>JAFMTH010000075.1:0-134814 GCA_020921065.1 Vaccinium darrowii | reverse complement strand
AGATCATCCAATTGAAGGGCCAGAAGATACGAAATTTCAGTTTCCTGATGAACATGTTATGGCAGTGACAGAGGATATTTGGAAGCTGTACTTTGATGGGGCCGCTAATCAAAGAGGGTTTGGAATTGGTATACTGTTGGTTTCGCCAGAAGGGCCGCATATTCCCCTTTCTTTCAAGTTAAACTTTGAAGTTACCAATAACCAGTAGAGTATGAGGAGTGTATTGTTGGAATGGAAGCTGCCCTTTAAATCGGGGTGAAAAAGTTGGAGGTGGTAGGAGATTCAAATTTGGTAGTTTCTCAAGCTAATGGTGATTGGAAGGTGCGAGAAGAAAAGTTGAAACCATACCATAAGGACCTCGACGATTTGATTCATCGATTTGAGCAAGTCACTTTTACTCATATCCCAAGAATGAAGAATCAATTCGCCGATGCACTCGCTACTCTGGCATCCATGGTGGAATTACCAGCGGGGGTAAGAATGAGGCCCATTATGATCGAACAAAGAAATAAGCCGGCCTACGAATATGTGATGAATGTTGAAGAAATCGACGATGGTCTGCCCTGGTATCATGATATCTGGAATCTAGTTGAGAAGGGAGAATATCCGGAAGGAGCGAATAAGAAGGATCGGATAGCATTACAAAGGCTGGCGTCACAATACATCATCTGTGGTGGAAGGTTGTACAAAAGATCATACTGTGGCATGCACAAGCTGTGCATCTGCGGTGATGACACAAAAAGGGTAATGGAGGAGATTCATGAAGGCATCTGTGGTCCCCACATGAGCGGATTGATGATGGCAAAGAAGATTCTGAGGCAAGGGTATTTCTGGCTGACCATGGAAACGGACTGCGTTCAATATGTGCGGAGATGTCATAAATGTCAAATCCATGCCAATCTCATGCATGTTCCCCCATCTGAGCTTCATACAATGGCAACACCTTGGCCTTTCTCAGTGTGGGGCATAGATGTGATTGGGAAGATCACGCCGCTGGCATCAAACGGTCACAAGTTCATCTCGGTGGCAATTGATTATTTCACAAAGTGGGTAGAAGCAGCTTCTTATGCTACATTGACTGCAGTACAAGTGGCCCATTTCATTAAGCAGAATGTTATCTACTGATATGGGGTTCCAAATGCGTTTGTGTCAGATAATGGGGTGCATTTTAAAGGAAGAACAGCAGAGGTGCTTGAGGAGTTCAATATTCAGGTGCACAAATCAACTGTGTACAGACCACAAACTAATGGTGCGGTGGAGGCGGCGAATAAATCAATCAAGAATATTTTGGAGAAAACCATTGAATCATCTAGGGATTGGCATGAGAAGTTACCATTAGCATTATGGGGGTATCGCACTTCTATTAGAACTCCAACAGGGGCAACGCCCTATTCATTGGTTTATGGAATGGAAGCGGTACTTCCTATTGAGCTTGAAGTGCCGTCTTTAAGGGTGATGGTAGAAAGCAAAACCGATGAGGCTGATTGGTTGAGCGACAGGTTCGCGGAGCTAATGTTGTTTGATGAAAGGAGGTTGCGGGCATTGTATCACATTCAGGGATATCAGAGAAGAATTGCCCGCGCATTCAACAAAAAGGTGAAATCCAGGGACCTGACTGAAGGAGATATGGTAGTGAAAGAAATCCGGGCGCCGATATTTGATCCGCGAGGGAAATTCAGGCCGAAATGGGCGGGACCATACATCATCAAGACCATCCTCGACGGTGAGGCAGCAGTGATCATTGATTTGGATGGTAATGAGTTCAGCAATCTTGTCAACTTGGACCAATTAAAGCGATATTACCCCTGAGAGATGCTCGTTGGGCGGAAAATCGCAAGGGCGAGCCGACCCAAGCAAAATCCAGAGCAAGCCTACTAGGCTGAAAACCCACACTGGGCGGTCTAGGCAAAATTTAAGGCAAAATATTCAAAAAGAGCTCGCTGGACCGAAAACCTAGAAAAGGCGGTGCCAGGCAAAATTTAGAGCGCAAAAGGAGAGTGTTAATACCCGAGTGAACCTTTGCCTGAACTACGTCATGACCTGATTCCTCGAAAAAGGATACGTAGGCAACCCTATCTTGGGGTTCGGTCAAAATCTAATGAGTTGGTCCCCATTCTTGCAATGTCCAAAGAAGAAAGCATATGGAATCAAAATGAACCAAGAGGGGGAAACCCTTCATCGTTCAATCTTATTCAAATCACTCCTTCGATTACATAAGCTGAGCATAAAAAAAAAATTAAAAAAATGCACCATTTATTTTGGGAAACAGCTTAGTTGAGTCGAGAGAGTCAGTCCACGTTGCTACCGAATCTTGCTTCCAATTCCCCTCTAAGCCATTGGCGGTACCTTCCTCGCAAGTGAATGCTTGGATACTGGTCTTGAACCCAAGTCACTCTGCCTCCCCAATCAGGGCGGTAAGCGTCGATTACTGAATGTTTGAATTCGGGGAGGTGGAAATCAGCAGGATATGGAAACTGCACGTCTTGACGAATTCCAAACTGGCGAAGGATGCGCTGAGGAAAGTAGAAAGTGAAGCCTGTCAACCCAGCCAAAACCACCCATGAATGTCCCATATGTGCGGCTGTCATGTCTGGCAGAGGCAGCCAATGACACCTCCAAACAACATGATCCTCTTCCACCGCCATAAAGAAGTCCAAGCATTCCTCCACATTGTGACGAATCTCCACAAAACCTCTGCTTCTCCAACCCCTAGCCTGATAAACCCAGTCATTTGCCGGATCAGCAACCAACTTCATTTTGTCACACAGCCACATCTGCCAAGCCAAAGCCAAAAACCATAAATCCCAAAACTGAGTCCAAAAATACACAAGCCAAAAAATCCAAAACCAAATCCAAATACCAAGAACCAAAATCCAAACCTGAAGCAAGAGGGGACTCCCAGCAAAAACGTTAGTTCTTCCTGATTTCACTGCATCCAAGCCCATGAGAGTTTCTGCTAAAACCACGAGAACAACATCCCTTCGTTGCTCAATCTGTGCAGCAACCGAAATGATTGAGGGATTAGGATTGCCGTCGTTTGAAACCAATAGATAAGTGGCAAGGAGGCACATGCACAAGGCAAACATACGGCGATTCTGAACTGTGTAGTCCAACGGATTGCCACGAGGACTGAAATCGGCAAAGAGACGAAGAATGTCGAGCGAACTGCCGCGAATCAAATGCCTGGCAAGACCATCACTCACACCGAGTTTTTCCTTGAGGATCTTAACCAAGTTAGCACGGATTGGAGGAACCACTGGTTCGGTCTCGGGACGAGTTGCAAGGTATGCATGGAACTCCTCGATAGTTGGGCAAAGCTCTTGTAGACCAAAACGGAACACATGGAACTCGGGATCCCAAAATTGGGCAGCAGCATGCAAAAGCTCGGGACGAATTGGAATGGAGTGGATATGACGTAAGGAGTTGAGATGGTGGCTTCGAAAATTGAACCAATCAATGTTTTCGAAGCTTGCAATCCATGGTTGAAGCACGGCGGACGCAAGCATGGCCATGACGTGGAGTTGAAAAAGAAAGAGGTGGAGAATGAAAGTATAAAAGTGGGATAATGAAAATGGGTGTGGAGAAAATGCTTGGCAAGGCATGGTATTTATAGTGGGAGTATGATGAATAGTGACAATTTTGCATACAAGGATGGGTGAAGAAAATTTAAGTTTCAATGAATTCAAAGTTCATTTTCAAGAATTTTACATGGGAAATCATAAGAAAATCTTGGAAAAAGGTGGCATTTATTGAAAAATGGAGAGGAAAACTTTGGAAAAGTGTATGAGAGGCTTGGAAAGGAAATTTGAACAGTTTATGGGCCGTTTGGGGCAGAAGAACGCCATGCAATGGGCAAGAAAATGCCTTGGGAAGAACAAAATTCTGCCAAGAAGCAGGTCCAGGCGCCTGGACTTGCCCTTTCCAGGCGCCCAGACTCAATCCAGGCGCCTGGATTGAGTGATTCCAGGCGCCTGCATCCAATCCAGGCGCCTGGACCAGCCTGATGCAGGCGCCTGGAAACCAAATGACAGCAACCAACTTTTGATCCCGAACTCATTTCCATGCATTTTTGGCAAGTTTCATTGATTCCAACATGTTCTAACGGACATTTATGACTTGCGGGGAAGTTTTACTCGTGAAAGATCCGGAAGATGAGACGTTTAGACCAAGTTTTCCACAAAACAAGCTCGGTTTAACGTTTCAAAATCATAGTTAAAGGTTGCAAGAGGATCTTACCAAGTTCAAATGGCCGGTTTGGTCAAATATGACGTTGCGGAAGCGGTGGGATGTTTATTCTCGAAAAAGAACACGTGGCATTGGAGGATCGTCTTTTCAAACAAGCCCTATGGACGCCAAATTCCATCCTAGGGTCATTTGTGTCATTTAATTCATCTAGATGAGTTGTATATACATTTTTGAGTCGAGTGAAGGTGTCAATAACATTTGTTGTCATGTCCATTGTATATTTGAGTCATTTATGTCAATATTTGTTCATTAAACGTGTTTCGGACAAATTTACGAACACTTGTGTCGATAACCATTTCTTTCTGTATTACTTGTTTATACTTGTTCACTATAGTTAATGGAAATCTTTTTCTTGTTATTTGTGAGTTTTACAATCGGTGTTTTGTTATGATTTCAATAATAGAACGCATGAGCAACATGTAAAGTGCAAATCATGTATCAAAAACATAGCATCCATAAGAAAGTCAATGCAAGTCAGATATCAAGACATAATCCATACTGGGGCAAACATACGCCCGAACAAGCAAAACAGGCGCACAGGCCCGACCTAAAGGACTACTTGGGCACGCAGGCCCGAAATGGTAAAAGAAAAAGCTGATCTAAAAGCAAAAGTAAAACTCATAATATCCTAAGATCACCTAGGTACTAACTATGGGCCACCTATCTCCTCGTCGTCCTCATCCTCGCCCTCCACTGTGTCCTCCGGGACAGGCTCCTGTGGAGGAGGCTCATCAGCAACGGTCTCTGTACCCGGCTCCTCAACAGCAGTAGAGGGCTCACCGACTCTCTGGCGAACTGATCTCCCGCTGCCATCCTCCTCCTCAGACTCTCTCATCGCGACATAACCTACTTCCTTCGAGCGGAATAGGCGGATGGTCGTCGAGCCAGGACTGGCAACGCCACCTCTCTCTCGTCTCCGGGGCACCTGCAAATAAAATCAAAGCACAGAGCATATCAGTATTCAGCAGTCAAACATGTATCAGAATCAAATCCAAGAAGCAAAAGGAATACCGGAATAGTCCTAGAAAGAGGAGGACTAGGAACAACTGGAGGGGGAAGGTTGCATGGTCGCCGAAGTACCACGTCTGCTCCGGCCACCAGCTGATGAACAAGGGTCCGCAGACTGTGAGTCTGCTCGTAGTAAAAGCGCGCGGTGTCCCGGGAAAACTGCAACAAGAAGCGACAGTCTTAGCAAAAGAGTTTCAATATCAATGAAAAGTTGAATGGAATAATGAAACTTTGCATACCGGGCCAGTAGGGAGCGGAAGATCAGCAGCTGGTCGAGGGATATCAACATACCCCCTCTCTCCCTCAGGTGTCTGTACAGAAACCTGCCACAACCTCATAGCCTCGTAGGCTGACCTCTCAGAAGGCTCAGGCTCTCCTGCTACAGCACCACCCCACCTCTTTCTGAGGACAGGCACAAGTCCACTCCCTCCAGGCACCACCTCCTCTCTCCTCTCCTTCTGAACACCAGCTCTCTCAAGAGGGACGTCCTCCATCTGCGTGTCCTCACTCACTCTCCCTCTCTCTCTCGCTCTCTCTCTCTCACCCCTAGTGGAAGATCCCCCCCCCTCTCTCTCACAACAGAGGGACCAGCTCTCTCTCTCACTCCAGCATCGCCACCAGCCTGTCCCTCGGCTCTAGCCCTCTCCGCCTGCTCAGCAGCCAAAGCCTCAGCAGCCTCCAACGCGGCAGCCTCCCGTGCAGCTCTGGCTCTCTCTCTGAACCTCGCCATGTCTAGTGGACCAGCCAGGTATCGCTGCCTGTACGTCTCGTAGTCCTCTGCTGGTCGGAGGTACTGGTCCAAGGCTGTATCGAGGATAGTGTATCGCTCGATCTCTGCTAAAGTGTAGCTCTCAGTCCTCAGAACCAGTGGCGGGAGAAGTCCTGGTACTACCTGTGTTGGAGCACGTATCGACTGGCGCAGTACCCTGTCTCTAAGATACCACTGCCAGCCGTAAGCGCACTCCAGCAACACTCTCCCCCGTGTCAGCTCTCTACTCGGTGCGAGGTACTCGTTGTGAATCTCGTCCCACACCTGCCAGTGTACCTGAATAGGAAACAAGAAGTTCATGAGACAATATGCAATAAGTGAACAACAAATATTGAAACGGGGTTTTAATTCAGCACATACCCCTGCATAAGTAAGGCGGTCGAGCTCTCCCCGAAAGAAGTCAAGCTGGCCACGCACAGTGCTCTTTCCTCTGTATCCTTGACCCCAGCGAAGAGCTCGAGGGATCACGCGTGGGTCCCGGTAGGAGGACTCCGGGGACGACAGTCTCAGCACCTCGTAAGCCCACATCTGCAAAACAGTGTTGGAATGGTCAGTAAATGTACAATGTGCGAGCAAACAGGAATTCAATGAAACATGACATTGAAATGTGAAGTTAATTGATTTACCTCCCAAGCTGACCATAGTCCTCCTATACTCGACGCCACGCCTCGAGAAACGGATCCCATAAAAGCATAGCATGAGGCCAGAGCCCAGCCTCCCCAGTCATACCTGGCAACCCGCTCAAAGTCTCTCAGCGCTGCCAAGTAACCCAGGTGCACGTGGTGACGTCGGTTCGCGAGCAGGGTCGCGCTGAACATATAAAACAAGTAGCACCGGGCCTTCTGCTCCGCAGCAAGCCGAGACGTGGGCCTCCCGAGACAATGGTCAGCAAACTGACCGTAACCAGCAGAGTCAGCCCCGTGATTGGGCTTCCAGCCCAAATAGTACCGCAGCGCATCGTCACTCTGGGCAATCCCTGAATCGAAAGGCAAAGGCTCTCCACCAACTCGCAGGCCCGTAATCGCCGAGAAATCCAAAGGTGTCATCGTTGCCTCGCCAAACTGTAGGTGAAGGGTATTTGTGGAATCCCTCCATCTCTCTGCCAGAGCGGTCACCACAGTATGGTCACGCATCGTCTTCGTCTGCGTCTCTATAAATGGCTCAAAGCCTGTAAGTGCCACCAACTCTCTCACATCGTGGTGAAGGTCCAAAAAGAGAGACAACGTCCTCCCGGATGAGTCATTCACTCTCAGGCACCTGTTCACCTGTTCAGACAGAGATACATTTCAGCAATACATGAGTTCACGAAGTTCATAAATCCACAATGCATAATCTGTAATGAATTCGACAAATGAAAGTGCGAAAAACCAAGTTCATACCTCCAAGCAGTCACAAGAAAGATGCCTCCCAGGGTCCAGCAGGACCTCCTCTCCGTCATATCTCTCCTGCAGTGAGGTGTATTTGTCTATCGCCGAAGGAATTATGTGGTGCACTGGTGCGTCATAAGTATCAGCGTGAAAAATCGGCCTCCCTAACAATGCCCGTCGGGCCACCTCCACCACAGACACTCTCGGGCCTCTCTCTCTCTCTCTCTCTCCTCGGCCTTAACCTCCCTCAACACCTCAGAAACGGTCTCCTCGGTCACTGGGGGATCGTCCGCTGTCTCCATAGCAATCCCCTTCCCCTTATCCGGCCTACTCGTCCCCACTCCAGAATCCCCGATAGGGTCGCTGGGACCCGAACCATCAACAACACCACCAGCACCACCAACGCCTCCATCAGCACCACCTGTATCACCACCACTGTGCCCTGTATCACCTAAACCCCTACTGACAGCATCACCACTCACCAAACTACCCCCAGCAATATCTCCACTGAGTACCAAGTCACCACCACCACCAACATCACCCCCACCAACATCACCACCACCCGAACCACTCGCAGCCACCACAGTAATATCATCAACAGCAGAAACGACAGTAGTACTAGCAGAAACACCAATAACAGTGGGCAAATTACTCGAGACACTCGGAATGGTTCTGCTTGGACTTACCCGATCCAGATCTGAAGTTTCAGCTGGATGTTGGACTGGCATGGGGACCACCGCCTCTTCCCTCGCGCCGCCGGCCACCGTGGAAACCCCTTGGGTTTCATCTACTCCGGCCACGGCCTCCACAAGGCCGTGGGTCTCGCTCACGGCCTCCCCCGCCGCTGCATCACCACTCGCAGTGGTCTCCACCACTGGTGGGACCACCTCCGTGCTCTCCTCCACGCCGCCGACATCGGGGGGGCCCAAAGAAGGATCGTGAGGACTTAGATCCGCCATAGATGTGTGATTTCAAAACTGAAATAGTGCAAAACCGAGTGAATCAAGGATTTCGGTTTGAGAAATCGAAGTTTTGGTGGTGATTTGCTTGAAAACCGTGAGCTTTGAGATTGAGAGAGATGAAAGGAAGAAAGAGAGATGATCTGGTTATGCCGGAGAAGAAGAGAAGTGACCGAAAAGTGTGAACCTGGACGTATTTTGTGAAACCCGAATGGCCGCGACTGTTCACAATTTTTAGGAGTCCAGGCGCCTGAAGTGATTCCAGGCGCCTGGATTGTGTGCTTTCAGGCGCCTGAAGTAAGTCCAGGCGCCTGGATTGGGTTGATATGGGTGGTTCCAAGCTAATCCAGGTGCAGTGCAGTGTTATCCAGTCGTGATTGTTTGAAACTTCTGAACTTTCCCAAGACTTTCTGGAACACTTCTAAAGGAATTTTAGTTCAAATCATGATTGGCACATGTGTGTTGTGCAATCAAGCAGATTATCATTTCACGCGGAAATGCGATTCGCGATGATGAGGCAATGTATTTCATTAAATTATTTCAATAAGATTTTAAATTATTTTCTGAGGATTTTTGATTAAATCCATTTAAAATCATTTTCTGAGGATTTTTAATTAAATCCATTTAAATCATTCTCTGAGGATTTTTAATTAAATCCATTTAAATCATTCTCTGAGGATTTTTTTAATTAAATCCATTTAAATCATTCTCTGAGGATTTTTAATTAAATCCATTTAAATCATTCTCTGAGGATTTTTAATTAAATCCATTTAAATCATTCTCTGAGGATTTTTAATTAAATCCATTTAAATCATTCTCTGAGGATTTTTTTAATTAAATCCATTTAAATTATTCTCTGAGGATTTTTTAATTAAATCCATTTCTGAGGATTTTTAATTAAATCCATTTAAATCATTTTCTGAGTATTTTTAATTAAATCCATTTAAATCATTCTCTAAGGATTTTTAATTAAATCCATTTAAATCATTCTCTGAGGATTTTTAATTAAATCCATTTAAATCATTTTCTGAGGATTTTTAATTAAATCCTTTTAAATCTTCGAGCACGACCGAATTTCTAATATTGTTGCGTGTTTTGGAAGTTTTAAGGCAATGATTTGGGGGTGTCCTTATCTTTGACAATACTCACATCAAATCAATGATGTCGAGTCATGTCAAAGAGGGGCAACTGTAGACACCCCAATCCGGACCTACAGGATTCCGAAACTTCCCCGATGATGAAAATGCCTAATGAGGACGAACAAGGTTTGATCAAAGACTTGAAAAACCTCACCAATAACCTCCCATGAAATCACCAAAACATTCCTTAGAGCTCCGGAATGTCCCAAAAACCTTGAAATACATGCACCTGGATTGGTCATATCCAGGCGCCTGGAAGGGGTTCAGGCGCCTGGATTCCATGGTCCAGGCGCCTGGATGCAGTCCAGGCGCCTGGAAATGCACAATCCAGGCGCCTAGATATCAGTCCAGGTTGAGTGTGTTTTAAGTTGTTAGTGGGCGGGAACGAGATCTTGGGGGATTTTTCTGCAGAGTCAGTTGGAGGAGAACATGGGGGAGATCATTACACCTACCCCTTACCCCCTAGGTGACCCCTCACCCTTTTGAAAGGTTCAAGTGGCCCTCTTTGGACCCTATTTGCCTATAAATTGAGCATCCCTCTCTCATTTTGAAGGGCTGAAGAACCACACTCTTATTCAGCTGTTACTCTGTCCAAATTCTTCCAGAAAACCTAACTCATCCATTCTCCCTCAAACTCAACCCATTTCAACTCCAAAAATCACCCTCTTTTGTTTCATTAACCCAACATCTACATACCTCCAACAACTGAATCCCATCAAAGCTTCCATAAACTATCCTCTTAGTCCCATACATTCCATAACCACAAGCCACATTCTCACAAAACTCACTTCAAAAACCATTTCAAGTTCTTGATCAAACCAAAAAGGTAGCCATTCTATCATTTTGTCCAAATAGGCCCCGAGGGGGACACAAACCAAGTCCTTTCTAGTCATCTATACCAGTGGAGGGTTTGAAAGTAGTCTGAAAATCATCAAAGCAAGAAATCAATTTGTGCATCAGAATATAGTCTAGGCGCCTGGATCACCCCCTTCCAGGCGCCTGTATTGGGTCCAGGCGCCTGGATTCCCTCCATGCGGGCGCCTGAACCTCCTTTTCCTTTGTCACATTTTTTGTTTTCTTTCATATTCTGATCATTTTAGTATATCATTTGCATGCCTAAATCTATGGTTCTTCACATGTTGGGTATTGGCTCTTCTTTACATGTTCATTTTAGGCATTTTGAATCTATAAGCATACTTTAGATGGGAGATTTCATAGGAAAGAATCATTTAAATAGGTTTATGCATTACTCTTGAGTTCTGTTTACTTAACCTTAAGGTTTCATTGTAAGCATTTAAAGGGTACTTAAGTATAATATATCATGAATGTTTAAAGTGAGCATTATCACATATTGTCGATTCATTTTTAGCATCATTTCATTGTATATGAGCCACACTTGAATCCTAAACCTGCTGTAGTGTGATCAAACATTGCTTGCGTCCTTAGATTGTATTGCAAAAGGTGTTTCCCCAAGCATAGGGTTTAGGTGTCGCAAAGCATAATAACCAGAAGTCCGGGTCGAGTCCTCAGAGACCAAATGTGCAGCACGTGAGTGTTGATTCGCGACTGTTGGTTTTAGCCTTAAAGCGGCAAACTTGGCTTTATAGTTTGGGGGTGGAATTCACTTAACTTCGTGAATGACTCAGAAGATTAAAAAGACTAATTAAAACAAGGCTAAGTCAAGGGGTTCACAACACCCATGCCTTAGGCCGATTCATTCTCCTCTAAAATAACCGGCTCGGGGCGTCGTTAAACGTCCCCGAACGGAAGATTTGGTACTTAAACTCGTTTAACTAGAAATGGTGTTTCTCAAAGAGTAGGATTCTTGTGCCATTTATACAAACATTTGAATTGACGTCGCCCTAAGCATCACACGTGCCAAGTGGTCTAGCCCTTGGCTACGTGTGATCAAAGAGATTAACAAATCCCAATTTTGATACATAAAGATGAATCCGTACTCTTTAATAAACAAGCAATGTTTGCTTTATGGCGAGGAGTGTGAATCAACCTAAGTCACGGGATGCTAATCACCCCATGACCGAGCCTAAAACGACTACTCGATCATTGCTACGTAGAACATGACTATTTTTAAGAAGGGAACAAAGAACATAACGTATGACATTAAAAACTTGATTTTAATGAAGATACTATCTTGGCCTAACACTTTATACTTAGAGAAATTAACAAACAATCACTAAGAACATGAGTTTTCAAAGGATTAAACTAGGAAAGCAAGGAAATGCGAAACTTAATGAAAATGTAAATAAACTGGAGATTTAGAACGGTCTAGTCACGAGCTACAACATTAATAAACGACAAATTAACGGGAGAAATAAACTTACACAGGAAATCTAGAGAGAGAGAGCTTGGTTTCTCTCCAATGGAGGAGAGAGGGAGGAGCCTCTAACACTAGCAAAATTAAAGAAGAAGAACAAGAAGTTGGGAAGGAGAGAGGGGAGAGTATTTAATCTACCACTCACTCTCTTTCTCTACAAAATGTCCAGTCAAGTCCTCAAAAACCCCCCAAAGTTTTCGTAAAAAGAAAATACATAAAGTGCACAGAAAAGTGGTTCGGAGTGGTTCTGGACCGGTCCAGAATAATTCCGGATAGGTCCGGAATCGTCTGGAAATTCTTGGGCTGTAACACCCCGCATTTTTGGGAAAAGCGTTATGGATTATTATTACAATTTAAAGTCGGTTTTACACAATAATAACAATAACCAAAAATACATATAGATGATCTGCCCTCCGCAGATTACAAAAAGGTAGACTGGGTGGATTCTATGGCTCCGTACGTTCCCTGATCAGATCATGCTCCATGTCGGCAGCTCCTCCGGCTCCGTGTTCTCCATAGAGGTCCTCCTGTCCATCGTGACAATCTAGCATAATACGTCAGAGTTGCGAAGCAACATCGTCGTATTATGCCAGGGCAAACCGTGAGCGAGGACGCTCAATAGATACCGTACCCCAACATTAAACTAGCAATTCTAGAACAATATTGTTGGCAGGTAAATAGTTGAAAATCATTTATCAAAACGGTAAGTTCATGCGTGTCAATGCATCAGTATCACATCAAATCAGAGTGCAGCTTAAATAAAATCAGTATCCCATTTCTTTTCATATCAGAGTGCAGCTTTAATAAAATCAGTATCTCGTATTATTTCAGAATCCAGAGTATAGTGTCAGTATCTCGTATCATTTTCTCATAACAGCATTCTTCTTCAAATTTCAACCATGTCAACATCTCACATCTCTCGAAAGTTATTGGCCCGTTCTACAACCCCGTTCTAACGGTCACCAACCTTTCCGTTCGAAGGGTCGGCCACCCATAAACTGACTCCTGCAGTATGAGGTCCGCTAACTCCGCGTCACACACGACATAGTCCCGGCTACCCATATCACTGAATCCCCACCAGTTTGTTTATGAGGTCCGCTTGCTATGTGTTGTACTGAGTAAGTTCTAACCGTCAAATTCTCCCGCGGAATTTGAGGAGAAACTTCAAACAGCACTACCGTATAGTTCCGTTGGGCTTTGACCACCAATTCACCCCGGGGAACTGAGGCGGGACTCCAACAGCATCAACATCTCAACTTTCATCACATCAACATTTTCATTCTCATCTCTATCTCTTCCATTTAAAAACATTCGATCACTTTCTCGAAAAACGTGTCGTGTCGTATCGTCTCGAAAAACGTACACATGCCATATTACATAAAAATCTTCCGTTTAGAAATCGTTTCACGATAAACTTTTCGTTTAAAAACATTTCACGATAACCGTGTTACTTAAAGACAAAGATTCTTTCTTCCGGAAATTTAAATCAAAACATAAGGATTTATTCTCGTTCTTAGATTTGCTGGCGTGTTTTAAGATTCGTACGTCGAATTGCCACTTGGTTTGGCTAAACCAAGAAAGTACCCTACTAGAAAACTCTAGTAGTTGAATCCGTTTGGCGTGTTTTAAGATTCGTTCGTCGAATCGCCACTTGGTTTGGGCTAAACCAAGAAAAAGCCTGACTAGACATGCTAGTCATAGATTCTATTTGTTAGTCTGAATAGATTAAGAATATTTATTCAATAATCCCGGAAAAATCTCATTTCATTTAAAAAGCTCTTTTCTTCAGAAAATCGGTCGGGCATTATAACTGCGTAAATTTGAAAAGTCGATTTTTATTCGGGCATTATAACTGGGTAATTTAGTTTTCTAAAAGTCCATCAAACATTATAACGGTGCATTTTGATAGTCAATTTTAAATCGTGCATAGTAACGACTAAGTGTGTTTTTTCAAAGTCTAATTGTTCATAAAATCACTAATCACCAACATAATCACGTTTAATCATAATTAAGCACGTTTAAGCAAAATAATAACATAATCAATATGAACTAGTAAATACTAATCTAAGGTTAAGATAAAGTATCTACCTTAATTCCGATGATTAGTCGGAAGCCGATAAGCTAGTTGAATTCCGGCGGCGTAACGACTAGTCGACCTTTGCTCAAACACTTTCTAGCTAACTTATGCTACCTTTCTAAGATCTAGGGGTGGTCGAGAGTGGTGGTGTGTGGTGGTTTAGGATGAGTTTCAAGAAGAACACCCAAGAACTCACTCAAGAACACTAGAAAGCACAAAGTGGAGAAGTTGGGAGATTTTGGTGTGAAATGAAGCAAGGAGAGTGAGCTATTTATAGTGAAGCAATGAGGTTCACCTCCCCCAAAAATAATCACCAGCCAAAAACCCTCCCCACAAGTGTCCAAACAACCTTTTGCAAAAGCAAAAATTAGGTTTTAAAGACTAGTTTTAGGTTATAAGAAATTCCCCACCAAATTTCCCACCAACTTAAAGATTAGTTTTAGGTAATAAGTAATCTCCCACCTAATCAAGGTTAGCTTTAATAAAATAAAATAAGAGTTGGGGATTTAGTAAGGCTTCCGGACGCAGTGTGGTGAAATACCCGGTGTGTACGCGTTTATTTACGGCGCGAAAAGTATAATTAAACAGGTTAAATCTAATTTGTTTAATCTAACCAAACCAAATTATAAACTATAATTATTTAAAAATAAAACCGCATTAATACATCGAAATTTTTTTTTATTTACAAAATTTCGGGTTATTACATGGGCAATTCTGGATCGGTCCAGAATAATTTCGGATAGGTCCGGAATCGTCTGGAAATTCTTGGGCAGTTTTGGATCGGTCCAGAATAATTCCGGATAGGTCCGGAATTATCTTGACTTGAATTTGACCTCTTTGATCCCTCTTGTTGAATTGCGTGCTTCCGGACTTCCTCCAAAGCATTCAAATGAGTTGTGCGACCCTCGGGGGAGGTGTTCCTTGGTCACTTGGGTGCTCGCTCACTCCCGGACTCCACCGGGAGTTTTTGAGAGCGTGAGAACCGACTTTAGCCTTCCGGCTTGGCTTTGTGGCTCCACGACTTCCCGGGCCTTAGCCGAGTCTTCATTTCGTGGCTTGTGCGGCCCGGTGTTGGCGTGCCATGGGGCACGTGGCCCTTGGTAACTTGGCATGGTTCCCAAAGTGCTCCAAATGCGCTTATTTTGCGCGTTCCACCTGTTCTTGACAAAAACACTACAACACGCATATCAAACATATAAGGCGCGAAATCGCGTGTGTGTGTGGACAAAATGAGTTAGATAAGCCCCGGATATCTACAATATTGGGGATTTATCACACCCCCCAACTTGGACTTTGCTAGTCCCTAGCAAATTAAACTAGAACAATTAATCAAACTAAATAAAACTCCCCGGGTACCCGATACGATAACTATGCTCAATCTACAAAAAGTCTAGGCAAAGTACCGGTTATCCGGGTCATTCAACCAAAAGCAACTCACGCACACACAAGCCATACACAATTATGAAATTAATAGGCCACACGAGTAGGAAAGTGTTATGCACTCCAAAGAGTTTCAATTCCAATAGGGTTTTGACAAAAATTACTTCCCAAAAAGCAAACACACGCATAGAAGTAGTAAAACATCCCATGATAAGCGCTTAGCAAGATATGCGATAACGAAACAAAAGATTACCGCAAGCTAAACAAAAATGCGCTTGTAAACAAGAGAGCTAATTAATGACGGGAATAATTCAAGTTAAGCATGAAATATTGCTAAGCGTGCACCTATCGGAGTTAATCACGTACTAAGAAATGAATTTAAACATTGAAAGCTTATAAAGACCTTGGTTGGCAAAAGGAGGGATTACACAAAATGTGGCAGCCAAATGCTAGCTTGGGTCATCTACCCCTTGGCCGCCACCGACCCTCAACTACCCCGTCATGTGCCATGTTTCGGCACCAAAATATGCATGAACAACTAACTTAGCAAGTTAAGTTATCAACTACAAACCATGAGTTCAACTAGACTAATGAAACCAAAATAAGTCTACTTGACTCCACCGACTTGCTAATACTACTATATACTACTACCAAATATGGACCACCATTGTTGTCACGATCTACCACCGATCACTCCTCATCGTCGGAGTCGTCCTCTTCCTCCTCTTCGTCACCACTATCTTCCACCACAAGCTCCGGTGGTATCTCATAGCGTTGCCCACTTAGATTCTCAAGAACTTTTTGCTCCCATTTCTTAAAGTGATCATCCAATTTCTGCTTCCTCTCAATCTTTTCCAATTTCTTGAACACTTTGGCCATGAGCTTGTAAAGCTTCTTATACCCCACTGTGGCCTTTGAGCTTTCCGAAGGAGGTACAAGCAACTTGGGCTTTGCCATTGGAAGTGGCGGAGGTACCGTGGAGGACGAAGCACCGGGTTTCGAACTTGGAGCGGCCTTTGCAACCTGGGGTGTTTGGCTCTTTGATTGAGCCTTGCTCTTCTCCAAAGTGGTGCTGTCAATCAACCCCCGGTCACATGGATCCATTCTCGTGTACCCCGTCCCTTTAACTCCTTGCTTGTGGCATATGGCAGTGATCATACATGGGAACCAAAACATGGTTGGACCGATGGGCGTATCAAGATAGTCCACCATTTGGAGAAAGATGAAATGAGCCCAGTCCACTTTGGTGTCCTCGTCCACAAAGGAAGTCATCACCTCAAGCGACTTGATAGTAGGCGCGCTCGCCTTGCCCCTAGGGTAGAGGTTGACGTGAATGGCCTTATTAAGGATCCGAATATCATCTTGGAAACGGCCCGGTTTAATTGGTTCAAGCTCGCCCGAAGGATCCTCATAAAGGAAATCTTTGATTTCTTGTTTGGTCCATGATCTCGCCTCGGAAACCGTTTCGGGGTCGGGCCGTGTGTACTTCAAGTGTTCCGCAATGTGGTCGGGAGTGATTTGAATCATCTTGCCTGCAACTTTCGCCTTAAGTTTCACCGGCTCATCCCCTTCCTTCTCAACCCTCATGGTTGTGTAAAAATCTTTTACGCACTTCAAATTAAACCCCGGCACCGGCTCAAACCATTGTTGCAACCCCTCTCGATGAATTTCCTTAACTCCAAGATCCGTCCCCAAATCCGCCTCGTTCAATTGTCGCTCATTCTTGGCCTTTTTCTTTGGAAACGCCGCCAACCATTTCTTGCGACGGTACCCAATAACTTCTTCATGGGTTCTTTTACTTACTTGTTCAGCCCCCGAATCATCCCCACTACTCGATTCACTATCCGAGTTTTGTCGGCGACGCTTGGACGGTTTCTCAACGGCCATTTCCTTAGAAAGTTTCTCAGATGATTTTGCCTTCCCCTTGCCCCTTGCCATGTCAGACAATCAATTCAAACCCTCAATTCAACAAGAGCACGGACCAAGCCTCCTATCATTCACCAACCGACCCCCGACTTCAATTCAGTCTCAAACAACACAATCAACCCACAGACAATGCAAAGCAATATTCAATAGTCATTCCAGATGCCTTAAAACAACAGAGCACAGCAGTGATGGCCAGAAATTTTGTCACACATAGCAGAAATCAGATTTCAAAACCAGGGGTATACAATCAAGCTCAGAAACTGTGAGGGAAAACCCAGATTAGTATGCCCCGAGAGCAGATAGAGTTCCAATTGACTGACTTCTCACAGTGGTGTTCAGAAATTCAACTCATCAACAGATAGCATAACAGGTGTGTACCTTTTGACCATTGGAGAAACTCTGTGAATGATGCACAAACCCAAAAATTGCAAAAAACCTTGATTCCTCTGATTTTGATGAATAAAAACCCAGAAAATTGCCCAAACACCCTTGAAATTCGACTGCCGCTGTGGGTTTAGTGGTTTACGGGTTACAGTAGGAGAGAGAGAGGGAGATCGGGGTACGGTGGTGATTTACGGTTATGTAGGGGAGAGAGAGTACGGGTTAGGGAGAGAGGAAGGTGGGTGAGGATTTTCGGTGGTGGTGATGGACGGTGTTTGTGGAGTGGTGGAGGTCTGGTGGTGATTTGGGGAAGATGAGAGAAGGGAGAGGGAGAATCGATCGGCTTGAGAGAGGGTGAGGTTCGGTGATGGTGTATCACGGTACAGTGGAGAGGGTCCACGGTGGAGTGAGATGGGAGAGAGATCGGGTATGGGGGAAAATTGGGGGTTAGGGTTTTGTGGTGGAGAGGGGCTGTACTCGGTGGAGATGGGTTTCGGTTTTGGGGTGGCTATGGAGTAGAGTACCACGGTGGTGGTGGAAGGGAGTGAGATGGAGATGTACGGTGGTGATGTGTGGTGGTCATGGAGGTTAAAGCTCTGGTGTGGAAGAAGAAGGAGAAGTTAGAGAGAAAGGGGGTGGATCGATCGGGTGTAGAGAGAGGGGGTTTGGTTTGCACAGTGACCCAACTGAGGTATAAAAATGGGTTTCAAATAAATTTGGATCGGTCCATACGAAATCCGGACCGGTCCATAACCTCCTGGGAAACAAATAGCAAATCCGGATCGGTCCACATTGATTACGGACCGGTCCAGAACCTCCTGTTGGGATTTTCACAATTCCGGATCGGTCCAATTATTTTCTGGACCGGTCCAGAACTAACTGGAAAATAATTATGAAATATGGATCGGTCCAAATTGAATCTGGACAGGTCCAGAACCCTCTGTTCGCAACTTCACCAATCCGGATCGGTCCACCACAATTTTGGATCGGTCCAGGAGCTTTTGTTCCCAAAATTCCCATTTTGCTTCATAAAACCACTTACATGCCTCAAATTCACTTCAAATCATTCAACATTACACGATACGGCACGTAACTCTTCGAGTTCATTACCCTCTCAAGATGTATCGCCCATCTACACTTCCATCCTATCCTCCAAACATCCGGTCTCGCTTTTTTACCGTTGGATTTTTTTTCATTTTCAATTGGCATGCCCCTTATCTCACCTCCTAAATTTCTCCAAACACCGGTTTCTCAAGGCTCAACAATGGACGGAAACACAGACGTGGTACAAAAATAGGTACAACGGGACTCATATGTGGTTTATTAACACAAAGGAAATGCTTGTATCATTTCCTAAGCACGCTAAAAACTCCGACATGAATGCACGAGTGACAATAAGCTGGCTTAGCTCAAATCAAAAACTATGTACACACCAGAGAATTGAAAGCAAGGAACATGGGATGCTTGGAAGAATGAATCTCTACTCTAAGTGATGCACATTTCTCAACTACGCATGCGGCCTAACATGTTCATCAAATTGCATGTATATGTGCATGCACAAGTTAAACTCTCAACCAAAATCACCAAAATACGATACTCATGCCATTATGGAACGATTGAGCAAATCTACCGTATCCAACTATGAGATTGTACTAAAACGGGGAGTTTTATCGCAAAAATTTGACTGAAATTTGAAAAACATAAACGGAATATGTACACTACACTACACTATTCCCTCCCCCCAACTTAAAATTTGCAGTGTCCTCAATGCAAGAGAACAAAAGCAAAGAGAGATAGGGAACACAAAATTGTACCGACGGGGAGGCATGTCAACCTCCAAGACCTCGACCAAATGTGAGGAATTTTTCTATCACTTACTCCCTTCGTCATCGGCAATGCTTCCAAGGCTTCCTCCTTTGGCCCCTCTTCGGGACCACAGCTAGTCGTACAGAACCATCCTCAACGACTTTATAGGCCTTACAACCGCGACATTTCGTCGCACCCATGCTTAGAGCTCCTGAATGCCGCACTCGCCGCCAAGTTAGGCCCAAACTACCAAGGCTGGTACGGTAGCATGGTCACCCTGCAAAAGACTTAATTGCCGACTACCTACTAAGAGAAGCAATATGAGAACCGCCCGGCTCATGTTATCCGGGCTCCACATTAAGCAATATTTACAATATGTACAATGAAAAGGAAAACCTACCATGATCTTCACGCGATCGCACGGGTACTACTTTTCTTCCCAAGCTCGAGACTGTGTTTCCCTATTAGTCGGACCGGCAATATAGACGAGGTACGGGTGTAACCCGAGGAGAGGTGCCATCATCTAATAGGCTATCGCTCCCTTTCAAGTCAAGTGAAACACTTTTTTTTTTTTTTATGAAAAGTGCTCCCCAGAACTCTAGACTCCAAGCAACATCACTCCATTTTGAAACAATCTCGATGGAGCTCGACGCTAAAATCAAACATTGCTGGACGGTATTGGCCCCGATCTCACTGCTTGCCACGACTTCCGACATCCTAGGTACTCCATACATAGCTCAAACTCCGGGTGGCTATACCGGACCGTCCAAACACCGTTCGAGCACGGCAAACACTAGAGCTCTCTCAAACTCCACGGATTTTACTTCTCCTAGAAATTTGTTACGTCAGAACTCGGAGCGTCCAAGTCGCACACAATACCCCGTCAGACAATCAAGTCCAACGTCCCCAACGAACTCCGCACCGGGCGGACACAAGATAGAGCCTGTTGCTGTGCCATAAGCATGGGAATATTCAAGCGCCCCCACCCATTCACGGAAACTCACTCTCTGCCAGGGGCTGATCTAAAGAGCGCGGGCGTTTAGTTGCGAATCACTCCTATCAGAAAGGCTTTTTATAAACAAGCCCTATGTCACTGACGCACTCGTGTTATCTTATCCTCACGTGTGGGGTCTCCAAGATTTTATTAAAAAGAATAAAGAATGGCCCTTCTAACCGGAGCTGGGCACACGCGCATTGCTGTCTAGCCAGCGTGCAAGCTAGTCCCAAGTCAATGGTGGGAAACCCAATGCAAGAGGGAGCAAAGGGCCGGGCCCTCCAAACAGCCAAGTTCAGAGGTACGCGTTAGCTCCCCGTAAAAAGTGAAGTCACGAAGACTCCACGGGCGAATCACACAAGAATTTTTTAAACCGGAGGGTCGTCCGAATAGACCGGATCACCCAACTTTTCAACTTCCTCCTCTTCGGAAAAATTTTCCAAAAATGGTTTTAAGCGTTGACCATTCACCTTAAAAATTTGTCCATCTTTTGGATTGAAAACATCTATCGCCCCATGAGGATACACTCGATGCACAAAATATGGCCCAACCCACCGTGAACGCAATTTTCCCGGAAAAAGATGGAGTCTAGAGTTATACAAAAGCACTTTTTGATTCATATGAAAATCCTTCCTTAAAATGGTTTTATCATGAAATTCTTTAACCTTAGCCTTATAAATGGCCGTGCTCTCATATGCATCTCTCCGGATCTCCTCAAGCTCATTGATTTGGAGCTTCCTATGCGTACCGGCCTCGGGCATGCGATAATTCAAAGACTTGAGGGCCCAATAGGCCTTGTGCTCAAGTTCAACCGGCAAGTGACACGCCTTCCCATAAACCAAGCGGTAAGGGGACATCCCCAAAACCGTCTTATAAGCGGTTCGATAGGCCCACAAGGAATCGGTCAATCGAGTAGACCAATCCTTTCGATTAGGATTCACCGTTTTCTCGAGAATGTGTTTGATTTCCCGGTTAGCAAGTTCGGCTTGACCATTAGTTTGTGGATGATAGGCCGTGGAGACCTTGTGTGTGATACCGTACTTACGCATTAAAGTTTCAAAGGGCCTATTGCAAAAATGGGTCCCTTGATCACTAATGACCGCACGCGGAGTACCAAACCTAGCCAAGATATGTTCTTTCAAGAACTCAACAACCACCTTGTGGTCATTCGTACGAGTGGGAATCGCCTCAACCCACTTGGACACGTAGTCCACCGCAAGAAGGATGTAGAGGTACCCGAGAGACATTGGAAACGGCCCCATAAAATCGATGCCCCAACAATCGAAGACTTCAACAACAATAATATTGGTTAGGGGCATCATATTCCTTCTCGTCACTCCTCCCAATTGTTGACACCTCTCACACGTTTTACAAAATTCGAAAGCATCTTTGAAAAGCGTCGGCCAATATAACCCACATTGGAGGATTTTTGCGGAGGTTTTCTTGGCGGAGAAGTGTCCCCCACATGCCTCGGTGTGGCAAAAGGAAAGGACGCCCCGCTGATCCACATCCGGCACACAACGCCGGATGAGTTGATCCGGACAATACTTAAAAAGATAAGGATCATCAAAGAAAAATCTTTTCACCTCAAATAAGAACCGCCGCCTCTCTTGCGGAGTCCAAAAGGTAGGAAGTTGGCCCGTGGCTAAGTAGTTCACAATATCCGCGAACCACGGGCAAGATGAGACACCAAACAATTGCTCATCCGGAAATGAGTCCGCGATAGGAATGTTCGAGGAACGGTCCTCAAACTCGAGACGAGACAAATGATCCGCAACCACATTTTCAACTCCTTTTTTATCCTTGATTATTAAGTTGAATTCTTGAAGCAATAAGACCCACCTAATTAACCGCGCTTTAGCATCTTGCTTAGTCATTAGATATTTTAACGCGGCATGGTCCGTGAAGACCTCGATAGGAGACCCGATCAAATAAGACCGGAACTTGTCAAGAGCAAAGACAACCGCGAGCAACTCTTTCTCCGTGGTGGAGTAATTTAATTGAGCATCATTCAGAGTTTTGCTCGCGTAAGAAATGACACATGGCTCTTTCCCTCTCCTTTGGCCCAAGACGGCGCCAATCGCGTAATCACTCGCGTCGCACATCAACTCAAACGGAAGGTCCCAATCGGGAGCTCGCACAATCGGTGGAGTGGTGAGACTAGATTTCAACTTAGAGAATGCCTCCTCACACGCGGGTGTCCAAATGAATGGTGCGTCTTTAGAGAGGAGGTGACACAAGGGACGTGAGATGGCACTAAAATCCTTGATGAAACGGCGGTAGAAACCCGCGTGCCCAAGAAAAGACCGAATGTCTTTCACACACTTAGGGGTAGGGAGGTTCGCAATTAAGTCAATTTTTGCTTTGTCAACCTCTATCCCCTTCGATGACACAATGTGCCCCAACACAATCCCGTTGGTCACCATGAAATGACATTTCTCCCAATTGAGAATAAGGTGCTTCTCCTCACACCTCTCCAACACACGCTCAAGGTTCTCAAGACATGACTCAAACGAGTCTCCGAATACCGAGAAGTCATCCATGAAGACCTCCACGATTTTTTCCACCATGTCACTGAAAATGCCCATCATGCACCTTGAAAAGGTGCCGGGCGCATTACACAAGCCAAAAGGCATGCGCTTATAAGCGAAAGTACCAAAAGGACACGTGAAAGTGGTCTTCTCTTGATCCTCAAGAGCGACCTCGATTTGATTATACCCGGAGTACCCATCGAGAAAGCAATAGAAAGCATGACCGGCTACCCTCTCCAAGATTTGATCTATGAAGGGAAGAGGGAAGTGGTCCTTACGCGTGCTTGCATTCAACTTACGGTAATCAATGCACACTCTCCATCCGGTGGTCACCCTTTGAGGTACCAACTCATCATTGGAATTTTTGACCACCGTGATGCCGGACTTCTTAGGAACAACTTGGATAGGGCTCACCCACTTACTATCCGCGATAGGGTAGATGATCCCAACATCCAACAACTTTAAGACCTCCGCCCGAACCACGTCTTTCATGATAGGGTTCAAGCGCCGTTGTGGTTGGCGAGACGGCTTCACATCTTCTTCAAGATAGATGTGGTGTGTGCAAACCGAGGGCTCAATCTCATGAATATCGGCAATGGACCAACCGATGGCCTTTGTGTGCCGTTTTAACACCGCTAACAACCCGGACTCTTGGTGCGCCTCTAGGGAAGAGGAAATCACCACAGGGAAGGTTTCGCTAATACTGATAAGCCCCAAATGTTGTTTATAATCTGGGCTTATCTCTCTCATTTTGCACACACTTTCGCATTTAAGTACTTTGAATTGTTTGATACTGCGCGTTTTGTGTGTTTTTCCAAGTTTTAGGAAATCGGAGATAAAATGTGTGTCCAAAGCTCCAAATAATCCCCGGTTGTATCCGGAAGTACCCAAGGTCCCGCAATGCCTTGGAGGACAATCGCCGAAGCTTAGAAGTCGATTCAAGAAGCTTTGGAAGGTTCAAGGAAGGCCCGGAACAAAAGAACAAGACATTTGGAGTTATGAGCCTCGAGAAAATCTGACCAACCGATAGAAAAAGGCTCATTTCTCTCAAGATACAAAGGTTATGAAGATGAGGTCAATTGGGTTTGAAAGTAGACTCATAGAGCTTTCCAACGGTTCAAGAATCGCCTCATTCCGAGTTCGGACGAAGCCGGGGCATGCCCGCGAAGTTGGGTCAAAAATCTGCCTGAAAAACTCACATCCTGAAGAAAGATACCGGTAGCTTGATTTTGGAGATACCGGTATTCCCGGAACAGAAAGAAAATTTGGAAAGATACCGGTAGCTTGATTTTGGAGATACCGGTAGCCACTGCGAAATTCAGCAACTTTTTGTACCCGATCCAAAATATCTAATGGCACTTTTGTAATTATTTGGCACGACTTTTTGGGGCTTTATAAGCCAAAAACTCAGACTTTTAGGGGTTAGCTAGGGTTTTTCACCTTATCTCTCTACCTCCATTAATGTGTTCTTAGTTGCTCCACCTTATCTCTAGTTTTCCATGCTCTTTCACTTAGCTACAAGGTAAATGCTCTTCTTTAATGTTGTAGTTCTTGTTGAGACCTTTATAGAAATCTAGTTTATTTCCGTTTTTGTCGGTTAATTTGTTTCCTTGTTTTTCTAGCTATTTCCTTTGAAATCTCTAGTTTTTAAGTGTGGTTGGTAATTTCCTTAAGCATTAATGTTGTAGGTAGACTTGTAACCTTCCATAAAAACCAGTTTTCAAGTTTATTAATTATGTTTTTAGTTTTCTTCCAATTTTCAGGGGTGCTTACTAGTGTAATGAGTGAGTAGTTTAAATAGGCGTAGTCATGGGGTGATTAACACTCCATGACTCGGGGTCTAATCCGTCCATCTCGTTTCTTTGGCATACATTGCTTGTTTACCGAAAATTTGGGGTTTCACTTTTATGTACCAAAGAGTGGGTTTGTTAATCTCTTTGATCACACGTAGCCAAGAGCTTGACTACTTGACACGTGTGATGCTTTGGGCGATGTCAACTCATCCGTTTGCAAAATGTACCGAAAACCCCTAATCTTTGGTAAACACATTTTCTTGTAAATGGTTTTAAAATCTAAATCTTCCGTTCGGGGGCATTTAACGATGCCCCGAGCCGGTTATCAAGAGGGGATGGATTAGCCCAAGTCATGGTCGTTAAATACCCCTAGACTTTGCCTTAGTTTTAATCATCTTTTTAATCTTCCGAGTCATTCACGAAGTTAAGTGAATCCCACCAATCAAACTCCAACCGCCAAGTTTGCCGCTTTAAGGCTAGACCATCACTCGCGAATCAACACTCACGTTCAGCACATTCGGTCTCTGTGGAATCGACCCGGACTTACCGGTATCATGCTACGCGTCACCTGAACCCTACGCTTGGGGTGATATCATTGGAATACAATCCAAGGGCGCAAGCAAATACCAAGGAAGGCATACTTCAAAGTGTCGGGGAGGGTTTTTAACTCAAGCTTGGGTGGTTGGACACTAGACGGAAGAGTTTTGCTCTCGAGGGGAGGCAAATCTTCAAACTTAGGGTACCATGTGTCCGTCCCACAAACATCCTCCACTTCTAACAATGAATACAAGTACTCAACCTCCGGTGAATCTACGAAAGACCCCTCATTGGTGGTAAGACAAACCTCAAGTCGATCTTTGTAAAGAATAGTGTCTACGTGCTCCTGAACCAAAGTGTCTATTACACTCACCTCATGAATATCATCATCGTCCCCCATTTGAGACCCGATATTAAAAACATTAACCGCCATTTTCATGTTCCCGAACGTCATGTTCAACAACCCATTACGACAATGAATGACCGCATCGGAAGTCGCCAAGAAGGGACGTCCGAGAATGACGGGTGTTTGTGCCTGTGAAGTATTGGCGACGGGACACGTGTCTAGAACCACAAAGTCCACAGGGTAGACAAAGTTGTCCACTTGGACTAAGACATCCTCCACTAGACCCTTAGGAATACGGATGCTCCGATCCGCCAATTGAAGCGTCACTCTCGTGGGTTTCATCTCTCCCAAGCCTAATTCCTCATACACCGAAAATGGAAGCAAATTCACACTCGCACCCAAATCAAGCAAAGCTCTCTCAACTCTCTTACCCCCTATGACAATGGAAATAGTAGGACAGCCGGGGTCTTTGTACTTAGGAGCTATGTTGGTTTGGATAATGGAACTCACTTGTTCAGTTAGAAAAACTTTCTTTTGGACATTCAACTTGCGTTTAACAGTGCATAAGTCCTTAAGAAACTTGGCACAGGAGGGTATGGTTCTAATTGCATCCAAAAGAGGGATGTTGATCTTAACTTGCTCTAGAACCTCATACACACCATTGTACAAAGAAGGCTTGGCCGGCACTTTCAACCTTTGGGGATAAGGTGCCGGAAACGGACAAACGGGAGACTCTTGCTCCGCGGCCTTTGGTGGCACACCCAGACCACTCGAAGAGGGTTGCTCAACAACAACCGGAGTAGGAAGAACCACGGGAGGGGTAGGGACCACAGGAGGAGTAGGTTTCAGAGGGATAGTCTTATCAATCTCCTTACCACTCCTCAAGACAGAAATCGACTTGGCTTGCTCGAAGTTATTCGGGTCCTGGCCCGACGTGGTGCTTGCCAAATGGACTCCCTGGGGGTTTGCTTGTGGTTGAGATGGGAACTTTCCCTTCTCTTGTTGAAGCTGTCCCATAGAAGTGGTTAACCGACTCACTTGACCCTGGATTTCTCTCAACGCATGAGCGTTTTGCTCATTGGTCACCGTTTGACTTGAAATGAAAAATTGCACGGTGTCCTCCAATGAGCGCTTTTGAGGAGGCGTATGATAGAAATTTTGCCCATGGTGTTGTTGATTTGGAGGGTACCGGGCTTGACCTTGGCTTTGATTTTGACCTTGGGGTAGTCGATAACCTTGGTTAAAGCCCGGGGGTGGCCTTTGAGCTTGCCCTTGATTGCTCCCCCCCCAACCGAAATTAGGATGGTCCTTGGTTTCGGGGTTATAGGTGTTTGAAAAAGGGTCGTACCATTGACCAACGGCATTGACCTCCGCTTGTTCTGCTACCCCACCATGAAGGATTTCCTTCAAACCCGGCAATGTCGGGCAATCATCAGTTGAATGCCCTTGTGTCACGCACAACACACATTCCTTCACACTTTTTAGTTCCAAATTTTCCAATTTTTTAGTGAGTTGAGAAAGCTTAAAGTTAAGATCATCCTGTTCTTTTAGCACATACTTCCCTCTCTCACCCGAACCTTGATTCGCACTCGCCGGTTCATAGGTCTTGTCCGAGGGATCCGTATAATCCCACGACTGGTTGTTCTCAGCGAGTTGCTCAAGAAAATCATAACACTGTTGTGGACTCCAGTTTAAAAATTCACCATTACACATGGTGTCAATGAATTGCCGAGTCCCTTGCGAAATGCCCTCGTAGAAAAATTGCATCTTGTCCTTTACCGAAAAACCATGATGCGGGACAGCAGCCAAAAGATTTTTAAATCTCTCCCACAAAGTGAAAAATGGTTCATTTGGTTTTTCCGCAAAGTTGGAGACACGTTTTTTCATCTCCACAGTTTTATGCACGGGGTAGTACTTTTTAAGAAATTCATCGTGCATTTCTTCCCATGATGTGATGGAACACGGTTTTAAAGTTGACAACCAAGTACGTGCATGGTCCTTGAGAGAAAATGGAAATAATTTCATGCGTGCGGACTCAAGTTCAGCCGGGACCGTAACAAGTGTGTTCACCAGATCCAAAAAATCCCTCACGTGATCGTAAGGGCATTGGGACTTCATCCCATAAAAAGCCGGCAACATGGGAATTGTGTTGGGCCTAATCGTGTAAACAACATTCTCGGCGGTGGGTGGGGGATGAACAATGGGTGATGGTGGAACATGGTGTGTGGGGCGAAGACACTGCCTCATGGACAACACTTGTGGTGGTGGAGGTGGTGGTGGTTCCTCACGATCGCCCATTGTGTCCACAAGAGGGGTGTCAATACTAACTAAACAGTGAGTATGAGGGTCACGAAAGTAACCACGCTGCCCGTGCATACACTACCAACTAACAGACTGGAGGGGTTATTCAACCGCCTCACCACAAACAGTTCCGAGGGGCTATGCCGCCACCTCGTTAAAGATAGGACAGAAATTTAAAAATATGTACCAATGAAACGGAATACTTACAGTGGCGTGGCGCGAGGCAAACTCACGCGGCGCAGACCATTGGGTCCCCGGCAACGGCGCCAAAAATTGCTTGCGTCCTTAGATTGTATTGCAAAAGGTGTTTTCCCAAGCATAGGGTTTAGGTGTCGCAAAGCATAATAACCGGAAGTCCGGGTCGAGTCCTCAGAGACCAAATGTGCAGCACGTGAGTGTTGATTCACGACTGTTGGCTTTAGCCTTAAAGCGGCAAACTTGGCTTTATAGTTTGGGGGTGGAATTCACTTAACTTCGTGAATGACTCGGAAGATTAAAAAGACTAATTAAAACAAGGCTAAGTCAAGGGGTTCACAACACCCATGCCTTAGGCCGATTCATTCTCCTCTAAAATAACCGGCTCGGGGCGTCGTTAAACGTCCCCGAACGGAAGATTTGGTACTTAAACTCGTTTAACTAGAAATGGTGTTTCTCAAAGAGTAGGATTCTTGTGCCATTTATACAAACATTTGAATTGACATCGCCCTAAGCATCACACGTGCCAAGTGGTCTAGCCCTTGGCTACGTGTGATCAAAGAGATTAACAAATCCCAATTTTGATACATAAAGATGAATCCGTACTCTTTAATAAACAAGCAATGTTTGCTTTATGGCGAGGAGTGTGAATCAACCTAAGTCACGGGATGCTAATCACCCCATGACCGAGCCTAAAACGACTACTCGATCATTGCTACGTAGAATATGACTATTTTTATGAAGGGAACAAAGAACATAACATATGACATTAAAAACTTGATTTTAATGAAGATACTATCTTGGCCTAACACTTTATACTTAGAGAAATTAACAAACAATCACTAAGAACATGAGTTTTCAAAGGATTAAACTAGGAAAGCAAGGAAATGTGAAACTTAATGAAAATGTAAATAAACTGGAGATTTAGAACGGTCTAGTCACGAGCTACAACATTAATAAACGACAAATTAACGGGAGAAATAAACTTACACAGGAAATCTAGAGAGAGAGAGCTTGGTTTCTCTCCAATGGAGGAGAGAGGGAGGAGCCTCTAACACTAGCAAAATTAAAGAAGAAGAACAAGAAGTTGGGAAGGAGAGAGGGGAGAGTATTTAATCTACCACTCACTCTCTTTCTCTACAAAATGTCCAGTCAAGTCCTCAAAAACCCCCCAAAGTTTTCGTAAAAAGAAAATACATAAAGTGCACAGAAAAGTGGTTCGGAGTGGTTCTGGACCGGTCCAGAATAATTCCGGATAGGTCCGGAATCGTCTGGAAATTCTTGGGCAATTCTGGACCGGTCCAGAATAATTCCGGATAGGTCCGGAATCGTCTGGAAATTCTTGGGCAGTTTTGGATCGGTTCAGAATAATTCCGGATAGGTCCGGAATTATCTTGACTTGAATTTGACCTCTTTGATCCCTCTTGTTGAATTGCGTGCTTCCGGACTTCCTCCAAAGCATTCAAATGAGTTGTGCGACCCTCGGGGGAGGTGTTCCTTGGTCACTTGGGTGCTCGCTCACTCCCGGACTCCACCGGGAGTTTTTGAGAGCGTGAGAACCGACTTTAGCCTTCCGGCTTGGCTTTGTGGCTCCACGACTTTCCGGGCCTTAGCCGAGTCTTCATTTCGTGGCTTGTGCGGCCCGGTGTTGGCGTGCCATGGGGCACGTGGCCCTTGGTAACTTGGCATGGTTCCCAAAGTGCTCCAAATGCGCTTATTTTGCGCGTTCCACCTGTTCTTGACAAAAACACTACAACACGCATATCAAACATATAAGGCGCCAAATCGCGTGTGTGTGTGGACAAAATGAGTTAGATAAGCCCCGGATATCTACAATATTGGGGACTTATCAAACATTTTTCAGAATGCATGAAAGTTGATTAGAATATCGAATTTGTTGATTTCTGCCTGAAAAGGGAATTTTTAAGGTTTCTGTGGATGATATCCAGGCACCTGGAGTGGCCCCTTCCAGGCGCCTGGACTCAATCCAGGCGCCTGGATTCACCTTCCAGGCGCCTGGATTCACCTTTTCCAGGCGCCTGGACTCCCTCCAGGTCCACATCTTATGATCAGTTTCTGAAGTATCTTAAGGCATTTTGGGGGAGTTTAGTGTAATTTCTGTAACTTTTATATATAATTCATCCATTCACAACATTTTGCATAAACATGCATTCGTGTTTCATCAATATGTTTGATATGTTTATTATGCTCTCACATGAATTTGAACTTAAAAGTCCATTTAAATAGCATTTTCAAACCCTTTTCAACATTTAGTAGAGACCGGTGGTCATACCGGGCGTGAGGGGTGCTTTAAATTCCTTCCCCTCACGTAACCTAGCTCCCGGACCCAAGAAATCTCATTTCGTGAGCCCAGTAAATTATTTTCCATTTAAAAAGGGCAAAAGAGTCATTTTTCAAAAAGGTTTCTCGGATATGGTCCTCAAATCCTAGTGGCGACTCTATTCAACTAATCAAATCATTTTCGAAATCGAAACCGTTTTCGTGGACAAATCGCGCTCTCCGCGGGGTGTTCACACAAACCACTTAGGTTAGAAAGTAGACCTTTCAAGCTTTCCAACGCTTCAAACCATGCACAAAACGGAGTTCGGTAGCACCCGGAATGGCCCCGCGAAGTTTGAAATTTTGTGCTGTCTCGCCATCCAGGCGCCTGGATTCACCTATTCTAGGCGCCCTGACCCTTTCCAGGCGCCTAGATTGCCTTAATGCAGGCGCCTGGACTCTATCCAGGTACTTGCTACCCAAGGTCAAGTGAGTGGGGAGGAGCGTCTTGAGGATCTTTCAGGGATTTTTCTGCAGAAATTTGTTAGAGATAGTGGGAGAGAGATGATGACCTATGGTGACCCTTTGAACCTCACCTCTAAGGGTTCAAATGACCCATTTTGAACCTTTCTTTGGCTATAAATACCCACCTCTCCTCCTCCATTTAGAGGACCAGCTCTCCACCCTCTTTTCTAACTGTTATGCTGCTGCAAAAATTTCCAGAAACTCCATCTTAGTTAATCCCTCTCAATCCCATTCATTTTCAACCCCAAAAACCACCTTCTTGCCCCATAAACCCATCATCCATCCACTACCATCAACCACAATCCATCAAGACCAGCTCTCAGCTCTTTCCTCTATTGTTATCCTGCTAGAAATTTTCCAGAAATTCCATCCCCAATCCATCCCCCTTTGGTCTACTCATTTCTAGCCTAAAAACCCAACTTCTAGCCCAAAAAAAAACCATCTTTCATCACCAAAATCTTCTTATTTCAACCATCCACCATCAAACCCAATCAAAAACCAAAACAATCAGATCTTTACTTTTCTAGAAAATAGAATCCTAGCTCAATCAACCACTAAACATTACCCAAACTAGTTCCCAGTTCATCAATCAAGCTTCTCAAGGTAGTTTTTCTACCATTGTGCTCAAAAGGCCCTGAGGGGATACCATCCAAGCTCTTACTAGTTCTTCATACTAGTTAAGAGTTTGGAAAGGTTTCAAATTTCACAAAAATGGAAGTTTTTCATTAGCATTTGTCTTGTATGTTTCCAAAAATCATCCAAAAATCAAGCCTCTTTTAAGTTCATATCATGTGTTTGAGTTAAGTTTGAGGTTCATGTTTGCTATTGCATTTCCAAACATTGTTTAGGGTGTGTGAGAATCAGTTAAAAGCATTGCATTTGGTTGCTTTCTGTCAAAAATGGAGTTTTGAGTTTGCTGTCTGGAAGGCAATCCAGGCACCTGGATTGACTCCTTCCAGGCGCCTGGACCCAATCCAGGCGCTTGGATTGACCCTTTCCAGGCGCCTGGACCCAATCCAGGCGCTTGGATTGACCCTTTCCAGGCGCCTGGATCCTATCCAGGTGTGATTTAATGAGCATTTGTGATCAGTTTCTGAGATATTCTAAGGCATGTTGGGGGCATTTTAGTGTAGTTTCAGCATCCTTTGTATATAAATCATCCATTCACAATATTTTGCACAAGCATCCACCCATATCTCATTAATCTTGTTGATGTATTCGCCGTGCTTTCGCATAAATCTGCATTGGAAGTCCATTTAAACAATGTTTTCAAAATCTTTTCAAACATTTAGTAGAGACCGGTAAACATGCCGGGCGTGAGGGGTGCTTTAAATTCCTTCCCCTCGCGTAACCTAGCTCCCGGACCCGAGAAATCTCATTTTGGAGACCGGTTAAGTACTTTCCATATCAAGGGCGAAAGAGTCATTTTTCAAATGGTTTCTTGGGTAAGTTCCTCAAATCCGGGTGGCGACTCCATTCAACCAATCAAACCATTTTTAAAATCCAAATCGTAACCAATTTCGTGGGCATTCCCGCGGGGTGTTCACACTTTGACAGTGGTCCTTTGTAAGTGGGTCAAGGACCTCCAGGAAAGTTGGTCACATGATCAAGATCTGCAGAAAATCATAAGGGAATTACAGTTGGACTCCACCAGTCACCCTCATTTCTCTTGGCAGCACCAGATGCTGTATTACAAAACCAGGTTGGTGGTGGGCAACAGCCCCTCATTTCGTCTCAAGCTCATTCAGGAACATCATGCCACACAAGCTGGAGGACATTCTGGGGGTGAAAGAACATATCAAAGATTGAAACTGGCCTTCTATTGGAAAGGCATGAAACAAGCTGTGCTCAGGTTTGTGGCATGTTGTGATATTTGTCAGAGACACAAAAATGAAAATGTAGCCTCTCCTGGGTTGCTTCAACCTCTTCCCATACCTAACAGGCTCTGGAGTGACATTACTATGGATTTTATTGAAGGGCTACCTAGCTCTAGCAACAAGACTGTCATTTTTGTGGTGGTGGATAGGCTCAGCAAATATGTACATTTTCTGGCCCTTCCACATCCCTACACTGGTACTATTGTGGCTCGACTGTTCTTAGACAATGTTTTAAAGCTCCATGGGATGCCATCTTCCATTGTCTCTGATAGAGACCCAATCTTTACCAGTTCATTCTGGAAGGAATTGTTTAGGTTGCAAGGCACAACCTTATGTTTAAACACAGCTTACCATCCTTAATCTGATGGTCAGACAGAGGTTGTAAACAGGTGTGTGGAGAATTACGTAAGGTGTTTAACTAGTGATAGGCCCACAGCTTAGGTCAAGTGGCTTCCTTTGGCTGAATAGTGGTACAACACCACCTTTCACATTTTTACTGGGATTACCCCATATGAAGCTCTGTATGGTCAACAGCCTCCAAACATGATGCATTATCTTCCTGGAGGGACAGCTGTAGCTGCCACAGATGCTTTGCTCCAGGATAGGGCAAATATGCTCAGGTTGCTCAAGGAAAACTTGGCTAATTCTCAACATAGAATGAAGCAGCTTGCAGACCAACACAAATCAGAGAGGACATTTGAGGTTGGTGATTGGGTGTACCTTAAGCTACAACCCCTAAGGCAGGTCACTGTGGCTTTTCGACAGAATGCTAAGCTAGCTCCTAAGTTTTTGGGTCCATTTCAGGTTACTCAGAAAGTAGGGCCAGTAGCTTACAAGTTGGACCTTCCTCCACAATCCAAAATTCATCCACTTTCAACCTTGAGGACAAGGATGTTTTCAAATGGGGAGTAATGATAAGAATTGGGGGTGCTTTGTGTAAATGATCATTGTTCAAGGACTAGAGTGTTATAACCCTTGTATGGCGTACTGTTGTATTGGTTGGCAGTTAGTTAGTTAGTTAGTTGCAAAAACTGTCATTCTTGACTCTTGATTCAGTTAGACGTGGAGGGAATATAAGGGGTAGGAGTAATGCAGAAGTGGGTGTGAATTGTATTGCTCTCTTCTTGATTTCTCTTCCTCTCTTTTCTCTTCTCATCTCAAACTCTTCTCTTGTAATCACATTTCACCATTAATAAGACAGTTCAAGAATTGTTCCTGCTCTTTTGAATTTTTAGTGAAATTTCATTAACAATGCATTTCTAGTGAAATTTCCCCAATTGCATCAGTTTTCTAGTGAAATTTCCCCAAGTTGTATCATAGTGCATATCCGCTACCTACAGTATCCTGAACTCGCCCTTTTTCGCTAAACCTCGGCGATTGCCAATTGTCCCTGTTCTTTAGTGCTACTACTAGCAGCAGAAGTAGAAGCAGAGGGGAGAGATAGAAGAAGAAGGGCCGCCACAACCAATTGCAAATTCGCCACAGGGGAATTAGAGGATATGAGGAGTGGGGTAGCTAAGGCAATTCCTACCTCGTCTTCTTTGATTTCTCTTCTTATATTAAATACTCCAACCGACCCAGATGTAGAAGTTATAAATGGATTGTACCCAGAAAGTAGAATCACCGACGTTAACATTTATCTGCCTATCCACCGTGAGCGTTTTACCGAAAGATACGACCCATTTTGGGAAAATTTCAAAAAACCCCGCAATGAGCGTTTTATCTGCTCTCTCTCTCTCTCTCTCTCTCTCTCTCTCTCTCTCTCTCTCTCTATTTACACAGCAACACACGGTCTATCCTCAGAGGCAGAGCAGTCTATGGGAAGCTTATCACATCCGGGTCTCAATGTACTTGAAACTGGGTCTTATTAATGGTGCACGTTTGGTGTTTGACAGAATGCCTGAACGAAATCTTATATCATGGATAACTTTGATATCTTGGTATTCGCAAAAAGGGTTTTGCAGAAGAAGGTTTAAGTTGTTTCAGATTGATGGTTGACGAGGGTTTTCATCCAAACCATTATGCGTATGTTGGTGCTATTTCATGGCAGAATATATAGGGTTGAGGAAGAAATTCATTGCCTCTGTCTGTTCTCTCTCTCTCTCTGTTTTCTCTGTAAATTGGAGGAGAAAGGGGAAAATAATTTTTTTTTTTAAAAAGGCCCAAAACAATGTCGTTTTGGTGTCCATTAAGCTCCAAGTTAGCAAATCCCGTTAGTTGCCAAACGGATGCAGACCGAAGGAGTACTTTTGATTACAGAATTGAAGTTTGGGTGTACGCTTGAAAAAATTGTAAGTTTGGGAGTATTTTTGATATTGAGGTCAAAGTTTGGGTTTTTATTTTATTTTATTTTATTTTTTAAATTTTCCCATACATTTATTTACTACAAGGACTACTAGGGTTTCTCTACTCTATGGCACGGCCGTTAGCCCCGACGGTGTCCTGCTCCTCCATAGATCTTCAAGCTATAATACTTCTCCTATTCATCTCTATAGTGTGGCATAATATGTCAGAGTAGCAGAGCAACATCGTGGTATTATAGGGTCACACAAGTGCAACACTGTGAGCAAAAACTCCCAGTAGATAGATCCATCCAAACCTTAAACTAGCAATTCTAGAACATGTATAGCTGGTAAAGTAAAACAGGAGTTTACAGAAAATAGTATCTTTCATACAAAGTGATTGTGTCTATCATTGTGGATCAGAGTATAGCTCTCGTAACCAAGAAGTGTCTTGTATTATGTTGCGATGTCAACATTCTTCTTGAAATTTAACAATTGTTGGAGCACTATTCCGACCACTAGGTCACGGGTCAGTGACTCCTTTCTTATGGCACTACTTCCGACCACCGGGCCTATAGTCCATCACTCGAAAGTTATTGGTCCGTTTTCGTCTCCTTTCCTCTCGAGGTCCCCGCCGTCTTGTATCAAGGCGTACACTAACAAGATACAAGGTCCGTCCACCTCGCGGCTCACACAAACTGTAAAGACCCAGAATTTCATGAAATTCTTTTCTATCTTTAATTCATTTTAGATAATGTAAAGGAGTTGACTAATGTTTTAAAATGTGCTTCTTGTACTGGGGGTTAAGTAATGGTAGGAATACGTATTACGAAGTTGTGTGGGTGATTAGAGATGTTGAAAAAGTGTTGGGAGTGATCGGGGTGTGAATTGGCGAAAGTGATAAAAATTTAGAAATTTTCACTCTAGATACCGGTATGGCTTTTTCTTGATACCGGTATCCAGCGAAACAGAAACTCTAGATACCGGTATGTCTTTTTCTTGATACCGGTATCCGGTTACATTTTCTGCAGATTTTGAGCCAACAGAGAGTCTAGATATCGGTATGGGTTTTTCTTGATACCGGTATCCAGCTGCATTTTTCTGCAAATTTTGTACGCGTCAAAGCCCTCTATAAAAAGGGTCTTGTTTCGTAAAGTCCTCTAGGGCATTAACAATAGTTTTCTCAGCACCGACGGGTTTTGTAAGTCCTCTCCGGCATTAACGACAGTTTTCTCAGCACCAAAAGGTTTCGTAAGTCCTCTCCGGCATTAACAACAAGTTTTCTCAGCGCCAACTGGTTTTGTAAGTCCTCCTTGGCATTAACAAAGGCATTCAACACCAACAGCACATCATTCGTTTTTCCCTCGTTGAAAAGCAAGGAGACAATCAGATCAAGGTATGTTTTCTGTAAATCCCTGTTTTGCATTTAAGCCCCGATGAGCTACGCTGGTCTGATCCCTACAAAAGGGTACGTAGGCAGCTCCTACGAGCGCGACCACATGCATCATATTTAGTTGTTTGTTTTCATACGAAGATATTCACATCGAGGGGTGTCTTCTAACTTTGACGCGACTTCCATCACACAATGATTGTAAGCCTCGTCAAAGAGAGGCAACTGTAGACACCCCAAAATGAGGCCTTCGCACATGTTTTTATCCCCGATGATGAAAAGAAATACCCGGGAGACCTCTCGGATTGAAACTCACTCAACAGTATCGTATGATACTCATCTCTCATGCTGTAGACACCCCAATCCGGACCTACGGGATCCCGGGACTTCCCCGATGATGAAAATGCCTAATGAGGACATGCAAGGGTTGATCAAGACTTGAAGAAAACCTCTCCATTAACCTCCCACTAAAACACCAAAACACCCCTCGAAGCTCCGGAATGTCCCAAGACCTCAAAATACATGCACCTGGATTGGTCCTTCTGGCACCTGGATTGATCAAGTCCAGGCGCCTGGAAGGGGTTGGATTAAGTTCAGGCGCCTGAAGCACATGCTTCAGGCGCCTGGATATCAGTCCAGATTAAATGTGTTTTACGTTTGTTAGTGGACGGGAGCGAGATCTTGGTGGGTTTTGCTGCAGATTCCCTAGGGGACATCCCAGCACATTCTCTTCCCTCCCCCTAGGTGACCCCTCACCCTTTTTTGAAAGACCCAAAGTGGCCCTCTTGGACCCTTGGTTGTCTATAAATAAGGCTCTCCTCTCTCATTTGAGGGGAGAGAAGAAGATTACCCCCTTTCAGATTGCTACCCTGCTGCAAGCTCTCCAGAAAACTCAACTCATCACTCATCCTTCAAACACAACCCCGTTCAACCCCAAAAACATTCTTTGGTTTCACCAATCCATCATATACATACCCCAACCAACTGAACTTCGTCCAAGTCCCTACGAAATCATTCCTTAGTTCAGCAACCTCAGATATCAGAACCATATCCTTACAAAATCCCTTCCAAGAATCCATTCCAAGTCCTTGATCAAACCAAAAAGGTAGTTATCCTACCAACTCGTCCATGTAGGCCCTGAGGGGGGAACCCATTCAAGTTCTTCCTGGTCATCCATGCCAGTAGAGAGCTTGAGAGTGGTTTGAAAATCATCAAAACAGGAAAATATTTCGAGTATCAGATTCTGGTCCAGGCGCCTGAACCATCCACCTTCAGGCGCCCAGACTCAGTTCAGGCGCCTGAACCATACTCCTTCAGGCGCCTAAACCCAATCCAGGCGCCTGAACCATCCTCCTTCAGGCGCCTGGACCCCATTCTGGTGCACATTTTATGATCAATTTCGGGGTCATTTTGAGACGTTTTGGTGGTATTTTAGTGTAAACTCCGTATTTCCAGTACATAAGCCGTCTATTCACAGTATTTTCCATGGGCATAATCGCATATTTCATTAACTTTCTTGATGTATACGTTGTGTTCTTGCATGAATGTGAATCAAAAGTCCATCTAAACAACATTTTCTAGATTTTCCAAGCATTTAGTAGAGACCGGTGGTTTCATCGGGCGAGAGGGGTGCTTTGAATTCCTTCCCCTCCCGTAACCTAGCTCCCGGACCCGAGAAATCTCATTTTGGAGACCGGTAAAGCATTTTCCACATCAAGGGCAAAAGAGTCATTTTTCAAAGGTTTCTCGGGTATGGTCCTCAAACCCGGGTGGCGACTCCATTCAAACAATCAAACCATTTTCTTTAAACAAACAAGCCAATTTTCGTGGACAATACGTCGCGCGTTTTCCGTGGGGTGTTCACAAGCTGGCGACTCCGCTGGGGACTCTAATTAATATATATTTCAGTATTATTACACTTATGTGTAATTTTATTAAAATATGCATTAATTATTGTGAGCTAAGCTTGAAAAATGTTTAAAAGATTTTGAAAATGTTGTTTTTATGGACTTTTTGCATTGCACGTGCATGGTTACTAGCCTCCGCTGGCGTGTTTCGGCAATCCCGCCCGGCTTGCCGGTGACGGGGAATCCCGAAATGCCCAGCACCCCACGACCGTGATGAGTCACAATTGTCGTTATTACCATCGCCTTGCGGGATCCTTGGCGGTGGGAGACAGCTTTGGCTTTGAGTCCGGGGTACCCTTTTCAAACCAAAACCGGCCTTTGCATATAGATAACCATAGAACCCCACGTTAGTTAACCAACCCATGTGTTAGGATTACGTGCTCCATCCTGTTTCGTGCTACGTGTTACCGTCTTTCTAAGCATACCATATTGCATACATGCATACACTCACATCGGTACATATCCTTGTTGTCAGTATGGTGTAAGTTAGCTTCCCGGCAGTTAGTAGAAGGTTGCCTCGGCCCGATGATGAGTCGTGTATCCCACATACACGTTGTTCATATGAGTTGGCCTTTAGGACAATCGGACATGGGAAAATTTGAATCAACAGCTTCCTAACAACGATCTAAACGGGTTTAAGGGACCTTGACTCGAAAGTGGGTTAATCGCCCTTAGGCATCCGATTCTAGATCGTTGTCAGAATTCGCGTGAATCATGATTTCCCAAATTCGATTATCCAACATCAGGGGCATGTTACTTAAAAGAAAACTTGAGGATTGGGGCAACCTTCCAAAAACTGTCAAAGTTAGTCTAGGAGACTTTAAATCCATGGAGTTTGAGAAACCTCCAGTGTTGATCGTGCTCGAATGGTCACCCGTGATTCAAACTAGCCTTAAGATCATTAGTATCTGGATTACAACACCCAAATTGCTCTGTCTCGGATGGCCCGGAAAAGCGATTGGCCCTGATTTCAACAAGATTGGAATTTAACCTGCCGAGTAATGGCCTACCCGGGGTGTTGGAAAATCATCTGTGCAATGGTCTTAAGTGAGATTTGGACCCGGTAGACTGACCCTAGGTGATACATGTAGTCTAGGAGACTCTAAATCTATGGAGTTTGAGATACCTCCAGTGTTGATCGTGCTCGAACGGTCACCCGCGTTTCGGACTAGCCTTGGAACCGATTGTATCTGGATGACGACACCTCATTGCTTTGTCTCGGATGGTCAGGAAAAGCACTACGGCGTCAACATTTAGGCCTTAGGTTGAAACGCCGTACTTGCCGAGTAAACGACCTACCCGTGGTGTTGATTCAATCTTCTGTGCGAGCGTTTCCAAGTGAGATCCGAAACCGGTAGTTCAATCTCTAGGCCTAGAAATAGGACTAACTTTGGGCGAGGAAGTGGCACGCGCATCATAGGCACCCTTTTGTTTGTACCTAGTAATCGAAGGCTATGAACTGAGTCCGACTTTTTCTTCATGATTCAGTATTAAACCATTGGGCCTGCAAAGAAGAAGAAGACCTTACCTGTTTGGGCTCGACCTCCAGGACAGAGATTGTCTCGATCCTTATCACCAAAGGCAGAAGCGAGTATGTCGGCTGAGCAGGGACATGACCCCCCTAATGAGATCGAACAAATAAAAAAGGAAATGCATGATGATAGGGTCCGGAGTGACACTCGAATTGCCCAACTCATGGCAATTATGGTGAACATCCAGAGCCGACTCCCCCCACCTCAGCAGCAAATACCCGATGCTGAAGAGGTTCCTCCTGAGGAACAGCCGGAACAACCCCATGAGAACCCCCAATTGGCTGAAATGCTGGCTAAAATACTTAAGCTGGAAGAATCTATGGCCAAAAGTGAGAAACGTGCCATTACCGGCTTTGATATGAACAAACTTTGCATCTTCCCGGGGGCTAAGCTCCCTAAGAAGTTCAAACATGTGGACTTCGAGAAGTTTGATGGAACAGGGGATCCAAGAGGACATGTTCAAGCATACGTAAGCTCCCTCTCGCTACAAGAGGTCGATGAGCCTGCCATGGCTCAAATGTTTCACGAAACTCTCACCGGGCCCGCACTCCAGTGGCTCTTGTCTCTCGATATCTCGAAGAGACGAACTTGGGAAGAAATGGTGGCCTCTTTCATCAAACAATATGAGTATAATGTTCAGCTTAAGGTCACTACCCGCGAACTTGAAAGCATTAAGATGAAGGAAAAAGAGTCGTTCGCAGACTTTGTGAAAAGATGGAGAGCAAAGGCCGCACAAATGACAGATCGTCCCAGTGACAAGGACCAAATGCGCATCATAACCAAAAACCTTCATCCTGATTTGGCTCAGTATATGGTGACAGCTCAAGCCCACGATTTTGCAACTTACTTTGAGACGGGCTTGTCCATTGAAGAAGCCTTGCAAAGTGGGGTATTGAAGAAAGGAGATTCAGTCCCCAAACCGAAACGCAATTACATTGGGAACACCTCATCTCTATATGCGAACCCCAGTTACTCAGCCGGCACTTCGTCCAACTCCATGAATCATCAACCACATAGAACTGAACCAGTAAATGCTATCTTGCCCCAATCAGCTCAACCAATTCAACCACCACAGAACCAAAGACCCCGGCGTATCTTCACCCCTCTCCCTTTACCTCTACCTGTTATCTTCGAGCGGCTCGTACAACAGGGAAAAATCAAACCTCTCCAACCAATTCCACCTCCACAAAACCCTCCACCAAGCTATAACCCGAATACCTTCTGTATCTTCCATCAAACTCCAGGCCATCCCACCGAAAGGTGCCAGCGGCTGCGTCATGAGATTCAGGATCTCATTGACAATAAACAAATCCGAGACCCCACCGAAAAGCCCAATATTGTCACCAACCCTTTACTAGCACACAAGAGGAATGTCGATATAGGTCAAATTACCCTCAGCTCCACTCAAAAGGACTTAAAATCCACTCCATTTAACCCAAGCCAGTTCATTGTGCCAGAAACGGATCCTAAGCCCATTGTACCTATACCAACCGAATCTGATGTGTGCTTTCTGGATGCACATTTAACCCCCACCCTTTGGCAGAAATGGGGTGATCTGATAATGGCCATAGAAGCAAGAGAATATGAGCAAATGGTGGCTACTGATGTGGAAGTATGGCCGCAAGATGGGCAGTTCAACGAAGGACCCCCGCTTGATGCTTTGGGTAATCTGCTGTTTGCAGGGTCACTTGATGGATTCGCGCCTCCAAACCGGTGTGAGCCATTACCTGTAGAAGAAGGTCAAAGACAGAATGGGACGAAAGAGATTGAGGCGTCCAATGACGTGCAGGAGGTTGAATGGAATCCCACGCCGAATAAATGGCAGCCTGAGGACCCCAATGATCCTTTGGATGAGTCTACACTTCCCATGCTCTTCGATGAGACGTATGTTCCAAAGCCACCGCTGTGGGAAGGCCGCCCAGATTTCTCTATGATGAGCGAACATGCCGTAAACCGAATGACAGAGGGAATAGAGTTCGCACCTTATGATTACATAATCGATGAAAGTCTTCCGGCACCCCAAGCGCAAATTCCAGAGGATTATAATATCATGGTGTTGTGATTTTATGCAGATTCAGTTAGGAGGAGCGTGAGAGGAATGATGACACTACTATTGAACCTCTCCCTCAACTCCTAAGGGTCCAAGTGCCCCCCCCCCCCCCCCCCTTCCCCATTTTGCCTATTTATACTCTTCTTCTCCACCATTTAGGAGGGGGGCTCAACCACACTCACTCACTATTGTTATGCTACCATTTTTCCTCCAGAAACAGATCTCCAGTTAATACACCCTCCTAACCTCTCTCAGTTCTACCCTAAAAGCCCACCCATACTCCATTTGTATTACCTATATTTCATCTATCTCACTCAAACCCTCATCATCCAGCCATATCAGTCTAGAAGATACTATTCCACCAGCAAAATCACATCCAATCCACCCAAAAATCTCATTCAAGCCCTTATATCAAGCCTTTAAAGGTAGTCCTACTACCAAAATGTTCAAATAGGCCCTGAGGGGACCCTATCAAGTTCTTGCCAGTTTCATATACTGGTGGAGAACTTGAATGGGACACAAATTTCATTACATGAAGGATCAAAATTGGTATTTGCATGGGATATAGGCGCCTGGATCAAGAGCCTTGTAGGCGCCTGTACCTAATCCAGGCGCCTAGATCCAGTCCTTGCAGGTGCCTGGACTTCGTTTATGTTGCTTCATTTTCTGTTTTCTTAACTTATTTCTTTGATTACTTGATGCATCATTAATCATCTGTCACTATTGTGGTATTTAAGTTATTTCATGAACTAAGTCTATCTCTACATTTCATTTCTTAAAACATAGATATGTAGGAGATTTATTATGCGCACATAAGAGCTTCATGCATGTATAAGATTAGTTCAACATTATGTATTTTTAGTCATTAGTGCTTTAAAATCAATATTGCACAGATGTGTATCATATTACTAAATCAATTTTTGTGATTCATATCTTTCACATTAATTTATAACATTACAGTCCTCATGAATGGATGAGTTAGTAAAAATTGCATTTGTTATTGTTTATGAGATTCAGAAGAAGCAAAAGTGGAGATTGGGTTAGCAGTCCAGGCGCCCATATGAGGTCCATCCAGGCGCCTGAAGTCATTCCAGGCGCCTGCATTGTATCTTTCCAGGCCCCTATACTAATTCTGGGCGCCTGGATTAGGGCAATCTGGGTGTTCAAAACGCTTTCCAGGTGTGGTCCATACGGTGTTTGTGACTAAATCTTGATTTCTGTCAATACAGTTTGGGTAGAATCCATTATAGTTTAAGTATTCTATGCATCATACCCCGTCATTCATATCACGAACACAGGCATTCACTTTCATTTTTATTATTTTCTTTATGTATTTATGTGTCCTTGCATGAGTTATTGATTTAAGTCCATTTAAACAATGTTTACAAAATCCTTTTTAAACATTTAGTAGAGACCGGTGGCCGCGGGTGCGAGAAGTGCTTTAAATTCCTTCCCCTCGGGTAACCTAGCTCCCGGACCTGAGAAATCTCGTCTTAACGAGACCAGTGAAAATATTTTTCATATCAGGGGCACAAGAGTCATTTAAAAAAAAAAAAAAAGAGGTTTCTCGGGTATGGTCCTCAAACCCGGGTGGCGACTCTATTCAACCAATCAAATCATTTTCTAAAATCACAACCATTTTTCATGGACTACTCCGTGGGGTGTTCACACTTGGAGATCAAGTTCACTCATCCCCTATATAAGCCGATCAATTCCAACGGAAATAAAGGAGAGGGAGAGGGAGAGAGAGAGAGAGAGAGAGAGAGAGAGAGGGGTGTAGAAGAACCATGAAATCTCATCCTTGAGTTCTATCAAAACATCATTTCTATTGTAAACCATCTCCATAGTTACCCATAATCTCCAGAAATTAATCCCTCAATCCTTTCCAAAGAAAAACCCAATCCCCTGTTCTTCGGTTTCAACTCGTGAACCCATTACACCAGAATCACTTCCCCTTATCAAACTATCACCCTTATTGCTGCACCAAGGAGGAGTTGGAGTCCAGAAGAAGTCCAAGCTGTGCTCAAGGGGCCAAGAAAGAAGTTCAATCCGAAAGTTTCAAACTGAAGGTATAATCCCGTTTCGCCAAAACTCTTAGCTTTGGTACCCTGAGGGGAGGTGTACCAAGTGTGGAATGATCTCCTATATCATCTCCATACTTGGTATGCCCATGTTACATCAAAATCAGTTTGATTTCATACCTCCCGGTTGCGTCGTACAACGAAAATATCGCCTCATACGGGGTGATTCAGTGAGGAGGAACATTCCCCATTTGAACACATTAATATCCTATCCAAAATAATCTGTTCTCAATTAAGTTTCATGCCTTGTATGTCCCTTTATTTCATTCTTTTCAAAAATCAAAGTTTTAAACTGTTTGTGAAAGAAACAGTGCTGCACGGTACTCCTCCCGTGCCGCATGCTACACTGGGAGTGTTGTACAGCACTCTTTTGAAAATTTGACCGTTGGAATGATGAACAGTGCCGCACGGCACACTTTCTATACCGCACGGTACATCTAGTGTGCCGCACGGCACACTTTTTGAAAAATCTAAAATTTTAATCAGTACCTTGCATGAAATGTTTGAACCCTTGATTTTCGTATATTTACTGTAGTTCATATACTAGTTGCTTGTTTTTCATTATTATCGTCTGCTTTGCTTGGTCTAAAATGTTTATTTGTTAAAGTTCGGCATTAAAATATTTTCTAAAAATCCCACAAATGTTTAGTAAAGACTGATTTTAATCGGGTGAGCGGGGTGCATTAAAACCCTTCCCCATTCGTAACCTGGCTCCCGAATCCAAAACGAATCTCTGGTTTTCAAATTGTTTTATAAATCATTTTCTCAATCATTTTTCAAAATGGTATCTCGGGTCCTAAACCATTTTCCAAAAACCCGGGTGGCGACTCTATTTTCAAACAAACAAAAAACCGACATGGAGGTCTACCGTCCACACAGCTCTTAACTGTTTTATCAGTAAGTCGTCGGACCGTTGCAGGCCATTTTTTCAACTTCTGAAGAAGAGAGAAGGGTATGAATGGGGAGCTGAGCATGAACAGGCTTTCCAGGAGTTGAAAATTTACTTGTCATCACCACCTTTGCTCTCTACTCCAGAAGCTGGGGAGCGGTTGACACTGTATCTAGCAGTATCCAAGCACGCAATCAGCTTGGTTCTCCTACGAATAAAAGGGATAGACCAGGACCCAATCTATTTTGTGAGCAAAACTTTGCTAGATGCAGAAACACAGTACTTACCCTTGGAGAAATTGGTGTATGCTCTTGTTATTGCATCAAGAAAACTGCCTCACTACTTTTTACAGCATCCCATCACTGTGTTTATTGAATACCCACTAAGGGCTTTGCTTAGGAAGGCAGATTTCTCAGGGAGGATATCTAAGTGGTCCATTGAGTTGAGCCAATTTGACCTTGACTATCAGCCCAGGACTGCAATCAAAGGGCAGATCTTGGCTGATTTTGTAGCTGAGTTCACCCCAACGGTAGCCCCACCACCACCAGTTCTCCACGATAAGGGACGAAGAGCCATTCCACAACAGCCAACGAGAGTGGCCGAGCTGAATCTTGAGGAATGGGGGCTCTACGTTGATGGGTCAGCATGCAACAAAGGCTCAAGAGCAGGAGTGGTGCTCTTCTCCCCAAAAGGTTTGGTGCTTGAGCAGGCGCTAAGATTGGGATTCAGTGCCACCAACAATGTGGCAGAATATGAAACCTTGCTCGCTGGACTAAGGAGTGCCCTAGAACTCAAGGTAAGTAAATTAAGAGTATTTTGTGACTCATAATTAGTTGTAAACCAGCTTTCAGGAGAGTATGCTGCAAAAAGTGAGAAGATGGCTGCATATTCAGAAGCGGCCAAGGACTTGCTTGACAAGTTTGGTGAAGTCCATATCCAACAAATCAACTCGGGGCAAAACGCACATGCAAACTCACTAGCTTGCTTAGGCTCAGTAGTCAATACGGAGTATCGACGAACAATAGCGGTTGACTACTTAAGTGAACCAAGCATTGGCCGAGCGGTTGAATTGGTGATGGAAACAGAGCTTGGGCCGAGCTGGATGGACCCTATAATGACATACCTACGAGATGGGACCTTGCTAGAAGACAAAAGAGAAGGTCACAAGATCAGGACCAAGGCTGTATGTTTTTGGCTCTCCCCAGAAGGGAAGCTTTACAGAAAATCCTTCCTTGGTCCATACTTATTATGTGTACACCCAACTCTGGTCCAGAAATTACTTTACGATATCCATTCTGGAACATGGGGGGGGGGGGGGGGGGGGGGCACACAGGAGGGAGATCCATTGCCCACCGAGCGATATCCTAGGGGTATTGGTGGCCCTACATGCAAGAAGATGCAAAGGTTTTTGTCAAGAAGTGTGAAAAATGCCAGAGGTATTCACCTCTTATCCGAGTTCCAGCAGAAGACCTCCTCCCTCTAACAAGCCCGCGGCCATTCACACAATGGGGATTGGATATCGTGGGTCCTCTCCCCATGGCAACAGGAAAGTGAAAATTCATACTCATTGGCACGGATTACTTCACTAAATGGATAGAGGGTGAAGCTTTGACAAAGATCACAGAGGCCATGGTAGAGAAATTCGTTTGGAATAAGATCATCACACGATTTAGGGTACCCTACTCCATCATCTCAGATAATGGGTCCCAGTTCGGTAAGAAGTTCAAAGCTTTCTGTGCTCAGCATGGGATCAGAAACTACTATTCAACCCCAGCTTATCCACAGAGTAATGGGAAAGCAGAAGCTTCGAACAAAACCATCCTTAAGAGTCTTAAGAAAAGGCTGGAAAACAAGAAAGGCAAGTGGCCAGATAAATTGCCAACTGTGCTCTGGGCATACAGAACCACTCCACGGCGGTCTACGGGAGAGACACCTTACTCCCTTACTTATGGGACAGAGGCAGTGATTCCATTGGAAGTTGGCTTACCAACCAATCGCACTACTCTTGTGGAGTCAGGTGGCAAAGATAAAGCCTTGGCCGAGCAGCTTGACCTTGCTGAGGAAAGAGAGAGCGTGCACTTATCACTCTGGCAGCATACCAGGAGCAGCTGAGAAGGAGCTACAACAAGAAGGTGCAGCCAAGAGAGTTCAAGATTGGGGATTTAGTTCTAAGGAAAGTCTTGGCAAACACCAAGGTATCCTCTGATGGCAAGCTTGGGCCTAACTAGGAAGGCCCATATAAGATTGTGGGGATTGCTGGAGTCGGGGCCTATCGTTTGGCCGACCTGGATGGAGACCCAGTACCACGGCCATGGAATGTCCAGAACCTACGAAAATTTTACCAGTAACTTGTTTTTTTTTTCTATGTGATTACGAATACAATCACATCCTTTCTAATAGAAACAGATAAATTTACATTCAGTACCAAGTTGGGATTACGAATAAAGTCACCAACATCAGTTATCTAGATTTTTTCCTTATTGATGTTTCAAGCATTAACTAGATTTCGCCTTTTCTTATTGTCAATTTTGAGTAATAAGAACCAAAATTTTACCTTAAAATTTGGATTCCTATTGGGGAGCTGAGAGTATATACATTCTAATCACGCCAATATTTCTAAGTATGAAGAAACTTAGGTTTGCAACAAATATTGCAATGAAATTCTAAGTATGAAGAAACTTAGGTTTGCAACGAATATTGCAATGAAATTCTAGGTATGAAGAAACTTAGATTTGCAACGAATATTGCAATAAATTTCTAAGTATGAAAAAACTTAGAAAGGGAACAAATTCAAGTATGAAAACACTTGGTAGAGCAGTCTAAGTACGAAGAAACTTAAGTGTTGCAACGAACGTTGCATAGTATTCAGGTACGAGGATACTTGATATAAACACATTTAGAAAATTTGCAGAAACAAACCAAGTACGAAAATACTTAAACATAATACCAAATTCAAGTACGAGTAGAGTATCAAACAAAGGCCACACACGACCAAGCAAGACCACGCAGGGTCAATCGAAAGCTGAGTTCAAATTTATCAGGAAAATAACATAGGCATCAAGCCTCATCACTGTGCTCTAAGGCATCAGTGGCAGGGGTAGAGTCAACAGGGACAGAACCAGTATTGCCATCTCCATCATTGCCAGTTCCCCCGTCGCCAGTAGTAAGATCGACTATGTTACTTTCAGGATGGGTCTGCTCCATAGGGATCTCTAGTTGAGCCTCTGCGTCGGGATGAGCTTGATCTTTAAGAGGGACCTGATCACCAAGTTGAGCTCCTGTGCTAAGATGATCTTGAATGACCAGGGAGGTGGCGTCCGTCTCACCTAGCAGCTCCATATTGGACCAGTGGGGGGAGTCTGTAGGAACTTCCAGTTTTTTCAGACAGCGAATCCAGCTTGCCTCCCACACCGCATCCTTAACTGCTGGCATTTGGGCTCGATAGTTATTAGTTACCTCCTGTACTGCTCTGTCATATTCAGCTTCAGCCTTGGCCTCCGCAGCAGCAAGGTCTTGACGCAGTTGTTGTTCGGTCTCACTTGCTCTCCTCTTATGCTCGGCCAGCTCACTCTTCAACTTTTCAGCCTCTTCCCGAGCCTCTTTGAGTGACTGGGCATGTAGGGTGCTCTCCTTCTCGGCCTTCTCGGCTCTTTTTAGCTCTCTCTTAAGACTTTTTTAGTTTCTCTTGCCCGTTCAAATCCGGCAACAGCCTTTTGCATGATCTACAAGGAAGCAAAGGATCAGCAATAGAATTTCAGAGAAACATAAGAAAACCAAAAAGAGGACCCGTCAAACCTTGGCACTGGATGGAAAGATGGACTTCATTAAAACATTGTAGGAGTTACTCTTCTCCCTTTCCATGTCCAGTGGGAGCAGAGCAGCACGGGTGACTCCAAAGGCCACATCGACAGAGTTAACTCTGTCAATCATGGACAAAGTTGTCCCATCCGACCGTACGAGTGGTGGAGCCCATGGTTGCACAAGAGGAGCGGACTTCGTCAGTGGTTGACTACAGCTAGAGTCACCCTTTGCTGACCAGGGAGAGACGGGGTTGAGGTTGGAGGGGGAACGATTGGATTGACAGAAGGAACGGTGCGCTGAGCACGCCGCCAAGGTTGAGCTCGTCCAGGAGGCTAATCGGTTGCAGAGGCATCTTTTCTCGGTCAGGTGAGGGGGAGTAGCCTGATGAATCAGAATTAGCGAGCAAGGTGGACTGCTCGGCTATGGAAAGGACGGCCGCACGGTGATCAAAAGCTTCTTCTTCTTCCTCTTCTGCTTCTTCTACTGCTACCCTGCTGGAAGTGGTCGGCTCTAGGTCAGTGCGAGTAAGGATTGGGGTTGCAGTGGGGATCTCGGGGATGTGAGCAAAGGTTACTTGCTGTTGTAAATCCCTTGGGGCTTGAGAGCGCCTAGCTCCCCTTCCAGATCGACCTCTTCGCAACCTAGTGCTTCTTTGATCGGCAAGGGCAAATGGAGCAATGAGAGGAGCTGCTGGAGGCCAAGGAAGTCTTGAACGAGGTTCACCCCCTCTCCTGATGCCACCCCAGAAAGTGGGGGTGTAGCCGAGAAGTATATGTGCAGCGCGGTCGAGTCCGACGGGGGTTGGCTCAAACCCATCGAAGTAGAGAGCTCGTGCTATCTCTTCTCGGTGAAGCCTCCCGTGGTTAAGCCGACCTCCGGGTTGATGTTGCTCGCTGCGAATAAAGAAAAACAACAAACAAAACAAAGAAGGGATGATTAGTAGGAATGAAACAGTATATCTCTATGAAGACCAAAAAGTTATAACAAAGGAAAGGGTACTAACGTGGTTGGCCTGGAGCTGTGGGACAGGCAAAGCCGATAGTATTCCCCTCAGCATCCCTTGGCTCCCAATTGCCAGTGACTAATGGGTAATCATCCGCCTCACCCTTTGAAGAATTGGGCAAATCAGTGATGAGCTTCTGCTCGGGCTCTCTCGCCTTGAAATAATAGTTGTTGTCAACTGTGGGGACTACACTATATAGATAATGTAAGTCCCACCAGTCGAGGTGCAGGCTGAACAACCTGTTTAGGGCAACCGTGCCCATGACTACCTAGACGAAGTTGGGACATAATTGCATAGGGTTTAACTTACACCTACTGCAGACCTCCCTAAAGAAAGGGCGCAGAGGAAACCTTAGGCCACCCTCAACTATGAAAATCAAAGGGATATGGATTTTATTTTCATCCTGACCTTCTTCGACTAGGTCATTACGATTGTTCAGACGAAACTGAACATCATTTGGAATCTCATACTTTGTACGGAATTCTGCTATTTTCTCTGGGGTACTAAGAAGGGCCCTATGTCTTCCCTTCTTTTACTAAGTTAGGGTTTTCACTGTTGAAACCCCAGAGGAAGAAGATGATGAACAGGAACCAGAGACAAGAAAGAACTGCGATGGAAAAAACAACAGAATCTAAGAACAAGACACTTACGTGATAAGGTGGACCTAAAATGAGATTCTCCGACGAGGACGGAGAAGGGTTTCCAACGGAGAACGGGAATGGGTTGGAGGTTCAATTTTCGAGCTTTGAGATAACAGAAATGGCGTACGAAATCCTTCTCTCTCTTGCTCTCTTGCTTCTGATAAGGAAATAGAGAAGGAGGGGAGGGGTTTTTGAGACTTAGAGGGTTTTTTGGGGGGGAAGAGTAATGATTATCCCGCTTAAAACCCCATAAAAGTGGGGTATGACGCGTTTAACACGTCAGCAAAGCCATCCTTTGGGCTTATCTGGCGACCAACGGGTCACTTCACTTTAAATGCAAAAGCAGCCCTGCTCCCCACGTGAGGGGGAGGCGTGCAAGAGATGCATCAAGAACCGTTGAAGCTCTGCGCACTACTGATGGACATCAATGGCAAAGCTGGGGAGCAATTGGAGTGGGTAAAATCTGATTACCCTAATAGTGGGCATGACACGTGCCCTAATTAGTTACCACAAGAGGGTAAATAGCTCGGCATCACGTAGGGGAGCCTAAACCCTGTGCCGAGCTGTATTTGGTCACGAATAAGGCCAGATTAATAAAAGTAAAACTAATAAGTCAGGATGCACAAGCTCAGCGTAGACATAACGGGATGCCCCTAATATGGCCGAGCAAGGTAGGCTACGTATACAGCTTAAACAACATTCTGGAATACATAATTCCGCTCGGCATGATGAGCTGAGCTATGTATGGGTTATTCCGAGCTACGTGGAAGCACGGCACCGCCACGAGTGGGGCGGTGAGACATTCCAGAATAATCTAAGACGGTCCCTTATGAGATAAGGAGCAATCCAGTGAAATAAGGGATTAACATGGGAAGTCCGAACGTGATTAGGAGTGTACCCCATATAGGAAGGAATCCTATATGGAAAGGAAGTCTACTGCAAGACGAGATCTTGCAGGATTTGGAAGCATACGCCTAATAGGAAAGTCCTATTAGGAAAAGGATTCCTAAACCCAGTAGAAGACAGGAGGCACGAGATGCCTAAGTCATCAAGCGTCCACACCTATAAATACAGAGTAATAACCATGGCAAAAGGTACGCTGTAACACCCAGTTATACGCACTGTGTTCTTTGCCTAATTGGTAAGCCAGTACTAACTTAAGCATCGGAGGGCCTTTGCTGACGAGAGGCAAAGGTGCTCTAACCCTTGTCTGTCTTGCAGATTTAGGGTTCAGTCAAGAAGGCACGTGATCAAGACCATACGTAGATTTTATCCCTGTACAGATATTTTCTAGATTTGGTTTATTAAATTTGAGGGCGTGACAACTTGGTATCAGAGCATAGGTTCGAATACTTAGGAACCGTGGGAAGTCTTCGAGTCTTGGGGCTTAAACCATTGCATAAGTTTTCTCATGAAAATCATATTTTCTCATTCATTGTGTGCTTGTGTGACATTTATGATCATCACATAGGTATATCAAGATGCATTTGAGTTAACGAGCATAGTGTTGAGTTGTTGCCTGTGTTGGGTTGGCGTAGAAGCTTTGACCTCATTTGAGATAATATTGGGCTTAATGATCCTTCTTTCTTATATTCTTATTAGAACTATGCCGCCGAAAAGAGGTGCTAGACGTGGTGCAACCAGTAGAGGGGGTTGAAATGCTAGGCGTGGTAGGAATGAACGGGCTCATGATGAGGTTAGTCAACATGGGGAACACTCGGGGGTTCGGAACGAGAGGCGTGAGGAAGTGGTGCAACAACCGGGAGAGCAAAACCCACCAAATCCCCTTTTAACCGACCTTGTCGAGGCGCTTGAGGCGCATGTGGCTCAAACACCTAGGGCCAATACTTCGAACCGTGCTATGGAGGTGGTGAGGGAGTTGGAGTGGGTAAAACCTGACTATCCCAGTGAAGGGCATAGCAGGTGCCTCTCATTATTCACCACGAGAGGGTAAGTAGCTTGGCACCACATAGGGAAGCCCTAGCCCTATGCCGAGCTGTACTGACCATGAATAAGGTCAGTATGGTAAAACGGGTTAATATACCAGGGTGTACTAGCTCGGTATAAATCACAAAGGGATACCCTTAACCCTGCCGAGCTAGTAGGCTACGAATAAAGCTTGGATGACATTCTGGAATACATAAACTCAGCTCGGCGTGAGTAGTTGAGATATGTACGTGTCATGCCGAGCTATGTGGAAGCACGACACCGCCACGAGTAAGGCAGTGAGACATTCCAGAACACTCTATGTCGTTTCCTTATGGGATAAGGAGCAATCCCGTAGAATACGGGATTAGTATGAGCATTCCTAACGTAATAAGGAAATGGTTTCATATAGGAAAGAGTCCTATATGGAAAGAAGGACTACTGCTAGACGAGATCTAGTGGGATATGGAAACTGTCTCTTAATAGAAAAGTCCTATTAGGAAAAGGATTCCTAAAGCCAATAGGAAACTGGGGCATGAGATGCCCAAATCAACAAACCATCAAACACCTATAAATAAAGACTCAAGCCTAAGGAGAAAGGTACGCTGTGAAGCCCATTCATACGCATTGTTCTTTGCTTGATTAGTAACTCAGTACTAACTTAAGCATCGGAGGGCCTTTGCCTACGAGAGGCAAAGGTGCTCTAACCCCTTCTTTGTTTTGCAAATTGAGGACTACAATGAAGAAGCACGTGATCGAGACTTTACGTGGTACAATTGGCGCCGTCTGTGGGAAATGCTTACGAAAAGCTCTCTTCTTCTCAACAAAGATTAACAATGGTGATTTCAGAACCTGTCTTACGCACTCCACAAAGAGAGGATATGGAAGACGATGGTGGAACCACCCTTGTGTACACTACGAGAAAGAGTGCCAAGGTGGACAAGACCCCTGCAGCTCTAAAAGCGCCTCAGAAAAAGCCCGCTACTTAAAGATTCAACATAGGGCACATCCCTGAGATTCCAAAGTTTAGGGATACACACCTAACAAACCATCACTCCCCGAGATCAGGTGAGCAGCAAAGACGCTCAAAGACACCACCAAGAGGTGGGGAAGCCTCCATCCGACGTGAACGGAGGAGAAGCCCCCCAAGGAGGGAAGATCATAGGTGAACAAGGGATCGAGAGAAAGAGGACAGCTTCGACAGAAAAGAACAGGAGGCGGAAGAACTGGCCCGGGAAGTCACTCGACGAGAATGAGAGATTTAGGATCTAAAGAAACAACTTCAAGAGAAGGAAAAAGATTTACGATCACGGACAAGATTAGTGCAATATGAGAAAGAAAGAAGGGTTCATCATCATGAGAATGTCTCCACTGGAAGAGTGGTCTCTCCACGAAAGAGGAGAGAGATGAGTTCTTCCATTGAAAAAAGGGAAAGAAGAAAGCATGCTAGGAATAGATATGAGAGGTCTGGTTCTAATGAGCACACCCCTGAACATATGTGAGAAGAAGGGAGACCGGCCGAGCAGAGGGAGGACCTAAAACTGCACGAGAGGCAACTAAGGAAACCCTAGGCCAAATCTCTAAGTTGCCACTAGCCCACTGGATCCGAACAGAGAAGACGCGAAGCAGGGTGAAACATTCAGCCTTCATTCCTTATGAAACCAGCACGGATCACGTGGCCCACATTCAACACTACCAATAGGCCATGTTCATGCATGAGCAAGATGATGCCTTGCTGTGCAAGATGTTCCCATCCAGCTTAGGGAAAGTGGCCTTAAGTTGGTACCAAAAACTCCCAGAGGGGTCTATCCTGTGTTGGGCTCAACTAGCCGAGGAGTTCACTGCTCGGTTCCTGACAAGCCGAGCCACTCCAAAGACTTTTGACGCATTGACCTCTATGAGGCAGAGGGATGATGAGACTCTGCGACAGTATTCCAACTGCAGTGAAGAATACGCTTTGGCAACGTTTAAGACTGCAGTGAAGAATACGCTTTGGCAACGTTTAAGACTGCAGTGAAGAATACGCTTTGGCAACGTTTAAGACAAGCTTGCCTATGCACAGTAAGCTACGAGAATCGCTTACCATGCATCCAGTAAAGACTGTGGCCAAACTTTTGGAGAGTATCCAGGAGCATGCACGGGTAGAGGATGATATCCTACAGGCTGGAGGGATGATTGAGGCTGGACAACCCCAGCTCCCAGAAAAGAAAACTGTAGAGTCAAGGGTGTCTAAGAAGGAGTACACAACAGGAAGAAAGGACTACACGCAGCAGAGGAAAGACAAAGCTGATCCAGACCCCAAATCATACTTCAGCATCATGGCAACTTTCAACATCCCAATCTACAAAATGCTGTACAGAATCAAGAATGAGCCATGGTTCAGAAGACCCTCAAAGATTACCGGAAATCCAGAAAAAAGAAGGGCCACCAACCAGCATTGCAGTTACCATAGAGATTGGGGTCACATGACTGAAGATTGTGCGGAATACAAGAAGTACTTGGACGAAAAGGTGGCAGAGGGCCATCTAAAGGAGTTTTTGGTTAATGACCAAAAAGATGCCGAGCTGATAGAAGAGATGGACTACGAGAAAGGTCCAAAGCGAACAATCCATATGATACATGGATTAGTTGCCCCGTACACGAGCAGCGAGATAAGGCATATTCAAAGGGTCGATGGGCAGGTAAAGCAGGTCATGAAGCTCGGCACGAAGAGGCCGAGGACTGAGGGAGTAATGGAGATTCCCATTACCTTCACCAACAACGACCTCGATGGGGTAGTGGTACCCCATAATGATGCACTGGTAATTACCCTGCGAATAGGGGAGTATGATGTGGAAAAAATCCTTGTGGATTAGGGAGCTAGCACTGAGATCATGTATTACCATACTTTCAAAAAAATGGAGCTCTCGCCGAGCTTGCTACAAAAGTGTTTGATCCCTCTGGTGGGCTGTAGCGCAAAACAGTATGGCCTATGGGAAAGGTCACGTTGCTTGTCAGAGCAGGATCAGTAGTCCTCAAAACTGACTTCTTGGTAGTAGACCTACCATCCTCCTATAACGTGATTATAGGAAGGACTTGGATGCACAAAATGAAGGCCATCCCCTCTACTTACCACCAGAAAATCAAATATTCGGCGTAGACGGGATTGAGTGCATCGAAGGTAACCAGAAGATGGTAGACCAATGTTTTAACTTGGTCCTGAAGAAATCCCCAAAGGCCGAACTCTTCCAGACAATTGAGGTTTCAGACCAGCCAACTCTGGAAGACGTTGGAGGTGATCCCACCAAGAAGATGGTGGAAGGTTTGAAAAAGATACAGATTAAAGAAGATGATGCAGAAAGGTATTTCTTGGTCGGCAAAACCCTCGCCGAACAGGAAGAAAGTGATTTGCTTGCCTTTTTGAAGGACCATATCGACGTTTTCGCATGGACTCCCCAGGAGATGCTTGGGATAGACCCTAAAGTGATTTGCCACCATTTAAACATAGATCCTCAGCATAAACCTATTGTGCAAAAGGCGAGAAGGTCAGCCCCACAGCACGCAGACGCTGTGATTGAAGAAGTAGATCGACTGCTCGAAGCAAATGCCATACGTGAAGTGAGCTACCCGGATTGGCTGGCTAACACTGTGGTGGTCAAGAAGAAAAATGGGAAGTGGAGAGTCTGCGTGGATTTCACCAGCCTCAACAAAGCATGCCCCAAGGACAGCTTTCCCCTTCCCAGGATTGATTAATTAGTGGATGCCACGTCAGGATATGAGAGAATGAGCTTCCTTGACGCATATCGAGGATATCATCAAATTGCTATGTACAAGCCTGACCAAGAGAAAACGTCCTTCATATCACCAAGAGGCCTCTACTGTTACAAGGTCATGCCGTTTGGGTTAAGGAATGCTGGAGCAACTTATCAGAGATTGGTTACCAAGATGTTCAAGGAACAGCTCGGCAAAACCATGGAGGTCTATATCGATGATATGGTGGTAAAAAGCAAAGCAAAGCCCAATCATATTGCCGACCTAAGGGTGACTTTCAACATTCTCAGGAAATACAAGTTAAAGCTGAATGCTTCGAAGTGTGCTTTTGGGGTCAGCTCGGGGAAATTTCTGGGACACCTAGTAACCGAAAGAGGGATTGAAGCCAACCCAAACCAAATTACCGCTCCAGAATCTCAAAAGCCCTAAAACCACGAAAGAGGTCCAAAGACTAACGGAGACTCATCAGTAAGTCCTCAGACCGTTGCAGGCCATTCTTTCAACTGCTAAAGAAGAGAGAAGGATATGAATGGGGAGCCGAGCAAGAACAGGTTTTCCATGAGTTGAAAGCCTATTTGTCATCACCACCCTTACTTTCTACCCCAAAAGCTGGGGAGCGGTTAATACTATATCTAGCAGTGTCCGAACACGCGGTCACTTCAGTTCTCCTACGACTAAAGGGGATCGAGCAGGCTCCAGTCTATTTCGTAAGCAAGACCATGTTAGATGCAGAGGTGCGGTATTTACCATTGGAGAAATCGGTATATGCCCTTGTCACTCCTTCAAGAAAGCTGCCACACTACTTCTTACAGCATCCCATTACAATATTTACTAAATATCCACTAAAGGCTTTGCTTAGGAAAGCAGATTTCTCTGGAAGGATATCTGTAGACACCCCAATTTTGATGACTTGTGCATCCCCGATGATGAGAAGAATGCGCGAAATGCACCTTGGAATGGATACTTGAGTCGGATGGATCAAAAGAGCCAAAAGCCCAAACCTACCTGAACCGTACGACCCAAAACCCAGAACCGTACGGCTTGAGATTCTATTTGCACCGTCCGGTGTTGCCATGTGCACTGTACGACACATCTTTGATGCCGTACGACACCCTTGTCCCATCAACGGGATTCCCGGTTTGCTCCAGCAGCTCAGAAACAATGATGATATTCGGCCAATAATACGATTCCTGGCATCACCCAAATGATGAGCCCGCTCTTTTTTTCCCGTTCAAAACTCACCTCTCCCCTATAAATACCCAAGGTCGTCGAACGATTTCAGAAGTTGAGGAGGAATTTGGAGAAAAAACCCGTAAGAAAAAAAAAGATCAAAAAACTTCTCGAAGAAATTATTCTTGTACCAAAATCCCATTATTTTGTTCATACTCACCCACACTCCATAGAATCCCTCAAAGATTTTGTTCCACAAATCTAGAAGGCTACAAGTCTCATTTCAATCCGCTCGGTTCGTTTTGAGCTCCAATACCCGTGTTTGAATCGCAATAATCTTCTGAGGGGAGTCCCTATCGGGCTCGAGGAAGGCTCCATAGCTCTTCTTTGAGTCAAACGGGGACAGTTCAATAAGACTCGAGCCTCTCGGGTAGGTATCGCGTGATATCATCCATTGTCGCGGGATGTCGTCTCTGAAAACAAGGTACATTCCTCCATCAAAAACCATTTTCTAAACCTACTTTTATCAACAAATAACTTGACTTTTACACCAAAAACAGAGATTGGTTTCAAAAGGAAAACTTTTTTTGAAAAATACAAAGCACAGTGACACCGTAGGGCATCCAAAGTACACCGTGCGGTGTAACTTTGGACACCGTACGACATTATTGGCAAAATATTTTTGATGCTCTGTTTTCCAGGTCGCGAGGCTCTGTTTTTAGTTAAAACCAGTGGGGTAAACTACAGTTTACCCCCTCCACTTTCTGTTTTACATTTATCTCCCCTTCTTAGTTAATTTCCTCGCATTTATATACCTGATTATGTGTTATTTGACTCATTATTGATTTCCTTTAAGTTTATTAGTTCATGATATACTGCTTATGTGTAATAAAGTTTTTAGTAAAACATTTTCAAAGAATAATCCCACAAAAATTTAGTAAAGACCGAAAAATTCCAGGCACGCGGGGTGTATTTTTCGAACAAAACCTTCCCCGTGGGTAACTTGGCTCCCGAACCCAAATCTCTATTTTTCGCAAATCAAACCCTTTTTCAGCGGCACAAGAGTCATTGCTTTTTCTGAACGGTTTCTCGGGTACCTAACATTTTCCAGAAATTAAACCCCGAGTGGCGACTCTAAATTTTTCCCTTTTTCCCGGATCTCCCTTTTTCACAAACACAACCAAAAAGCGTGGGCGGCCCGCCGAACGAGCGTCCACAAAATGGCGACTCCGCTGGGGATCGATATTTTTTAAATTAATCTTTATTTTGACATTTTACACTTGTAAAATGACCCTTCGAAAGCTTGACACCAAGTACGTGCTTTAAGCTGTACTAGAAAGGATTGATGTCAGGGTGAAAGCCCGATTAGTCTGGACTGGAGCTTTCCCGGTTGTTTACATGAGTAAAGTTTCAAGGTCTTGATTAATTTAAAAAGCGAGCCAAACTTGAAAAATATTTGTGGGATTTTTGAAAAGATTTTATTGTTAAAATTTTGGATTGCACGTGCGTGGTTACTAGCCTCACCGCTGCGTCCTGGTTACCCTACCCAGCTTGCTGGTGTTAGGACATCCCAGGATTCTCGGCAACCTTGGACGATGATGAGTCAGCATGCCGTTACTACCCTTGCCACGTCAGTATTCTTGGCTCAGGGGAGGCAAATATTGGCTCTAGTCTGGGGAACCCCCTCAAACCAAAACTGGCCTTTGAATATAGATAATCCTAGAACTTTCCAACCTAAGACAGGACCCACAGGGTAGGATTTCGTGATATATCCTGATGCGTGTTTACTGTTTTCCTATACCCTGTCAGCATGCTGCCTGTTTATCACTTTTCGCACATACCATGCTACTTGTCTACCGCTTTTTGTATATACTGCTATCATTCTACATGCATACACAAGTTAGATTGACCCTAGGTTTCACTTCACTTGCCTTAAAGATTGTCCCGATAATCTATGGTTAGGCTGAATACCAAAAAAAAAAAATTTTTTTTTTTGCAAATAGGCTCCGCTTTTCTCCAAATAAAACCAGTACTCCTCTTGTTAGAAAACAATGGCTGACCAACCAAGCAACAAGAGACCCAAGTCTACCTTCTCCACTCACCACAACGCCCCTATTTGGGTCATTAAAGATTGCGAAGCCCCCAAGCCTGAAGAGAAGTCCCCTGAAGGTCAAAAGTTCTACAAATGGGTTGACCAGATCATCGAGCCCAATCAGTGGAACAGCACTGAAAACCATCCAGGCTGGAAGTTTCACATCACGCCAGACAACGGCTTAAATATGCTCCCAGACAAGATCACTATCATGTACGAAGAAAATGATGAGGACTCCTGCCCCATGCCACCAGTCAAGTACTTTGATGAATGGGGCAATCCGGTGTACTATTTTGCTGACCCAGTCACTGGCCACAAATACTGGGACGAATGCAACTATGACGGCTGCTACGAGGATTACCTTCTCAACAATGAGAGCATATCCCCCCATCAGCTCTAGGAACAGCATGCCAAGGAGGAACAGCAGGAAGAGGAAGCCAAGGCCCGCAAGGGAAAGAAGAAGCTTGGTGAAGCCAATTCACCGTCCACCCCGGTCAACCCAACTCACCCCATCCCGTGAAGCCACAACCTGAACAAGTTGAAGCGCGCGCCACAACCAGATCTGATCCAGCCATCAAGGGCCCTTTTGGAATAAAGTCGACATCAGTCGCCTAGTCTGAATGCCAAGTCTGTTGCAGTTGCTTATCAAGTCTATTGTTGTTGTAGACACCCCAAAATGAGCGTTCACGTACATTTTAATCCCCAATGATGAACGGAAATACTCGGAAGAACTCTCGGATTGAAATTTTCCAAGTCAACTCAGTCAACAGTACCGCACGGTACTCATCTCTCAACACACGGGACAGCCAGAGTCACGTACGGCAGACTGTTGAATTTTGACGGCCAGTTGTGCCGCACGGTACACAAGTTGTGCCGCACGGCACAGTTTGTGTACCGTACGGTACTGTTTACGGGTTCCCAGTTTTTGCGGATTCCCAGCAGCAGAGAATGTTGACGAGGTTGGTCCCCCCGCCCGGATGGTCGTGGCCGAAAGTAAGGAGCTATTCCCTACACCATTGTCCCCCTGGGCAAGAATCAAGAACGGCGTGCTTCGGCGTGCTACGGCTTACCCATCCTCTATATGAACCGATTGAATCCAATGAGAGGAAGACACAGAGAACCAAACCCAGAGCCCCATCCCAGAGAATTTCGGTGTAAAATCGGTCACGAAACTCCACTCTTGAGTGCCATTTTTCATTGCCGAAACCTCTGAGCTACAATCTCCACCATAATCAATCCAATATCATTCTCTCTGCCAAAGCCAAACCTGAGGCAGAGACTCATCCCCTGTTTTCTTGGTTCTAAAGCCATTCCAAGTTTGCCAAAGCTCAAGCCTTCAATCCTTCTTCCCCCCATACCAGAGTGAAGTTGAGGTTGAGAGAGGTGTCCAGCAGCATTCGAAAGTTCAATCTGACGTTTAATCCGAGAGTTCGAAACCGAAGGTATAAACCCGTTTCGCCAAATTCCTTGAATTTGGTACCCTGAGGGGAGGGGTACTAAGGGTGGAATGATTCCTTGTATCATTTCCATGCTTGGTATGCCCAAATTACAGCAAATCCAGTTTCATTTCACACCTCCTGGTCGCGTCGTACAGTGAAAACATCGCCTCGTACGGAGCGATTCAACAAAGAGGGACATCCCATACTCAATACAATGTTTTCTCCCCTTTAAGTAGTTCATTGTGAATGCATTTCATACCTTGTACGTGCCTCTGATCAATCATTTCGAAAAGCCAAAGTTTCAAACTGTTTTGCAGCCAGATGTGCCGCACGGCACTCCTACTGTGCCGCACGGTATATCTTGAGTGCCGTACGGCACCCATTTGAAAATTTGACCGTTAATCTGAAGAACAGTGCCGCACGGCTCACCGTTTGTGCCGCACGGTACATCCAGTGTGCCGCACGGCACACTTTTCTGGTAAAATGTGAAATTTGAGCCTCCCCCCTGCAGGAACAGTTTGAAGTTTGGATTTTCCTTTGATTTCTGTTAATTACATATCAGTCATCTGTTTTTCTCGTTATTATCATCTGCTTTGTTTAACTTAAATGTTTATCTGTTAATGTTCAGCAATAAAATTGTTTTCCAATAAAATCTCACAAACATTTAGTAAAGACCGATTTTTAATCGGGCGAACGGGGCGCATTAAAACCCTTCCCTGTTCGTAACCTGGCTCCCGGATCCAAAACGAATCTCTGGTTTTCAATTGGTTTTGTAAGTCATTCTCTCGAAATCATCATTTTTGAATTGGTTTCTCGGGTCCCAAACTACTTTTCTCAAAACCCGGGTGGCGACTCTAAAATTGTTTGTTTTTCAAACCGTTTCGAAAACCATTCCGAAGAAACAACCATGGAGGTCGACCGTCCACAAAATGGCGACTCTGCTGGGGACTATTTTAAGTTAATCTTTATTTTGAAATTTTACACTTGTAAAATGACCATTCGAAGGCTTGACACCAAGTACGTGCTTTACGCTGTACTAGAAAGGATTGATGTCAGGGTGAAAGCCCGATCAGTCTGGACTGGAGCTTTCTCGGTTGTTCGCGTGAGTAGAATTTCAAAATTTTGATTAATTTAAAAAGCGAGCCAAGCTTGAAAAATATTTGTGAGATTTTTGAAAACAATTTTATTGCTGAACTTTTGCATCACTTGCATCGATGTTGGATAAACCCCGCTGCTGCGTCTTGGTTACCCTACCCAGTTCACTGGTGTTAGGACATCCCCGGATGCTCAGCAACCTTGGACCATGATGAGTCAGCCTGCCGCTCGACCTTTGCCATGCAGTACACTTGGCACTGGGAGGCAAATATTGGCTCTAGTCCGGGGAACCCTCTAAACCAAAACCGGCCTTTGCATGTAGTTAACCTAGAACCTTCCAACTCAGGACAGGAGCCCACAGGTTAAGATTATGTGATATTGTCTTGATTAACTGTTTAACCACTTGTCGTTTACCTGTCTTGCATGCGCATACATGGTAGCTTTTACCCTAGGTTGTCACATCCTCACTTCCACAGTAATAAGAAGGATTATCCCGATAATCAAATGCTCTGTCCAATAAAATAAACTCTTTTCAAAGAAAATTCTGCGATTGGCTCTCTTCCTCTTGGTAATTAGAATGTTGTATTTCTTTTATCAGAGTCTGTAACCAAAAATGAGCAATCAATCCGGAAGCAAGAAGCTCAAGTCCACCTTTACTATCCATCAAGGGGCACCGGTGTGGATACTTGAAGAGATAGATAATGAAGAGATGGGGAATGAGGTGCCAGATAAAGACAAGCTCGAAGGGTTGCTTCACCAACTAGCCACGTCTGATCAGCCGGGTTTAACTCTTCAATGGGACGACTCTGAATATGCGAACGATCGAGGTTGGAAACTCCACCTCCCTGCAGACAACGGAGCCAAGGACATCCCCCACAAAATCACTGTCAGGGTGGAGCAAGAAAGTGATAATAAAGAGGTGGACATCATGCCGCCAGTCAAAAACTTCCAACCAGACGGCACACCAGTCTACTACTTCCAAGACCCAGTGACGGGACACAAATACTGGGATGAGTGTGATTGCGAAAGCTGCATTGAAAATGGTCTCCTTCTGAATGATAATCTGTCTCCCAAGCAACTCAAGGAGAACCAAGTCCGGAATGCTCCCCGAGCAAGTCCAACAACTGAGTCGGACTAAGAATCAGCAGCCAGCCAGTGGTCAGCAGATCAAGCCAACAGGGCCCTTTTTGAGGATGCCAAGTCTGTGTTTTGCTTATCGAGTCTGTATTTTGTTTATCGAGTTTGTATTTTGCTTATCAAGTTTGTACTTTGCTTTATTGAGTCAGTTTGTACTTTACTTTATGGAGTTAGTGCTTTTCCTATGTTAAAGAAAAGAGCCAATTGTAGTCCCGAACTACGTCATGGCTTGATTCCTCCAAAATGAAGATACGTAGGCAACCCCTAAAGGTTCGGCCTTCATTTTACAAAAAACAAAAAAAAATCAAAAATTCAGATATATTGAACAGAGCACTGAAAATTGGGGCAATCCTTTCCAAAGCTATGGTTACATTGCACATCATGCATCATTCTTTCATTTGTACATAAATTCCTGCACATAGCATTTCTTTGCCGCCAGTCACTAAGTACATTTTTCCGCTATCAGTTTCAATCATTGGTAAGGGCAAGAAGAGTACTGTACCTAGTTGGACCAGAACTCCCGAGCAACGATTAATTCGAACTGAGTCAAAAGCAGCCCAGTCAGATTCAGCAGACCTTACAGATATGGCGGGCAAAAGTGAAATCGAGGCTCTCAGGCTAGCCTTGGAAGAACAGCGGGAACACAGTGATAATCAAATGGCTGAGATATTACTCCTAATACAAGGTTTAACTTTTCAGAACAAGCCACCAGAGGGGCAACCACCTCCTCAAGAGCATCCGAATTTGGAGGCAGTGATGGCAAAAGTCGCCAAACTCGAGGAATCTGTCCAGAAACAGGAGAAGATAGCTGCCACGGGTGTTGACATGGACAAGTTGTGTCTATTTCCCGGCGCCAAACTCCCAGAGGGATTCAAGCCCATAACCTGGGAGAAATTTGATGGGGGCGGAGACCCGAGAGCTCATCTACAAGCATACGTGGGCACTCTGTCCATGTACAACATTGAAAATAATGCTATGGGTCAAATGTTTCAGCAAACCTTGACAGGGCCAGCACTGCGATGGTTCTTAAATCTTGACATTTCAAAGAAAGGAAGTTGGGAGGATATTGGGGCAGCTTTCATGGCCCAGTACAATTACAATGTTCAGCTTGAGATGACTATCCGAGAATTGGATGCAACCAGGATGGGAGCCAATGAGTCCTTTGCGGACTTTATCAGAAGGTGGAGAGGGAAAGCATCTCAGATGATGGATCGACCCTCGGAGAAAGAGCAGATGAGAATTATCACGAAGAACTTGGCACCCGACTTTGCAAAACACTTGGTGGTTTTCCAAACCACCGCTGACTTCAAAACTTTCTACGAGGCCGGCCTCGCAGTAGAAGATGCACTCAGAACTGGTATATTTGAGAAAGGAGAATCTGTCAAGCCCAGGCGAGTTTACTCTGGCAACAGCAATACCCTGTTTGGAACCAACCAGTATAATCATGCCCAGGCCAGCTCCTCAAATCCCAAACCAATCAAAACCGAGCCTATTAACCAGATAGCAGCCCAGCCAACCCGGCAAGCCAGAAATTTCTACCAATTCCCTTTTCCCTTGACAACAGTTTACCAAAGGCTCCTTGAAAAGGACGTCATCAAACCACTGGAGCCTCGCGAGCCACCCAAAGTGCTTCCTCCAAACCATAACCCGAACGCCTTCTGTTCCTACCACCAAATGTCCGGCCATCACACCAACAATTGTATCCGTCTTAAACACAAAATCCAAGATCTCATTGAAGATGGAACAATTCCACTCCCCCATAAAAAGCCAAACACCGTCTCTAACCCCATGCCGGAACACCAACCCAATACCCGAATCAACCAAATCTCCTTCAGCTCCACTCCAAATAACCCAAGCTCCACTAAATTAAACCCGAACCTTTACATCATACCGGCCACCGAGCCTAAGCCAGTTGTTCCCGTATCGGAAGATTCGGAAGTTTGCTCCCTCACAATCATCAAATCAGGGTCAAAACCAAGATGGGCGGATATCACAGAAAGTGAAGAATGGGCTATGAGTGATCGAGATTGGGAAGAGTTCCGCCAGGAGTGGGACCCAAGCCGGTTCATCGTCCCCGACTCTCATAACAAACCAGTTGTCTCTATACCAACAGATTCCAGCATCTGTAGGATTGACAAAGTTGTATGCATCGCCGGCATGGTACATACTCTCGCATACGTGGAGCCAAATGAACAAGAAGATTGGCGGGAAAGGTGGGAGGCAATTTGTGCTGATCCACTTGATGCAGTTTCGCTCCCTACTCTGTTCGAAGAACCCGGAGACATATGGAACCGGACACTCGGAGAGGTTTATCATTGGGTCCCTAGCAGAAATCTTCCAGATAATTCGCTGCCACCCCCACTTCTTGGAATCGAAGGACATTCTGCCATAGAAACCATCTTTGGGGATCATGAGTGGTTTCCTCAAGCTTACATTATCAACGAATCTTTGTCTCAGCCATCCTTGCCGTTTCATCCTCAGTCGAATGTTTCCGCTCTGACGGAGGATCCCACGGATTCATTTTGGAATGAAGAAGACGTGATCGATATCCAGTTTGACAACGGTGAAATGTGGACTGTCAACAAAACCATGCTGGATGATTCATTTTGGCATGATCGAGCAGTGGAAAATCTGGGAAAGAAGATGGGAGATGTTAAAATCGAGAAACAGAAAGTCGAGAGCAGTCTCGCAGGTTTATGGACCGAGTATTTTGATACTCAGTGGAAGCTGGAATCCATCAAGGATGGGAAGCGAAAGGTCAATGAATTTTCAGACTTTTGGGATGAAGAGCCACCGTCGGTCAACCGAGTAACACGAAGCGGACGAATCTATCAACCTGCCAACCTGCAAGGAGGCCACACCTCTAACCACGCTCAAGCTGGGGCATTTGTTTGGGACGATCCCGTCCAACATGATTCAATTCCAAGTAATCCAGAAGGCGTCACTCAGACACCAGAAGTTATCATTCAACCCCCACAGAGGAATCCCATGCCAGTGGAAAACCCCGTCCGGAAGCAACTTGAAAGAACTCCAGCATCTATATCCATCTGGGGGCTGCTTTCCTCATCCAGGGAACACCGTCAGAAATTGATCAAAACTCTGTCAAACATGGAGGTGCCACCCGACACTCCCCCCGAAGCTCTAGTGGCCTTGCTTGCGCCAAACAAGGCAAGACATGTCGTAACATTCACCGAGAAGGATCTGCCGCCAGAAGGAGCCAGCCACAACAAGCCATTACACATCACCATGAAGTGTACAGGGAAATGGGTCCCTGTTATCCTCCTAGATAATGGATCTGCTTTAAATGTCTGTCCACTGCGCACAGCCTACTATCTGGGGTTCACAACTAAGGATTTCCAACCATCGAGTCTCGGAGTGCGTGCTTATGATAATACACGCAGGGATGTAGTGGGAGTTGTCCAACTGGAAATGTCGGTCGAAGATTTCAAGTCTAAGGTCGAGTTCCACGTACTTGACATTCCTTCGTCTTTCAACCTGCTGCTGGGTAGACCATGGCTTCACCACCTAGACATCATGGCAGTACCATCTTCGCTGCATCAGAAAGTTCAGCTTGGTTTAGCTGCAGGAACTCTAACTATTTATGGGGAATCTGGGATTCGTCCTCATGTTTCTGACAACGCCCCTCTGCTCGAGATTACGCATGGAGAAGAAGACGTCGCCCTTGGAGGTTTCTCTTTTGACACCGCTGGGGCAGTCCTCACTATCAAAATGGATGAAGGCTTCTCGATCAGCTCAACTGCTATTGAAATGATGAGAAAAATGGCTTACATGCCCGGTCTGGGATTAGGCCGCAACAATCAAGGAATGGCTGAGTTCCCGGAGTTCCCTGTAAACAGTAACCACTTCGGCCTTGGGTATCAACCCAGGGGAGATAAGAAAGGAAGCGGATGGAAAGCTCGAACTCGCGTTCAACCAAAGAAAGGCCCCATTCGTTTTATCAAAGGAAAAGAGGCTGTCTACCAAGGAGAGCCGGAACCATTTTGGGATGTGGAGGAGAAAACCAAGCTGCCAGGGTTCGAAATCTTCGCCAACAACTCATGGGACAGTGATGATAAATCGGCAAAGCTAGAAGAATTGGTCGAGCAATGCAAATCTGACTGGATTGAAGTTTTTGACTCAGGGAATCTGATATCGTTGTTCGGGGATGAAGGTCTGACGGGTACAGTCGAGGACGGGTCTGCTGCCATAACAATTGGTTTGGAACCTGTTGGAGACATGGAGCTGATGATGCTAAGCCAAGAAGCCCTTGGAGATGTGACCTCACTCATTGTGGATGCCAACGGAATTTATAAAAACTGCACTTTTCTACCTAAAATTGTTTACATTGGCACTGAATTTGAGTCTAAGTCAGAATCTAGCATTGAGTCTGAGTTTAGCACTAAGTTCGGGTCCACTTCTGAGTCAATGCATGTTTCTGTCAGTCCTCCGCGTCATCACTTTTCTTTTGAATTTGAGTCCACTCTCATGTATCACGCCCCTGGGGCCACCTCTTTTGCAATGAATGAAATTGACTTTGCTTATCTTGCTGTGTCTGAAATAAATTGTGTTAATCCGGACGATGATGGGATTGAATTTGAGGAAGAAATTCCAAAAGAACTCCGATCCCTAATCGAACGAGAAAATGAAAGGCATGCTCAGCCTCTAAAAGAAGAAGTAATTTCAATAAATCTGAGAGGAGAGAGTAATCGGCGAATGGTTCAAATTGGTTCTGGGCTATCTCCAGAGGAATTTAAAGCTCACTCGGATCTTCTGAAAGAATTTCAAGATGTTTTTGCATGGTCTCACGCGGACATGCCTGGAATTGATCCAGAAATTGTGGAGCATCGAATCCCGCTGTATCCAGATGCAAAACCTGTCAAGCAGAAGTTGAGGAAGATGAGACCAGACTGGGTATTGGAAATCAAGAAGGAAGTTTAGAAGCAGTTAGACGCAGGGTTCTTGATGGTCACGGAGTACCCTCAGTGGGTCGCCAACATCGTACCTGTTCCCAAAAAGAACGGGAAGATCAGAGTCTGTGTGGACTTCAGAGATTTAAACAAAGCCAGCCCTAAGGACGACTTCCCATTGCCGCATATAGATGTACTCGTGGACAACACTGCAGGACATGCATTGCTATCGTTCATGGATGGTTTTTCAGGCTACAATCAGATTCTCATGGCCCCTGAGGACCGAGAGAAGACAACTTTCACCACGGAGTGGGGCACCTACTGTTACAAGGTTATGCCATTTGGGTTAAAGAATGCCGGATCTACTTACCAGAGGGCTGCTACAACTCTATTGCATGATATGATTCACAAAGAGGTCGAGGTATACGTGGACGACATGATCGTCAAATCCAAGGAAAGAGAAGGGCACCTGCACGCCCTGAGGAAGTTCTTTGAAAGAATTCGCAAGTACAGATTGCGTCTCAATCCCGAGAAATGCACATTCGGAGTTACAGCAGGAAAGATGTTGGGTTTCATGATCACAACCCGAGGAATTGAAGTGGATCCATCCAAAATCAAGGCCATCCTTGAAATGGAACCACCACAGACGGAGAAAGAAGTACGAAGTTTCCTCGGCAAAATTCAGTTCATCAGCAGATTCATCGCCAAGTTAACCACAACTTGCAAGCCGATGTTTCACCTTCTCAAGAAAGACGTGACATTCAAGTGGGACGACAGGTGTCAGAAAGCCTTTGAAGCAGTCAAGAAATACTTGCAGAATCCTCCAGTACTGATGCCGCCAGTACCGGGGCAACCTTTAATTCTATATCTGTCGGTGACCTCATCGGCTATGGGGTGCATGTTAGCACAAGAAGGAGAAGACGGATCTGAGAAAGCCGTGTATTACATTAGCAAGAAGATGGTCGGATGCGAAGAACGATACACTTCCCTGGAGAAGACTTGTTGGGCTTTGGTCTGGGCTTCCAAGAAGTTGAGACACTATATGTTGGCTTACTCTGTAGTGCTGATTTCTCGAATGGACCCTCTCAAATATCTGTTTGAGAAACCCGCGCTTACAGGCAAGTTAGCACGGTGGTTGCTTTTGCTAGCAGAATTCGACATCAAGTATGTTACCAGAAAGTCAGTAAAAGGAAGGGCTGTCGCTGAATTTCTTGCCAATTACCCGGTAGAAGGTCCAGAAGATGTGGAATTTGAATTCCCAGATGAGAATGTGATGACGACCACCAGTGGAGACCAAAGCGGAAGACATGCACCTCAGGGTCCCAGAATTGTGTTGCAGCTCGCAACAACTCCGGACGTATGGACACGTCTCGAATATAACGAAGGGAAGTCAGCCTATGACCCCGAAAGTGCAGCCAGTCCAAGCCATCGAGATCATCGAGCCAGGGGCGCATCAAGGCCGATAAACTCACCACCATTGTGAAAGGCGGGTTAACAAGGAAAGAGTTTATGAATTTGGAATGCAAATAAGAGAGGAAATGAACAGCTTTTTATAGCCACCATGCATGAAGAATAATACGAAGTTTCAAGTTCCAAAGAAAGGCCGCCTCGAAAGACGTGCCAACTCGAAGACCGCAAGGAATCATGCTAAAAATGGTAAGTCTCCTCAAAGGGTGCCTCACAATGGCTCTTCAAATCCCTAGGACGTGCGTGGAAGTGATGAAACGCCAAAAGGGAAGACCAGAAATCGGCTGCAAGTGGCAGAATTTTGGCACTATCAGGCGTGTACCGTATGGCACACTAATAGTGCCGCACGGCACAGTTTCAGTGCCGCACGGCACAATTGGCCAGATTCCAGCAAAACTCAGTTTTGAGCGTCCGGGGCTCATTCCATGCTTCTCTTTGGCACAAAGCTTATGCATACAAGCCATGACGCGCACCTACGACCTATTGGAAGGGTCGATTGGCAACCTCAACCAAAAATCAATGATCAAAAGTCTCGAAGGCTTGAGTACCAAGGAATGGAAGTATCGGCGAGCTATACTTCATGAGAATGCCACCCCACGAGCGTGGTCAATTCATGTGTAACGTGTCGTGTCCATGAGTCATTCCATTCGTTTGTGAACGGCAATGCCAGCATATGTGCGCAACAAGCGTCATTCTCTTGTCGTTAGTCCATACATTGCACATATGAGTTCAAAAGCTTAGTTCCATTTCATTGAGTCCTATGAGTCACGACCATAAATGCAAATCAAGTTTTCCATATACATGTTTGTTGGTCTCGAGTTCAGTTGCTTTAAAGTTAAGTACTCACGTGCAAACTTTGATTTTCCAAATTCATTGCCAATATGAATGACAGCATGACTAAAAGGCAAGTTTTTATAAAACCAAGATCAAAATATCCCAATGATAAGTGTAACCATATCCAGGGGCAAAAAGGCCCAATGCATCATCAACTACTACGACTCGCAGGCCATCTATACAGAGGACTAAACAAGTGCCCAAATCAAAACAAGGCACGCAGGCCCCACCTAGTAGAATGCTACTACTAACTACTGTCTCAGGTACGAGGACGCTTCGGAGGCTCGGACCCCCGAGGTCTATACTCCTCTGGCGTAGCATGATCGTCATCAGTACTACTGCTCTCCGCAGGCTCCTCCCTCTGCTGTACACTCTCTCTCCGTCTCTCAGAAGAACGGAGCACACGGCCTGAAGGCGGAGTCACCGAAGTAACTCGAGGCGTGGAACGCCTAGCACTCCCGGAGCCCGACGCTCCCTACACAAGCAACAAAGTTTGTCAGAATACAATAAAAGGCATGCATGGTCAAACAGAAAGGACAGGCAAGTCCAATGTATACCTCAGCAGCCCCGGCACTAGGAGTGGCCCCTCGACTAGCTCCTCTCTCACTGCTAACACTCTCCCTCCTCCTGCGAGTGCCTCGGCTGGTCTCTCTACCTCTGCTAGCCTCTCCAACACCACGGGCCGGTGCCCTCCCTCTAGCGGCTCTCTGACCACGACCAAGCACAACTCCTGGCTCAGCCCGCGGGCGCACCTCTGGAGCCATGCCCATCACAAACTGACGGACCATGGCCTGCAAGTCCTGCGCCAGCTGGTACGACGCCGCCGCCCACTCAACAGGAATCTGAAATACCAAGATACATTAGCAATAAATGGATATGGATATGCAAAGGGAATTGAAGCGAGCATGGTAATCAAGAGTCACCTCTGTCGTGGCAAGAGTAACTGTAGGAGTAATGTGAGGCACCATCACCACTCCAAGTGCTCCGTCAGCAGTCACCACCTCAATCTCTCTCCTCAACTCAGGTAAAGCAGGACCGGCCCTCAAACGGTTCTCCATGTCTAGGTCATATGCCAAGTGCGTGCTCAAGTGACCCTCATAATCTATCGAAGGACTGAAGGTCACCTCTGTCGGCACCGTGTATCTCTCTATCTCAGCTCGGGTGTACTCCTCAGTCCTCTGAACGAGTGGAGGCAACGGCGAAGGCACTCTGAAATGGTCAATCCCGAGGGACTGACGGGAAACCCTGTCCCCAAGTACCATCTCCAGCCGTAAGGGCACTCCAGCAGCACTCGACTCCGCGTCAGCTCCCTGCTCCTAACCAGGTAATCCTTGCGCATCCTATGCCAAACATTCCACCTCACCTATAAGAGAGAAAGGTTCGTCAGTTTCAAGGATAAAGGAAGACAAGAAAGCATGAATATTCGAAATCATAGAAAAGGCTTACCCTATCCCCCGTGGTAGAATCAAGAAAAAGCCTAAAAGTCCTCAAATCTCCCTTGTGATCACCGGCTCCTGTGTACTCTGATCCCCACTTCTCGGCACGTGGGAGCACATCCTCATTGCTATGCGAATTGGCGGGGGCAAATACACCCAGCACCTCATAAGCACACACCTGCATGTTCAGAAAGCCGTCAGGTCAAGAAACATGGGTAAAAGCATTATCATGGAAAGAGGAATACAAGCAAAAGTTTTACCTCCAGCACCCTCCAGTAGCCACCAAGGCTCGTGCCTACACCACGACACACACAACCCAGAAAGCAGTACATAGTACACAGACCGGCGCCGCCCCAGTCAAACCTCCCGGCAGTCTCCAGACTCTCCAGTGCGGGCAACCAACCCAAGTGCACCACGCCCTGCCTGTTCGGAAACAGGGAGGAACCAAAGAGGTATAGCAAGTAAGCTCTTGCCATCTGCCTAGCCTCCTCCTCTGACTCTGGCTCGTGGTCCCAGAAACTCACCATGACAGTATACCTCACCCCCGGCTCAATACCTCCAGGCCTCCTCCCCAGGTAGTGCTCCACGGCAGCAGTGTCCAAGTACAGCTCCGAGTCAAATGGGATAGGCTCACCTCCGACTCTCAGACCGGTGATCGCAGCAAAGTCAAGGGGAGTGATCGTCATCTCCCCGAATCTGAAGTGGAAGGTGTTTGTAGTATCCCACCACCTCTCCACCAGGGCTCGTATCAGCTTGCAATCCGTCCTTGTCACTGTCAAAAGCCAGATAAAAATGGTGAACCCAAAGGCATCAACCAAAGCCCTCACTCGTGCTGGCAACGCACGGTAGTATGCCAGAGAATGTGCAGAACCTCCATAACCGCCCATGGATCTCTGAGTCTGTAAAACCAAGGCATAATGCAATCTCAATCAGTCATTGTCAAAAGGAATGTACAGCAAACAGGTACAGACAACAAAGAATAAACAAAGTACATACCAAGGGGTTTTTATAAGCAATGTGGGTCGAGCGGTCACGAATCACATTTGTATCCAAGTACACTGGTAGCAAAGGGGTATATGTGTCACAGCCCTGAGGGACGAAGAAGTGGACTCGTGGCACGTAAGTGGCAGGTGTAAATGGAGCTCTGTGGTCCAAAGCCAACTCAACCTCCCGGACTATAGTCAAAGGCCCCTCCCCTGCAGCCACCTCGGCCTCTCTCTGTCTCTCCTCCTGCTCAACATCCCTGACAATGGATGCCATCCCCTCCTGAACCAGGACATTCTCGAACCTGGGAAACTCCTTTAAGGTCGCTGCTATATCCTCATCTCTCGCCCCCTCCAAAGTGTCTGCCAAAGTCAGGCCAGACCCACGGGAAGAACCAACAGCAGGTGTAAACAACGGAGGCTCTGAAACCTCTGTCTCTCTTTCAGCACTCTCCTCTGGCACTCTAGCGGTACCAATAGCAACGGCCGGACCTGGAGCTATGCGCCTCACTAACGGCACCTCCTCACTCTCAGTACTACTACCTCCGATCACATCCTCAACAACAACATCTCTCCCACTCAAACTCATAGCAATATCCAACGGAGAAGCACCCGTACCTGTGGGATTAATCTCCATAGCCTCCGGACCTCTGTGGCTAGCCCCGGCACTCTGATCATCACCCGCGGCACTCTCGTCGTGCCGTGCGGCACTCGAACCCCCGGTCACAGCACTCCCAGTAGCACCCACGGCACTCTCTGTATGCCGTGTGGTACCCAAATCTTCACCAGCACCATTGCCCCCTCCCGAAGTGACGCCCGTGGTCTCCTGTACCACTGCCGGAGTGGAGGTCTTGTCGGTACGAGCCTCACTAGGCCCCGTTGATCCCATTGCCGGTGGGGAAGATATGATTTTGACCCCTATCGGTGCCTCACGAACCGGATCTATAGCAACCGGATCAATACCGGCCGGAACTCCCATGGGCGAGTCACTACGAGTCTCGCCGGACGAAGTACTACCCTCCCCGTGCGCCGACGACGATGAATCGCCGGTAGATAGGACCGAACCGCTCGGTGCCTCCCCGGAATCTGCCATACCAGTATATTTCGGAAACGAAAATGTGGGTTTTGGGAGATTTTCGATCGGAGGATTAAAAAAGATTGAAGAAGATTTGAAGGAGTAAGAAGGTTGAAGGAAAGGAGGATTTCCGGAATACCACGCTCTCGGAATAACTAACTGATGTTTTGAATGTGTTTGAAAGAGTGGGAGAAAACGAAACGGTTTCGGGCGGTTTTAATAACCACTTGTGCCGTACGGCACAGTTTCTCTACCGTGCGGCACACCTCGAGTGCCGCACGGCACACCCTCTGGCCAGTTTCACCGCACGGTATAGTCTTGATGCCGCACGGCACACATATGTGTTCTTAATGATTTTTGCACCAGATTCAACCTTCCCAGGGGCTTCTAAGCCAAGATTTCCAGCAATCTCACTCAGGCTAATCCACGATTTTGCCCCGCGTCAGCTTCGCGTAAGCACTCATCGGTTCCATCACAAGTATTCAAGCAACGATTGGATTTGTAAGTCCTTAAAGGCATTACCAACAACTCCTATCAGTATCGAAAGTGGTTTCGTAAGTCCTCAACGGCATCTACAACAACAATTTCAAACAGAACCAGACGAGTTTCATGAGTCCTCGATGGCATTGAACAACTATATCCCCAACACCAGATGGTTTTGTAAGTCCTCTACAGCGTTAGCAACCAATATTTCGAGCATCCGATGGTTTCCATCAGGTGGTTTCCATCAGGTGGTTTTGTAAGTCCTCTACGGCGTTAGCAACCAATATTTCGAGCATCCGATGGTTTCCATCAGGTGGTTTCGTAAGTCCTCTCCGGCACTAACGACAGTTTTATCAGCATCCGATGGTTTCGTAAGTCCTCTCCGGCATTAACAACAATTATCTCGACACTCAAGTGGTTTCGTAAGTCCTCTCCGGCGTTAACGAAGGTTTTCTCAAGCATCAACCGGTTTTACAAATCCTTAATGGCATTAACGACGATTCTCTGGTTCTATAAGTCCTCAACGGCATTAACAACAGTTTTTCCTCAGCACCAATGGTTTCGTGGTTTCGTAAGTCCTCTACGGCATCAGCAGCAATTATTTCAAGGCATCGAATGGTTTCGTAAGTCCTCAACGGCATTAGCTACAGTTATCTCGACATCAAAATGGTTTAGTAAGTCCTCAACGGCATCTACAACAACAATTTCGATCAGCATCGGACGGGTTTCCACCGAATGGTTTCATATCCTCAGCATCAAATGATTTCTTGTGTCAGCAACAAATGGTTTCGTAAGTCCTCTCCGGCATTAACAAAACGGTTTTTCAGCACCAAAAGCACATCATTCGTTTTTCCCTCGTTGAAAAGCAGAATGACAATTCCCACAAACCGATCAAGGTATGTTTCCTATCGTCTCTTGCATTCTAAAGCCTCAACTGAACTACGCTGGTCTGATCCCTACAACGGGGTACGTAGGCAGCTCTCGCGAGCGCGACCACACGCATCATGTCTAGCTATTTATTTTCATACGAGGACGTCCACATCGAGGGGTGTCTTCTATCTTTGACGCGACTTCCGACGACACAATGATTGTAAGTCTCGTCAAAGAGGGGCAACTGTAGACACCCCAAAATGAGCGTTCACGTACATTTTAATCCCCAATGATGAACGGAAATACCCGGAAGAACTCTCGGATTGAAATTTTCCAAGTCAACTCAGTCAACAGTACCGCACGGTACTCATCTCTCAACACACGGGACAGCCAGAGTCACGTACGGCAGACTGTTGAATTTTGACGGCCAGTTGTGCCGCACGGTACACAAGTTGTGCCGCACGGCACAGTTTGTGTACTGTACGGTACTGTTTACGGGTTCCCAATTTTTGCGGATTCCCAGCAGCAAAGAATGTTGACGAGGTTGGTCCCCCCGCCCGGATGGTCGTGGCCGAAAGTAAGGAGCTATTCCCTACACCATTGTCCCCCTGGGCAAGAATCAAGAACGGCGTGCTTCGGCGTGCTACGGCTTACCCATCCTCTATATGAACCGATTGAATCCAATGAGAGGAAGACACAGAGAACCAAACCCAGAGCCCCATCCCAGAGAATTTCGGTGTAAAATCGGTCACGAAACTCCACTCTTGAGTGCCATTTTTCATTGCCGAAACCTCTGAGCTACAATCTCCACCATAATCAATCCAATATCATTCTCTCTGCCAAAGCCAAACCTGAGGCAGAGACTCATCCCCTGTTTTCTTGGTTCTAAAGCCATTCCAAGTTTGCCAAAGCTCAAGCCTTCAATCCTTCTTACCCCCATACCAGAGTGAAGTTGAGGTTGAGAGAGGTGTCCAGCAGCATTCGAAAGTTCAATCTGACGTTTAATCCGAGAGTTTGAAACCGAAGGTATAAACCCGTTTCGCCAAATTCCTTGAATTTGGTACCCTGAGGGGAGGGGTACTAAGGGTGGAATGATTCCTTGTATCATTTCCATGCTTGGTATGCCCAAATTACAGCAAATCCAGTTTCATTTCACACCTCCTGGTCGCGTCGTACGGTGAAAACATCGCCTCGTACGGAGCGATTCAACAAAGAGGGACATCCCATACTCAATACAATGTTTTCTCCCTTTTAAGTAGTTCATTGTGAATGCATTTCATACCTTGTACGTGCCTCTGATCAATCATTTCGAAAAGCCAAAGTTTCAAACTGTTTTGCAGCCAGATGTGCCGCACGGCACTCCTACTGTGCCGCACGGTATATCTTGAGTGTCGTACGGCACCCATTTGAAAATTTGACCGTTAATCTGAAGAACAGTGCCGCACGGCACACTTTTCTGGTAAAATGTGAAATTTGAGCCTCCCCCCTGCAGGAACAGTTTGAAGTTTGGATTTTCCTTTGATTTCTATTAATTACATATCAGTCATCTGTTTTTCTCGTTATTATCATCTGCTTTGTTTAACTTAAATGTTTATCTGTTAATGTTCAGCAATAAAATTGTTTTCCAATAAAATCTCACAAACATTTAGTAAAGACCGATTTTTAATCGGGCGAACGGGGTGCATTAAAACCCTTCCCTGTTCGTAACCTGGCTCCCGGATCCAAAACGAATCTCTGGTTTTCAATTGGTTTTATAAGTCATTCTCTCGAAATCATCATTTTCGAATTGGTTTCTCGGGTCCCAAACTACTTTTCTCAAAACCCGGGTGGCGACTCTAAAATCGTTTGTTTTTCGAACCGTTTCGAAAACCATTCCGAAGAAACAACCGTGGAGGTCGACCGTCCACAGTTGTTTTATGTACGGGTTATTTACCGAGTCTGTAATGGCCTGTACTTTGCTTATCGAGTCTGTTTTCCGTCTAGCGGAACTCCTTTTGTATCACTCCATGCTTGAGTGATCAATGAAAAAGACATCTTTTCATAAAAATTTGGGAGCCAATTTGCAGTCTCGAACTACGTTACGGCCTGATTCCTCTCCAGGGGGATACATAAGCAACCTCGGTCCGGCCGTTGTATTTAGCAAAACTAGAGAAAATTGGGGCAATCTTGCATCATGCATAAGACATCATTCATTCATGTAAATAGATTGCATGTACAACATGATTTATTTTGTTCATACCATCAGTACATAACCATTGGCAAAAACAAGAACACTCCTGCACCTGGTTGGGCTCGAACTCCCCAACAACAATTGATTCGGACTGAGTCAAGAGTAGAACAGTCAGCTAGCCTCCCAGTCATGACCAAGAACACTGAACAGACAGAGAAGATTGAGGTTCAAATTCTCAAAGAAGTTTTGGAAGATCAACGAGCCGCTAATAGTAGTCAAATGGCCCGGATGATGATCTTAATTCAAGACATTACTTCCCGATTGCCTTCTGGGGAATCATCAAATAATCACCCCGATATGGAAGCCATGATGGCCAAGGTGGCCAAGCTTGAAGAATCAGTTCAGAAGCAAGAAAAGATCGCTACTATAGGCATTGACATGGAGAAACTGTGCCTATTCCCTGATGCCAAGCTGCCTGACAAGTTCAAGCCAATTGACTGGGACAAATTTGATGGGAGCGGTGATCCGAAGGCACATCTGCAAACATACGTGGGTACCCTATCCATGTATGATGTGGAGAAAAACGCCATGGCTCAGATGTTCCAGCAAACCCAAACGGGATCTGCACTCCGTTGGTTTTTGAACTTGGACAATTCAAAGAAGAAGACCTGGGAGGATATTGGGGCAGCCTTTGTGGCCCAATGCAACTGCAACATCCAGCTGGAAATGACCATTCGCGAACTAGAATCTACAAAGATGGGAAAGAACGAATCTTTCGCTGACTTTGTCAAACGCTGGAGAGGAAAAGCTTCACAGATGATGGACAAGCCCTCGGAGAAAGAATAGATGAGGATTATCACTCAGAACTTGGAACCAGATTTTGCTGAACACTTGGTGGTCTTTCAAACCTCCGTCGACTTCAAAACCTTTTATGAAGCTGGCCTTGCAGTTGAAGACGCAATCCGCACTGGCATATTTGACAAAGGAGAATCTGTTTCTCGACCTCAGTGAGTCTACTCCGGCAACAGCAATACCCTTTTCGGACCAAACATCTACAACCCAGCTCAGGCCAGTTCCTCCAATCCCAAACCAGTCAAAACCGAACTAGTTAACCAAATAGCCACCCAGTCACCACCTATCCAAAACACCTTTCAACCAAGAAGAGAATTTTACCAGTTCCCTTTCCCTCTTACCACCGTCTACAAAAAGCTCCTTGAGAAAAACGCCATCAAGCCTCTTGATCCACCCAAAGAACTTCCTGCAAACCACAACCCAAATGTCTACTGTGCCTACCACCAGATGCCCGACCATCATACCAACAATTGTATCTGCCTCAAACACATAGTCCAAGACTTGGTTGATGATGGAACCATCCCGATTCCCAAACAAAAACCCAATACCATTTCCAATCCCTTGCCTAACCACAAGCAAAACATCCAGACCAACCAAATATTCTTCAGCTCCACTTCAAAGGCCAAAGCCCTACTCGATTCAATCCAAGCCTATACATCGCACCAGTCACTGAACCAAAACCCTTTGTACCTATGTCAGAAGACCCGGAGGTTTATGCCATTAGAGCTCTCGAACAGAAACCCAAATGGAGTGACCTCGCTGAAGAAGGAGAATGGGCCATGAATGATCAGGAATGGGAAGATTCCGAACAAACATTGTTCGGTTCTTTGCTAATCTCTCGGGACCTGAGCCAGTACATCGTCCCCGAATTTCATGACAAGCCAGTTGTTTGCATACCAGAAGGATTCAGCATCGGCCAAGTTGAAGAAACAACGATCTGTACTGATCCTCTAGACGCAATGTCACTCTCAACCCACTTTGGGGAATCTGAAAATTATGGATCTCCACTTCCCGAAGAAGAGAATCAGTAGGCTATCGAAACTGTCTTCGGCGATCATAGTTGGTTCCCTCAGGCATACATTATCGGAGAATCTCTCTCGCGGCCATCCGCGCCATTTCCACATGCTTCCAACATATCAGTTCTGGTCACCGATCCCCAGACAACCACATGGAATGAAGGCAAAGTTATCGACATCCGAGTCGGTAGTGACGAAGTATGGACAGTCAATAAATCTATGCTAGACCAGTCTTTCTGGCAAGATTCAGAGGTGGCAAATTTGAAGACAAAATTGGAAACAGTTGATATCAATAGTAAGGAAACTCCAGGCAGTTTGATAGACTTGTGGTCTGAAGATCAACATGAAAAATAGAAGAGGGAAGCTATCAAAGCCGGCAAGCGCAAAGTCAGTGAAGGATTTACAGATTTCTGGGGTGAAAACCAACAACTCTGGGAGGATACGGTCAATCGAGTGACAAGAAGCGACCGAATCTACCAATCGGCCAACCTTCAAAGGAATATCTCGCATCAAACTCATCTAGAAGAATTCATTTGGGACAATCCCGTTCAAGAAAATTCATCTCCAATAGAGCCAGAAGTTGCTACTCAACCGCCTCAAAGGAACCGAGCAACAACGGAACACTTGGTTCAAAAGCAGCTTGAAAGAACTCCAGCATCAGTCTCAATTTGGGGACTACTCTCTTCCTCTCGAGAACATTGTCAAAAGCTGATTAAAACTCTGTCCAATATGGAAGTACCACCTGGTACTCCCCCAGAAACCATGGTGGAACTGCTCACTCCAGCTCGTGCAAAACACGTTGTTGTCTTTACCGAGAAAGATTTACCCCCAAAAGGAGCTAGTCACAACAAACCTTTGCACATCATTCTCAAGTGCACGGGAAAATGGGCCCCGGTCGTTCTGCTTGAGAACGGATCCGCTTTGAATGTGTGCCCTCTACGGACAGCCTACTGCCTGGGTTTCAAGAACAAAGACTTTCAGCCTTCTAACGAGCATATGACAACACGCGCAGGGATGTAGTGGGAATAATCCAAGTGGAAGTGGTGATTAAAGACTTCAAAACAGATATTGAGTTCCATGTACTCGACATCCCTTCATCCTTTAACTTGCTGCTGGGCAGACCTTGGCTCCATCGATCAGATATCATGGCAGTCCCTTCTTCTCTACACCAGAAAGTCCAACTCGATTTGGCTACGGGAACTTTAACCATTCATGGAGACTCAGGAATCCGTCCCCATGTCCCTGACAATGCACCACTACTTGAAATCGCTCATGGAGAAGAAGATGTCACTCTCGGGTCCTTACTGTTAAAATGGATGAGGACTTCTCAGTCAGCTCAACTGCTCTAGAAATGATGAGAAAAATGGAATACTTGCCCGGCTTGGGGTTAGGTCTGAACAATCAGGGGATGGCTGAATTCTCCAAATTTTCAACGAATAACCACCGCTTTGGTCTCGGTTATAAGTCAGCTGACGGCGAACCAATAAAAGGAAAGAAGATGCAAGCTGGTGCCAAGAAGAAGCCCATTCAGTTTGAGAAAGCTCCAGAAGCTATCTATCAAGGGGAACCGAAACTATTCTGGGACATGGAAACAAGTACTAAGTTGCTGGGCTTCGAAATCTTTGCAAACGATACTTGGGATAGTGATGATGAAGCCAAGAAGAGGGAAGAACTGGTTAAGGCACTTCAAGTTGATTGGATCCAAACTCTTGACTCAGAGAATCTCCAATCGCTGTTTGGGGAAGAGAGCCTGATAGGTGTAGAGGAAGGCGAGCCTGCTGTGATGCTATTTGATTTGAAGTCTGATTTGGAGCTTGCCGAGGAGGTAGAATTGATGATGCTGAAGATGTTACTGCACTCATTGTGGATGCCAATGGAGTTTATAAAAATTGCACTTTTGTACCTAGAATCACTTACATTAGCACTGAATTTGAGTCGGAATCTGAGTCTAGCACTGAGTCTGAGTCTGACCCTGAACATGTACTTGCCATTCCCTTGCGTCATCACTTCTCTTTTGAATTCGAGTCCACCTTCATGTATCACACCCCTGGGGCCCCAGCATTTGCTATCAATGAAGTAGACTTTGATAATCTTGATGTATCCTAAATAAATTGTGTTGACCCCGACAATGAAGAGATTGAGTTCAAGGAAGAAATTCCAAAAGAACTTCGATCTCTAATCAAAAGGGAAGACGAAAGGCATGCTCAGCCTATAAAAGAAGAAATTATTTCTATAAATTTGAAAAATGAAAGCAATCTGCGCATGGTTCAAATTGGTTCTGGACTGTCTCCAGAAGAGTTCAAATTCCACTCGGATCTCCTGAAAGAATTCGAGGATGTTTTCGCATGGTCACACGCGGATATGCCTAGTATCCACCCCGAAATTGTGGAGCATCGAATCCCGCTTTATCCAGATGCGAAGCCTATCAAACAGAAGCTAAGGAAAATGAGGCCTGACTGGGTGGTGGAAATCAAAAAGGAAATTCAGAGGCAGATAGACGCCGGGTTCCTAATGGTGACAGAATACCCTCAATGGGTTGCAAACATCGTTCCTGTCCCTAAAAAGAACGGGAAGATTCGAGTCTGTGTAGACTTCAGGGATCTGAATAAGGCTAGCCCTAAAGATGATTTCCCATTGCCACACATAGATGTACTTGTGGACAATACTGCAGGGCATGTACTTCTCTCTTTCATGGATGGTTTCTCAGGATACAATCAGATTCTCATGGCTCCCGAAGACCGTGAGAAAACTACCTTCACCACAGAATGGGTTGACTTACTGTTACAAGGTCATGCCCTTTGGACTGAAAAACACTGGGTTGACTTATCAGAGGGCAGCTACAACATTGCTACATGACATGATCCACAAAGAAGTCGAAGTTTACGTAGATGACATGATTGTCAAAGCCAAGGAAAGGGAAGGGCATTTACTCGCCCTCAGGAAATTCTTCGAAAGGATTCGCAAGTACCGGTTGTGTCTCAATCCTGAGAAATGTACGTTTGGTGTCACAGCTAGAAAGATGTTGGGATTCATGATCACTACGCGAGGAATCGAGATAGATCCTTCCAAGATCAAGGCTATTCTCGAAATGGAGCCACCGCGGACAGAAAAGGAAGTACGAAGCTTTCTCGGGAAAATTTAGTTTATTAGCAGATTCATCGCCAAGTTAACCTCAACTTGCGAGCCGATGTTTCGATTACTCAAAAAGGGTGTGCCATTCAAATGGGATGATAGATGTCAAAAAGCTTTCGAAGCCATCAAGAATTATCTTCAGAGCCCTCCAGTACTAATGCCACCAACGCCAGGGCAACCCCTCATTATGTACCTGTCTGTCACCTCATCAGCGATGGGATGCATGCTCGCACAAGAAGGCAAAGGTGGGAGTGAGAAGGCAGTCTATTACATTAGCAAGAAAATGGCAGGATGCGAGGAACGGTACACCTCCCTAGAGAAGGTCTGCTGAGCTTTGATATGGGCTTCCAAGAAATTGAGACACTACATGTTGGCCTACTCAGTAAAGCTGATTTCTCGAATGGACCCTCTCAAATACCTGTTTGAGAAACTAGCACTCACGGGTAAGCTGGCACACTGGTTGCTTCTATTAGCAGAATTCGACATCAAGTATGTAACTCAGAAGTCTGTGAAAGGAAGAGTTGTCGCTGAATTTCTGGCCGATCATCCGGTAGAAGGTCCAGAAGATGTGGAGTTCGAATTTCCTGATGAAAATGTCATGACCACAACCAATGCTGTATGGTTGTTATATTTTGATGGGGCTGCTAACCAGAAAGGATTCGGGATTGTTTTTTTCTTATCTCACCAGAAGGGTCACACATCCCTCTTTCTTTCAAGCTAAACTTTGAGGTCACCAATAATCAATTAGAATACGAAGCATGTATCGTGGGGATGGAAGCTGCCCTCGAAATCGGTGCCAAGAGATTGGAAGTGATCGAAGATTCCAACTTGGTGGTTTCACAAGCAAACGGCGACTGGAAGGTCAAGGAAGACAAGTTGAAGCCTTACCACAAGGACCTTGACGATTTGATCCATCAATTCCAAATTGTCACTTTCACTCATGTGCCTAGATTAAACAACCGGTTCGCCGATGCCTTGGCGACATTAGCGTCAATGGTGGAGATACCTAACGGAGTCAAGCTTCGACCAATTATGATTGAACAAAGGGACAAGCCCATTTATGAGTACATCATGGCTATTGATGAGCCTGATGATGGTCTTCCTTCGTACCACGACATCTGGAATTTCATTGAGAAAGATGAATATCCGACTGGAACCGACAAGAAGGACCAGATCGCTCTCCTGAAGCTAGCTTCTCACTACATTATCTGCAGGGGTAGGCTGTACTGAAGATCCCACTACGGAATGCACAAGTTGTGTGTGAATGGTGAAGAAGCAACCAGAATCATGGAAGAAATACACAACGGAGTCTGTGGCCCTCACATGAACAGTACAATGCTCGCCAAAAAAATCTTGCGACAAGGATATTACTGGTCTACCATGGAAACCGAGTGCATCGAATATGCGAGACGGTGTCACAAATGTCAGATTCATGCCAATCTCATGCACATACCACCGTCAGAGCTGCATTCTATGACTTCACCTCGGCCTTTCTCTACCTGGGGCATCGACGTCATCAGCAAAATCACCCCGGCTGCCTCAAACGAGAACAAATTCATCCTGGTCGCCATCGATTATTTCACCAAGTGGGTTGAGGCTGCCTCCTACACTACTCTCACAGCGGTTCAGGTCGCTCATTTCATCAAGCAAAACATCATTTACCGGTATGGAGTACCTCATGCATTTGTATCTGACAATGGTGTTCACTTCAAGGGTAGAACTGCAGAAGTTCTCGAAGATTTTGGGATCCAGGACCACAAGTCAACTGTCTACCGGCCACAAACCAATGGAGCTGTAGAGGCTGCCAACAAAACCATCATGTCAATACAGGAAAGAACCATTTAGTCTACAAGAAACTGGCATGAATAGCTGCCGTTAGCACTTTGGGGATGCCGGACATCCATCCGTACTCTGACAGGGGAAACACCCTATTCTTTGGTTTACGGTATGGAAGCCGTCCTCCCTATTGAACTTGAGGTACCATCACTAAGGGACATGATAGAAGCTGACATCGAGGAAGCTGAATGGCAGAGCACAAGATTCGAGGAACTCATGCTATTTGACGAGAGAAGGCTCAAAGCCTTGTATCATGTTCAAGGGTATCAACGCCGAATCGTGCGTGCTTTTAACAAGAAAGTCAAGTCCAGAAATCTGCAAGAAGGAGATATGGTTCTGAAGGAGATCCGGGCTCCAATTTTCGATCCGTGCGGGAAGTTTTGGCCAAAGTGGACAGGGCCATACATTGTCCAGAAAATCTTGTCAGGAAACGCGACTCAGCTCATCGATCTCGACGGCAACAAATTCTCTCCATTGGTCAACGTGGATCAGCTCAAGCGATAGTACCCCTGAGAGAAGCTCGCTTGGCTGAAAACCGCAAGGGCGGGCAGTGCCAGGCAAAAATTAGAGCAAGTCTGCTAAGTCGGAAACCCACATCGGGCGGCTTAGGCAAAATTCAAGACAAACCAACCAAAAGAGCTCGCTAGACCGAAAACCCGAAAGTGCGGTACTAGGAAAAAATTAGAGTGCAAAAGGAGAGTGAAAATACTCGAGTGAACCCTAGCCAAAATTGTTTGCATGAACTACGTCATGACCTGATTCCTTCTTAAAGGATACGTAGGCATCCTGTGGACGGTCGACCTCCACGCGGTTCGGAGACGGTTTTTCGAAGCGGTTCGAAAAACAAAAGATTTTAGAGTCGCCACCCGGGTTTTGGGAAAAGCAGTTTGGGACCCGAGAAACCAATTTGAAAATGATGATTTGAGCGAATGACTTATAAAACCAATTGAAAACCAGAGATTCGTTTTGGGTCCGGGAGCCAGGTTACGAACAGGGAAGGGTTTTAATGCACCCAGTTCGCCCGATTAAAAATCGGTCTTTACTAAACATTTGTGGGATTTCATTAGAAAACAATTTTATTGCTGAACCTCAACAGATAAACATTTGACTTGAACAAAGCAGACGATAATAATAAGAAAAGCAAATGACTAATATTGTAATTAACAGAAATCAAACGAAAATCCAAACTTCAAACTGTTCCTACAGGGGGAGGTTCAAATTTCACATTTTTACCGGAAACGTATGCCGTGCGGCACACTAGATGTACCGTGCGGCACAAACAGTGAGCCGTGCGGCACTGTTCTTCAAATTAACGGTCAAATTTTCAAATGAGTACCGTACGGCACTCAAGGTGTACCGTGCGGCACAGTATGAGTACCGTGCGGCACACTTGGCTGCAAAACAGTTTGAAACTTTGGCTCTTCGAAATGATTGATCAGAGGCACATACAAGGTATGAAATGCATTCAAAATGAACTACTTTAAAGGGAGAAAGCAATGTATTGAGTATGGGATGTCCCTCCTTGTTGAATCGCTCCGTACGAGGCGATGTTTTCACCGTACGACGCGACCGGGAGGTGTGAAATGAAACTAGACTTGCTGTAATTTGGGCATACCAAGCATGGAAATGATACAAGGAATCATTCCACCCTTGGTACCCTTCCCCTCAGGGTACCAAATTCAAGGAATTTGGCGAAACGGGTTTATACCTTCGGTTTCGAACTCTCGGATTAAACTTGTTTCCTGAACTTCTGAATGTTGCTTGACACTTCTCTGGACCTCACTTTCACTCTAGTATAGTGGTTAGAGGGATTAAAGGCTTGAGCTTTGGCAAACTTGGAACGGCTATCTTACGGCTTTAGAACCGAAAAACAGGGGATTGGATTTCAAAACTGGGTTTTGCTTTGGAAGAGATTGGTGTTGTTTTCTGAGTATTAGAGATGATAGCTAAGAGGTTTGGCCATGGAAATGACACTCAAGAGTGAAGCTTCATAACCATCTTTTCACAGAAATTTTTCTGGGATCGTCCGCCCTCTCTCATTGGATTCAATCGGTTTATATAGAGGATGGGCAAGCCATAGCATGCCATAGTGCGCCGTTCTTGATTCTTGCCCATGGGGACAATGGCATGGGGAGTAGTATATCCCTTTCGGCCATGATCTTTCGGCCACGACCAGCAGGGCGGGGGAACCAATCTCGTCCGTGTTTTCTGCTGCTGGGAATTCGCGAAAACTGGGAACCCGTAAACAGTACCGTACGGTACACAAACTGTGCCGTGCGGTACAACTTGTGTACCGTGCGGCACACCTGGCCGTCAAATTTCCAAAACTCTGCTGTACGTGACACTGGCTGTCCCGTGCGTTGAGAGATGAGTACCGTGCGGTACTGTTGACTGAGTTGACTTGGAGAATTTCAATCCGAGAGTTCTTCCGGGTATTTCCGTTCATCATTGGGGATTAAAATGTACGTGAACGCTCATTTTGGGGTGTCTACAGTTGCCCCTCTTTGACGAGACTTACAATCATTGTGTCGACCGGAAGTCGCGTCAAAGATAGAAGACACCCCTCGATGCGGGCGTCCTCGTACGAAAACAAACAAGTAATACATGATGCATGTGGTCGCGCTCGTGAGAGCTGCCTACGTACCCCGTTGTAGGGATCAGACCGGCGTAGTTCATCAGGGCCGAATGCATAAGGGTTTCTAGAAAACATACCTTTGATTGGGTAGTGGAGTTTGTCACTCTGCTTTTCAACGAGGGAAAAACGAATGATGTGCTATTGGTGCTGAAAACCGTTTTGTTAATGCTGGAGAGGACTTACGAAACCTTTTGTTGCTGACACAAGAAACCATTTGATGCTGAGGATAACTGTCGTTAATGCCGGAGAGGACTTACGAAACCACCGGATGCTGATAAAACTGTCGTTAATGCCGGAGAGGACTTACGAAACCGCCGGATGTTGGTAAAACTGTCGTTAATGCCGGAGAGGACTTACGAAACCACCGGATGTTGATGTTGATAAAACTGTCGTTTTTGTCTGGCGTGGACTTATGAAACCAACGGATGCTGATAAAACTGTCGTTAATGCCGGAGAGGACTTATGAAACCACCTTACGCTGATAAAACTATCGTTAATGCCGGAGAGGACTTACGAGACCATTCGATGTTGATAAAAATTGTTGTTGTAAATGCCGTTGAGGACTTACGAAACCATCGGATGCTGATCAAACTGTCGTTAATGCCGGAGAGGACTTACGAAACCACCTGATGCTGATAAAACCGTTGTTAATGCCGGAGAGGACTTACGAAACCACCTGATGCTGATAAAACCGTTGTTAATGCCGGAGAGGACTTACGAAACCACCTGATGCTGTTTATGCCATCGAGGACTTACATAACCAAATGGTGCTTGTATACTGTCGATGGAACTGATAAGTGCGCATGCGAAGTTAACGAGGATTAGCCTGAGTGAGATTGCTGGCAACCTTGGCTTAGAAACCTTTGAGGAGGTTGAATCGGGTGCAAAAACTATTTAGGAACATAGGTGTGTACCGTGCGGCATCAATACTGTACCGTGCGGCAGAAATGGCGTGCCGTGCGGTACAAATGGCAAAAGGGTGTACCGTGCGGTGTACATATTGTGCCGTACGGTAGAGTGTATGTGCCGTACGGCACAAGTGGCTATTAAAACCGCCCAAAACCGTTTCGTTTTCTCCCACTCTTCCAAACGCATTCAAACATTTTAGTCAGTTATTCTGAGAGCGTGGTATTCCGAGAATCTTCATTTCCTTCAATCTTCTTACTCCTCCTTCCTTCCCTCAAATCTCCTTCAATCTTTCGATCGAAAATCTCCCCAAAACCCATATTTTCACTTCCGAAATATACTGGTATGGCAGATTCCGGGGAGGCACCGAGCGGTTCGGCCATGTCTACCGGCGATTCGTCGTCGTCGGCGCGCGGGGAGGGTAGTACTTCCTCCAGCAGGTCTGGAAGTGATTCGTCCATGGGAGTTCCGGCCGATGTCGGCCCAAATGTTGCAGGCCCAGTTCTTGAGCCCCACCGTGTGGCACCGATTGGGGCCGAAACACCACCACCCATGCCGGAAGCGGCTCATACGAGACTGAGTGGGACTCACACGGGTGAGGTTTTGACTCCGGTGTCATTACAGGGGGCCGAGAGCGTGGGTACTGCGCCGACGATGGGCAGCAGTGGTGTGGGGGACGATTTGGGTACCGCACGGCACACTGAGAGTGCCGTGGGTGATGCTGGGAGTGCCGTGCCAGTAGATTCGAGTACCGTACGGCCTGATGAGAGTGCTGCGCCTATTGATCAGAGTACCCCTGGTGGTGATGGTATTGTTGGTGATGATCAGAGTGTTGTAGCTAGCCGTGAGGGGCCGGAGGTCATGGATGTTGATCCGTCAGGTACGGGTGCTATGAGTTTGAGTGGGATAGATGTTGTGGTAGAGAGAGCCCGTGCTCAGGAGAGCGGGTCTCAAGCTGAGGGTATCCCGAGGGATGTTTTGGTTGAGGATGTGACCGGGGGTAGTAGTACTGAGAGTGAGGAGGTGCCGTTGGTGAGGCGCATAGCTCCAGGTCCGGCTATTGCGATTGGTACTGCCAGAGTGCCAGAGGAGAGTGCTGAGATAGAGACAGAGCCTTCGGAGCCTCCGTTGTTTACACCTGCCGTTGGTTCTTCTCGTGGGTCTGGTCTGACTTTGGCAGACACTCTGGAGGGAGCGAGAGATGAGGACATAGCAGCGACCTTACAGGAGTTTCCCCGGTTTGAGAATGTCCTGGTTCAGGAGGGGATGGCGTCCATTGTCAGGGATGCTGAGCAGGAGGAGAGGGAGAGAGAGGCTGATGTAGCTGCCGGAGAGGGGCGTTTGACTATAGTCCGGGAGGTTGAGTTATCTATGGATCACAGGGTCCCTTTTACTCCTGCTACTTATGTGCCACGGGTGCACTTCTTTGTTCCTCAGGGGTGCGATACTTATACCCCTCTGCTGCCTACGTACCCAGATACGAGTGTGATTCGAGACCGTTCGACTCACATTGCGTATAGGAATCCTTTGGTATGTATCCTCTGTTTATCCTTTTCTGCTTGTGCTTGTTCATTTGCTTGCTTGTACATTCTTGTTAACAATACTGACTGAAGTTTTGTCATGCCTTTGTTTAACAGACTGAGAGATCTTTGGGTGGCTATGGAGGTTCTGCGCATTCTTTGGAGTATTACCGCGCGTTGCCATCACGAGTGAGGGCTTTGGTTGATGCCTCTGGGTTCACCATTTTTATCCGGCTTCTGACAGTGACTAGGACGGATCGCAAGCTGATACGAGCCCTGGTGGAGAGGTGGTGGGATACTACCAACACCTTCCACTTCAGATTCGGGGAGATGACGATTACTCCCCTTGACTTTGCTGCGATCACCTGGTCTGAGAGTTGGAGGTGAGCCTATCCCCTTTTGACTCAGAGCTATACTTGGACCCTGCTGCCGTTGAGCACTACCTAGGGAGGAGGCTTGGAGGTATTGAGTCCGGGGTGAGGTATACTGTCTTGGTGGGTTTCTGGGACCACGAGCCAGAGTCAGAGGAGGAGGCCTAGGCAGATGGCGAGGGCCTATTTGTTATACCTCTTTGGTGCCTCCCTGTTTCCGAACAGGCAGGGCAGTGGTGCACTTGGGTTGGTTGCCTGCACTGGAGGATCTGGAGACTGCTGGGAGGTTCGACTGGGGCGGCGCCGGCCTGTGTACTGTGTACTGCTTCCTTGGTTGCGTGTGCCGTGGTGTGGGCACGAGCCTTGGTGGCTACTGGAGGGTGCTAGAGGTAAAGCTTTGCTTGTATTCCTCTTTCAATGATAATGTTTTCATCTATGTTTCATGACTTGGACGACTTTCTGAACATGCAGGTGTGGGCTTATGAGGTGCTGGGTGTATTTGCCCCGGCCAATTCGCATAGCAATGAGGATGTGCTCCCGCGTGCCGAGAAGTGGGGGTCAGAGTACACAGGAGGTGGTGACCATAAGGGAGATTTGAGGACTTTTCGGCTCTTTCTGGACACTACTACAGGAGATAGGGTAAGCCTTTTTTACTGATTTCAAATATTCATGCTTTATTGTCTTCCTGACAAACCTTTCTTTCTTGTAGGTGAGATGGAATGTTTGGCATAGGATGCGCAGGGATTACTTGGTTAGGAGCAGGGAGCTGACACGGAGTCGAGTGCTGCTGGAGTGCCCTTACGGTTGGCGATGGTACTTGGGTGACAGGGTTTCTCGTCAGTCCCTCGGGATTGACCATTTCAGAGTGCCTTCGCCGTTGCCTCCACTTGTTCAGAGGACTGAGGAGTACACCCGAGCTGAGATAGAGAGATATACGGTGCCGACAGAGTTGGTCTTCGGTCTTTCGATAGATTATGAGGGTTACTTGAGCACACACTTGGCATATGACCTGGACATGGAGAACCGTTTGAGGGCCGGTGTTACTTTACCTGAGTTGAGGAGAGAGATTGAGGTGGTGACTGCTGACGGAGCACTTGGAGTGGTGACGGTGCCTCATATCACTCCTACAGTTACTCTTGCCACGACAGAGGTGACTTTTGATTATTATGCTTGCTTCTATTACTTGTTTATACCAGTATCTCATGTATTGCTGACGCCCCTTTTGAATTTCAGATTCCTGTTGAGTGGGCGGCGGCGTCGTACCAGCTGGCGCAGGACTTGCAGGCCATGGTCCGTCAGTTTGTGATGGGCATGGCCCCAGAGGTGCGCCCGCGGGCTGAGCCAGGAGTTGTACTTGGTCGTGGCCGGAGAGCTACTAGAGGGAGGGCACCGGCCCGTGGTGTTGGAGAGGCTAGCAGAGGTAGAGAGACCAGCCGAGGGTACTCGCAGGAGGAGGGAGAGTACTAGCAGTGAGAGAGGAGCTAGCCGAGGGGCCACCCCTAGTGTCCGGGGCTTGCTGAGGTATACATTGGACTTGTCTTTCTTTTCTTGTTTGATCAGTGCATGCCTTTCATTGTATTCTGACAAACTTTTGCTGCTTGTGTAGGGAGCGTCAGGCTCTGGGAGTGCCAGGCGTTCCACGCCTCGAGTTACTTCAGTGACTCCCCCTTCAGGCCGAGTCCTTCGTTCTTCTGAGAGACGGAGAGAGAGTGTACAGCAGAGGGAGGAGCCTGCGGAGAGCAGTAGTACTGATGACGATCCTGCTACGCCAGAGGAGTATAGACCTCGGGGGTCCGTGCCTCCGAAGCGCCCTCGTACCTGAGACAGTAGTTAGTGATAGCATTTTTCTAGGTGGGGCCTGCGTGCCTCGTTTTGATTTAGGCATTTGTTTAGCCTTCTGTATAGACGGCCTGCGAGCCGTAGTAGTTGATGACACATTGGGCCTGTTTGCCTCTGGATATGGTTTCACTTATCATGTGGATATTTTGATCTTGGTTTTATAAAAACTTGCATTTTATTCATATTGGCAATGAATCTGGAAAATCAAAGTTTGCATGCGAGTACTAATCTTAAAGCAACTGAATTCGAGACCAACAAACTTGTATATGGAAAACTTGATTTGCATTTATGGTTGTGACTCATAGGACTCAATAAAACGGAACTAAACTTTTGAACTTATATGCGCGATGTATGGATTAATGACAAGAGAATGACGCTTGTTGCGCACATATGTCGGCATTGTTGTTGACAAACGAATGGAATGACTCATGAATACAACATATCACACATGTATTGACCATGCTTGCGGGGTGGTGTTATCATGAAGTATAGCTCGTCGATACTTCTATTCCTTGGTATTCAAGTCTTCGAGACTTTTGATCATTAATTTCTGGTTGAGGTTGCCAACCGACCCCTCCAATAGGTCGTAGGCGCGCGCCATGGCTTGCATGCATAAGCTTTGTGCCAAAGAAAAGCACGGAGTGAGTCCCGGAGGCTCAAAACTGAATTTTGCTTGGAATCTGGCCAGTTGTGCCGTGCGGTACTGAAACTGTGCCGTGCGGCACTATTAGTGTGCCGTACGGTACAGGCCTGATAATGCCAAAAAAATCTGCCACTTGCAGCGGATTTCTGGTCCTCCCTTTCGGCGTTTCATCATTTCAACGCATGTCCTAGGGACTTGAAGAGCCATTGTGGGGCATGTTTTGAGGGAACTTATCATTTTTAACATGATTCCTTGCGGTCTTCGAGTTGACGCGTCTTTCGAGGTGACCTTTGGAACTTGAAATTTCGTATTGTTCCTCATGCATGGTGGCTATAAAAAGCTGTTCATTTCCCCCCTTATTTGCACTCCAAATTCATAAACTCTTTCCTTGTTAACCCCGCCCCTTTTCTTGCACAATGGTGGTGAGCTTCTCAGCCTTGATGCGCCCCTGGCTCGATGATCTCGATGGCTTGGATTGGCTGCACTTTCGGGGTCATAGACTGACTTCCCTTCGTTATATTCGAGACGTATCCATACGTCCGGAGTTGTTGCGAGCTGCAACACAATTCTGGGACCCTGAGGTGCATGTCTTCCGCTTTGGTCTCCACGAGTTATGCCCTACTGTGGAAGAATTCTTCGCATACCTTGGAGGTTTTGATTTGGCGGAGCCCATCGTTCCTCTCTATGGAGTTGGTTTTGCCACAGTGTTGTCTTCCAAGCTAGGGATAAGTAACAATGCTGCTAAGTCCCTAATTCGTGGAGGCTTTCTGAATATCCCACGCTTGATTGAAGGATTCCGCTCTGACAACTTTGCTCTGTGCTTGTGTTTACTGGCTGCATTCTTGTTCGTGCAATCTGATGGTCAAGCAAGCTCTTCCCTGGTTGGTGTGGTTATGCAAATTGAGGAGCGTAAGGATGTAGCTCCGATGGTTCTGGCTGAAACTTTGATGGGTCTGGATGGGGTTCATGCCGGTAGGACCGACGTCTTCGAGGGTAGTCCGCTGCTCCTACAGGTAGGCTTCTCACTCAGCTCTCCTTTTTCCGGCTTTTCACTCGTTCTCATTTTATCTCAGCGCTCAGTTCAAAGCTGTCTAAGGTTTCTTACTTGTTTTTCTCTCTTTCACGCAGCTGTGGTTATGCGACAAGGCTAATCTGCTGGAGCCTGTGCCAAGAAACCGGGTTCATGAAACTCAAGGGTTCGTTATCAGGAATTTCAGGGAGGTTTTTAATGATGTGGGAGGTTGGACTCGAGTTCTTTCCCAGCTCACAGAAGAAGTGATCTCTTGGCGTTTGACTTGGATTGACCTTCCTGATATGGCTATTAGCAACATGGGGCGCCAGCGAGTGATTCTGGCAGGTTTGACCCGATGGACCTTCTATGTTCCAAACCGCATTCTCCGTCAACTTGGAGTTCGTCAAGTACCACCACCTGCGGGTCCTGAGGATTTCGTCATACCGAATTTCAATGTTGCCACCTTCAGGGCTTACCAGAGCAATTGGAGGGAGCGTACGACCATTCCAAGAGACTTATATCCCAGTGTTCTTCTTCCGACACGCTATAAGAGATGGTTGACAAGGGATATTGAAGCAAGAGACAATGGAAACTAAGACAGACTTTTAGACTCGATCTTAATGTGCCTGAAATAAGTTGTGCACCCAGTGCTATGGATGTTTTTATTTCTTTTGTTTGAAAGTTTCATGCTCAGCCATGTAATCGAAGAAGCTTTGTTTGAATAAAACTTTGAGTTTTGAGAATTTTCTGCTCTTGATTCTTACTGGTTCTGCCTGCGAAATGCGTATGAGGACTTGGAATCAACTCGAAAGATTGTGACCGAACCTCGGGATGAGGTTGCCTACGTATCCCTTGTAGAAAGGAATCAGGTCATGACGTAGTTCAGGACTACAATTGTTTGGTTAGGGTTCGCTCGGGTATTTACACTTTCCTTTTTGCGCTCTGAATTTTGCCTAGCACCGCCTTTTCAGGTTTTCGGTCTAGCGAGCTTTTGATTGTTTTTGGCCTTATCTTTTGCCTAAGCTGCCCTTTCGGGTTTTCGGCCTAGCAGGCTTTTTGCTCTAATTTTTGCCTGGAACTGCCCGCCCTTGCGGTTTTCAGTCCAGCGAGCTTCTCTCAGGGGTAATATCTCTTGAGTTGATCCAAGTTGACCAGAGTAGAAAACTCGTTGCCGTCAAGATCGATGAGTTGTGTTGCACCTCCGGACAAGATCTTCTTGATAATGTAGGGCCCGGCCCATTTTGGTCGAAATTTCCCGCGCGGATCGAACACTGGAGCCCGAATCTCCTTCAAAACCATGTCGCCTTCTTGTAAATCTCTGGACTTCACCTTCTTGTTAAAAGCACGGGCTATTCGGCGCTGATATCCCTGAACATGATATAAAGCTTTAAGCCGTCTCTCATCGAATAGCATGAGCTCTTCAAACCTTGCGTTTTGCCATTCAGCTTCATCAATTCTTGACTCCGCCATGATCCTTAAAGACGGGATTTCGAGTTCGATGGGAAGAACAGCCTCCATGCCGTAAACCAAAGAGTAGGGTGTTGCCCCTGTCGGAGTTCGAATGGACGTCCGGTATCCCCATAATGCTAAAGGCAGCTTTTCGTGCCAATCTCGTGCAGACTCGATGGTTCTTCCTAGTATAGACTTGATGGTCTTGTTGGCCGCTTCCACAGCTCCATTGGTTTGCGGTCGATAAACAGTTGACTTATGAACCTGAATCCCGAATTCTTCAAGAGTCTCTGCCGCTCTCCCCTTGAAATGAACCCCGTTATCTGATACGAAAGCCTGAGGGACCCCGTATCTGTAGATGACATTCTGCTTGATGAAATGAGCAACCTGGACCGCTGTGAGGGTCGTGTAGGAAGCAGCTTCAACCCATTTGGTGAAGTAATCAATTGCAACTAGGATGAACTTGTTTCCATTTGACGCTGCTGGCGTGATTCTGCCGATAATGTCTATGCCCCAGACGGAGAAGGGCCAAGGCGAGGTCATGGAATGCAATTCTGATGGCGGGACATGCATGAGATTGGCGTGAATCTGACATTTGTGACATCGCCTCACATATTCGATACATTGAGTCTCCATGGTTGACCAATAGTAACCTTGTCTTAAGACTTTCTTGGCGAGCATCATGCCATTCATATGAGGGCCGCAAACTCCTTTATGGATTTCTTCCATAATTCGGCTGGCTTCTTCTCCGTGTACACACAGTTTGTGTGTCCCACAATAGGATCTCCGATATAGCTGTCCTCCACAAATGATGTATTGAGACGCCAACCTCCGAAGAGCTATTTGGTCCTTCTTGTCTGCTTCTGCCGGATACTCGCCTCTTTCGATGAAGTTCCAAATGTCGTGAAACCACGGCAAGCCATCGTTTGGCTCGTCAATGGCCATGACGTACTCATAAACAGGCTTGTTTCTTTGTTCAATTATAACTGGCCGGAGTTTGACTCCGTTTGGTATCTCAACCATGGAGGCTAGCGTTGCAAGGGCATCGGCGAACCGATTCTTCAACCTTGGCACATGCGTGAAGGTGACCATCTGAAATCGCGGGATCAAATCATCTAGGTCTTGATGATAGGGTTTCAACTTATCTTCCTTGACCTTCCATTCACCGTTTGCTTGCGACACCACCAAGTTCGAGTCTCCGACGACTTCTAGTCTTTTGACTCCAATTTCTAAGGCGGCTTCCATCCCTACAATGCAGGCTTCATATTCTGACTGGTTGTTGGTGACCTCAAAGTTTAATTTGAAAGCCAGAGGGATATGTGATCCTTCTGGGGAAATTAATAGTACTCCGATTCCAAATCCTTTCTGATTGGCTGCTCCATCAAAATACAACGTCCAGACATCGTTGGTGGTCGTCATCACATTCTCATCTGGGAATTCAAATTCCACATCTTCTGGACCTTCTACCGGGTAATTGGCAAGAAATTCGGCGACAGCCCTTCCTTTTACTGACTTTCTGGTAACATACTTGATGTCGAATTCTGCTAGCAAAAGCAACCATCGCGCTAACTTGCCTGTAAGCGCGGGCTTCTCAAACAGATATTTGAGAGGGTCCATTCGAGAAATCAGCACAACAGAGTAAGCCAACATATAGTGTCTCAACTTCTTGGAAGCCCAGACCAAAGCCCAACAAGTCTTTTCCAGGGGAGTATATCGTTCTTCGCATCCAACCATCTTCTTGCTAATGTAATATACGGCTTTCTCAGATCCGCCTTCACCTTCTTGTGCTAACATGCATCCCATAGCTGATGGAGTGACTGACAGATATAGAATTAAAAGTTGCCCCGGTACTGGTGGCATTAGTACTGGAGGATTCTGCAAGTATTTCTTGACTGCTTCAAAGGCTTTCTGGCACCTGTCGTCCCACTTGAATGTCACGCCTTTCTTGAGAAGGTGAAACATCGGCTCGCAAGTTGTGGTTAACTTGGCGATGAATCTGCTGATGAACTGAATCTTGCCTAGGAAACTTCGTACTTCTTTCTCCGTCTGTGGTGGTTCCATTTCAAGAATGGCCTTGATTTTGGATGGATCCACTTCAATTCCTCGGGTTGTGATCATGAAACCCAACATCTTTCCCGCTGTAACCCCGAATGTGCATTTCTCGGGATTGAGACGCAATCTGTACTTGCGAATTCTTTCAAAGAACTTTCTCAGGGCGTGCAGGTGTCCTTCTCTTTCCTTGGATTTGACGATCATGTCGTCCACATATACCTCGACTTCTTTGTGAATCATATCATGCAATAGAGTTGTAGCAGCCCTCTGGTAAGTAGATCCGGCATTCTTTAACCCAAATGGCATAACCTTGTAACAGTAGGTGCCCCACTCTGTGGTGAAAGTTGTCTTCTCTCGGTCCTCGGGGGCCATGAGAATCTGATTGTAGCCTGAAAAACCATCCATGAACGATAGCAATGCGTGCCCCGCAGTGTTGTCTACGAGTACATCTATATGTGGCAGCGGGAAGTCATCCTTGGGGCTGGCTTTGTTTAAATCTCTGAAGTCCACACAGACTCTGATTTTCCCGTTCTTTTTGGGAACAGGTACAATGTTGGCGACCCACTGAGGGTACTCCGTGACCATCAAGAACCCTGCGTCTAACTGCTTCTGAACTTCCTTCTTGATTTCCAATACCCAGTCTGGTCTCATCTTCCTTAACTTCTGCTTGACAGGTTTTGCATCTGGATACAGCGGGATTCGATGCTCTACAATTTCTGGATCAATTCCGGGCATGTCCGCGTGAGACCATGCAAAAACATCTTGAAATTCTTTCAGAAGATTCGAGTGAGCTTTAAACTCCTCTGGAGATAGCCCAGAACCAATTTGAACCATTCGCGGATCACTCTCTCCTCTTAGATTTATTGAAATTACTTCTTCTTTTAGAGGCTGAGCATGCCTTTCATTTTCTCGTTCGATTAGGGATCGGAGTTCTTTTGGAATTTCTTCCTCAAACTCAATCCCATCATCGTCCGGGTCAACACAATTTATTTCAGACACAGTAAGATAAGCAAAGTCAACTTCATTCATTGCAAAAGAGGTGGCCCCAGGGGCGTGATACATGAGAGTAGACTCAAATTCAAAAGAAAAATGATGACGCGGAGGACTGACAGACACATGCATTGACTCAGAAGTGGTCCCGAACTCAGTGCTAAACTCAGACTCAATGCTAGATTCTGACTTAGACTCAAATTCAGTGCCAATATAAACAATTTTAGGTAGAAAAGTTCAGTTTTTATAAATTCCGTTGGCATCCACAATGAGTGAGGTCACATCTCCAAGGGCTTCTTGGCTTAGCATCATCAGCTCCATGTCTCCAACAGGTTCCAAACTAATTGCCATAGCAGCAGACCCGTCCTTGACCGTACCTATCAGATTTTCATCCTCAAACAACGATATCAGATTCCCTGAGTCAAAAACTTCAATCCAGTCAGATTTGTATTGCTCGACCAATTCTTCTGGCTTCGCCGATTCATCATCACTGTCCCATGAGTCGTTGGCGAAGATTTCAAACCCTGGCAGCTTGGTCTTCTTCTTCACATCCCAAAACAGTTCCGGCTCTCCTTGGCAGATAGCCTCTTTTCCTTTGATAAAACGAATGGGACCTTTCTTCGATTGAACGTGAGTTCGGGCTTTCCATCCGCTTCCTTTCTCATCTCCACTGGGTTGATACCCAAGGCCGAAGTGGTTGTTGTTTACAGGGAACTCCGGGAATTCAGCTATCCCTTGATTGTTGCGGCCTAATCCCAGACCGGGCATGTAAGCCATCTTCCTCATCATTTCAATGGCCGTTGAGCTGATCGAGAAGTCCTCATCCATTTTGATAGTGAGAACTGTCCCAGCGGTGTCAAAAGAGAAACCTCCAAGGGTGACGTCTTCTTCTCCATGCATAATCTCGAGCAGAGGGGCGTTGTCAGAAACATGGGGACGAATCCCAGATTCCCCATAAATAGTTAGAGTTCCTGTGGCTAAACCAAGCTGAACTTTCTGATGCAGCGAAGATGGTACTGCCATGATGTCTGGGTGGTGAAGCCATGGTCTACCCAGCAGTAGGTTGAAAGACGAAGGAATGTCAAGCACGTGGAACTCGACTTTAGACTTGAAATCTTCGACAGACATTTCCAGTTGGACAACTCCAACTACATCCCTGCGCGTATTATCATAAGCACGCACTCCGAGGCTCGATGGTTGGAAATCCTTAGTCGTGAATCCCAGGCAGTAGGCTGTGCGCAGTGGACAAACATTTAAAGCAGATCCATTATCTAGGAGGATAACAGGGACCCACTTCCCTACACACTTCATGGTGATGTGTAATGGCTTGTTGTGGCCGGCTCCTTCCGGCGGCAGATCTTTCTCGGTGAATGTCACGACATGTTTTGCCTTGTTTGGCGCAAGCAAGGCCACTAGAGCTTCGGGGGGAATGTCGGGTGGCACCTCCATGTTTGACAGAGTTTTGATCAACTTCTGACGGTGTTCCCTGGATGAGGAAAGCAGCCCCCAGATGGATATAGACGCTGGAGTTCTTTCAAGTTGCTTCCGGATGGGGTTTTCCACTGGCATGGGATTCCTCTGTGGTGGTTGAATGATAACTTCTGGTGTTTGAATGACACCTTCTGGGTTACTTGGAATTGAGTCGTGTTGGACGGGATCGTCCCAAACAAATGCCCCAGCTTGAGCGTGGTTAGAGGTGTGGCCTCTTTGCAGGTTGGCAGGTTGATAGATTCGTCCGCTTCGCGTTATTCGGTTGACCGACGGTGGCTTTTCATCCCAAAAGTCTGAAAATTCATTGACCTTTCGCTTCCCAGCCTTGATGGATTCCAGCTTCTGCTGAGTATCAAAATACTCGGTCCAAAAACCTGCGACACTGCTCTCGGCTTTCTGTTTCTCGATTTTAATATCTCCCATCTTCTTTTCCAGATTCTCCACCGCTCGATCATGCCAAAATGAATGATCCAGCATGGTTTTGTTGACAGTCCACATTTCACCGTTATCAAACAGGACATTGATCACGTCTTCTTTATTCCACAATGAATCCGGGGGATCCTCCGTCAGAGCGGAAACATTTGACTGAGGATGAAACGTCACGGATGGCCGAGACAAAGATTCGTTGATAATGTAAGCTTGAGGAATCCATTCACGATCCCCAAAGATGGTTTCTATGGCAGAATGCCCTTCAATTCCAAGAAGTGGAGGTGGCAGCGAATTATCTGGAAGATTGCTGCTAGGGACCCAATGATAAACTTCTCCGAGTGTCCGATTCCATATGTCTCCGGGTTCTTCGAACAGAGTAGGGAGTGAAACTGCGTCAAGTGGATCAGCACAAATTGCCTCCCATCTTTCTCGCCAATCTTCTTGTTCATTAGGCTCCACATATGCGAGAGTATGTACCATGCCGGCGATGCATACAACTTTGTCAATCCTACAGATGCTGGGATCAGTTGGTATGGAGACAACTGGTTTGTTATGAGAGTCGGGGATGATGAACCGGCTTGGATCCCACTCCTGGCGGAACTCTTCCCAGTCTCGATCATTCATAGCCCATTCTTCACTTTCTGTGATGTCCGCCCATCTAGGTTTTGACCTTGATTTGATGCTTGTGAGGGAGCAAACTTCCGACTCCTCCGATACGGGAACAACTGGTTTAGGCTCGGTGGCCGGTATGATGTAAAGGTTCGGGTTTAATTTAGTGGAGCTTGGGTTATCTGGAGTGGAGCTGAAGGAGATTTGGTTGATTCGGGTATTGGGTTGGTGTTCCGGCATGGGGTTAGAGACGGTGTTTGGCTTTTTATGGGGGGGTGGAATTGTTCCGTCTTCAATGAGATCCTGAATCTTGTGTTTAAGACGGATACAATTGTTGGTATGATGGCCGGACATTTGGTGGTAGGAACAGAAGGCGTTCGGGTTATGGCTTGGAGGAAGCACTTTGGGCGGCTCGCGAGGCTCTAGCGGTTTGATGACGTCCTTCTCAAGGAGCCTTTGGTAAACTGTTGTCAAGGGAAAAGGGAATTGGTAGAAATTTCTTGCTTGCCGGGCTGGCTGGGCTGCTATCTGGTTAACAGGTTCAGTTTTGGTTGGTTTGGGGTTTGAGGAGCTGGCCTGGGTATGGTTATATTGGTTGGTTCCAAACAGGGTATTGCTGTTGCCGGAGTAAACTCGCCTGGGCTTGGCAGATTCTCCCTTCTCAAATATACCAGTCCTGAGTGCATCTTCTACTGCGAGGCCGGCCTCGTAGAAAGTTTTGAAGTCAGCGGTGGTTTGGAAAACCACTAAGTGCTTTGCAAAGTCGGGTGCCAAGTTTTTCGTGATAATTCTCATCTGTTCTTTCTCCGAGGGTCGATCCATCATCTGAGACGCTTTTCCTCTCCATCTTCTGATAAAGTCTGCAAAGGACTCATTGGCTCCCATCCTGGTCGCATCCAATTCTCGGATAGTCATCTCAAGCTGAACATTGTAATTGTATTGGGCCATGAAAGCTGTCCCAATATCCTCCCAACTCCCTTTCTTTGAAATGTCAAGATTTAAGAACCATCGCAGTGCTGGCCCTGTCAATGTTTGCTGAAACATTTGACCCATAGCATTATTTTCAATGTTGTACATGGACAGAGTGCCCACGTATGCTTGTAGATGAGCTCTCGGATCTCCGTTCCCATCAAATTTCTCCCAGGTTATGGGCTTGAATCCCTCGGGGAGTTTGGCGCCGGGGAATAGACACAACTTGTCCATGTCAATACCTGTGGCGGCTATCTTCTCTTGTTTCTGGACAGATTCCTCGAGTTTGGCGACTTTTGCCATCATTGCTTCTAAATTCGGATGCTCTTGCGGAGGTGGTTGCTCCCCTGGTGGCTTGTTCTGAAAAGTTAAACCTTGTATTAGGAGTAACATCTCAGCCATTTGATTATCACTGCGTTCCCGCTGTTCTTCGAAGGCTAGCCTGAGAGCCTCGATTTCACTTTTGCCCGCCATATCTGTAGGATGTGCTGAATCTGACTGGACCGCTTTTGACTCAGTTCGAATTAATCGTTGTTCGGGAGTTCTGGTCCAACTAGGTACAGTATTCTTCTTGCCCTTACCAATGATTGAAACTGATAGCGGAAAAATGAACTTAGTGACTGGTGCCAAAGAAATGCTATGTGTAGGAATTTATGTACAAATGAAAGAATGATGCATGATGTGCGATGCAACCACAGCTTTGGAAAGGATTGCCCCAATTTTCAGTGCTCTGTTCAATATATCTGAATTTTTGGATTTGCAAAATGAAGGCCGAACCTTTAGGGGTTGCCTACGTATCCTTATTTCGGAGGAATCAGGCCATGACGTAGTTCGGGACTACGATCGGCTCTTTTCTTTATCATAGGAAAAGCACTAACTCCATAAAACAAAGCACAAACTGACTCAATAAAGCAAAGTACAAACTTGGTAAGCAAAATACAAACAAAATACAGACTCGATAAGCAAAATACAGACTTGGTATTCTCAAAAAGGGCCCTGTTGGCTTGATCTGCTGACTACTGGCTGGCTGCCGATTCTTAGTCCGACTCGGTTGTTGGATCTGCTCGGGGAGCATTCCGGACTTGGTCCTCCTTGAGTTGCTTGGGAGACAGATTATCATTCAGAAGGAGACCATTTTTAATGCAGCCTTCGCAATCACACTCATCCCAGTCTTTGTGTCCCGTCACTGGGTCTTGGGAGTAGTAGACTGGTGTTCCGTCTGGTTGGAAGTTTTTGACTGGCGGCATGATATCCACTTCTTCATTATCACTTTCTCGCTCCACCCTGACAGTGATTTTGTCGGGGACGTCTTTGGCTCCGTTGTCTGCAGGGAGGTGGAATTTCCAACCTTGATCATTCGCATGTTCAGAGTTGTCCCATTGAAGAGTTAAACCTGGCTGATCAGATGTGACTAGTTGGTGAAGCAACCCTTCAAGCTTGTCTTTATCTGGTATCTCATTCCCTATTTCTTCATTATCTATCTCTTTAAGTATCCACACCGGTGCCCCATGATGGGTGGTAAAGGTGGACTTGAGCTTTTTGTTTCCGGATTGATTGCTCATTTTTGGGTTACAGACTCTGATAAAAGAAATACAACATTCTTATTACCGCGAGGAAGAGGGCCAATCGCAGAATTTTCTTTAAAAAAGAGTTTATTTTATTGGACAGAGCCTTTGATTATCGGGACAACCTTTCTTATTACCGTGGAAGTGAGGATGTGACAACCTAAGGTAAAAGCTATCATGTATGCGCATGCAATACAGGTAGATGACAAGCGGTTAAACAGTTAACAAGGCATATCACATAATCTTAACCTGTGGGTCCCTGCCCTAGTTTGGAAAGTTCTAGGTTAATTATATGCAAAGGCCGGTTTTGGTTTAGGGGGTTCCCCAGACTAGAGCCAATATTTGCCTCCCAGTGCCAAGTGTACTGCATGGCAAAGGTCAAGCGGCAGGCTGACTCATCACGGTCCAAGGTTGCTGAGTATCCGGGGATGTCCTAACACCAGCGAGCTGGGTAGGGTAACCAAGACGCAGCAGCGGGGTTTATCCAACATCGATGCAAGTGATGCAAAAGTTCAGCAATAAAATTGTTTTCAAAAATCTCACCAATGTTTTTCAAGCTTGGCTCGCTCTTTAAATTAATCAAAGTTTTGAAATTCTACTCATGCGAACAACCGAGAAAGCTCCAGTCCAGACTGATCGGGCTTTCACCCTGACATCAATCCTTTCTAGTACAGCGTAAAGCATGTACTTGGTGTCAAGCCTTCGAATGGTCATTTTACAAGTGTAAAATTTCAAAATAAGGATTAACTTAAAATATTCCCCAGCGGAGTCGCCATTTTGTGGACGGTCGACCTCCACGCGGTTCGGATACGGTCTTTCGAAACGGTTCGAAAAACAAAAGATTTTAGAGTCGCCACCCGGGTTTTGGGAAAAGCAGTTTGGGACCCGAGAAACCAATTTGAAAATGATGATTTGAACGAATGACTTATAAAACCAATTGAAAACCAGAGATTCGTTTTGGATCCGGGAGCCAGGTTACGAACAGGGAAGGGTTTTAATGCACCCTGTTCGCCCGATTAAAAATCGGTCTTTACTAAACATTTGTGGGATTTTATTAGAAAACAATTTTATTGCTGAACATTAACAGATAAACATTTAAATTAAACAAGACAGATGATAATAATGAGAAAAATAGATGACTGATATTGTAATTAACAGAAATCAAACGAAAATCCAAACTTCAAACTGTTCCTGCAGGGGGAGGTTCAAATTTCACATTTTTACCGGAAACGTATGCCGTGCGGCACATTAGATGTACCGTGCGGCACAAACAGCGAGCCGTGCGGCACTGTTCTTCAAATTAACGGTCAAATTTTCAAACGAGTACCGTACGGCACTCAAGGTGTACCGTGCGGCACAGTATGAGTACCGTGCGGCACACTTGGCTGCAAAACAGTTTGAAACTTTGGCTTTTCGAAATGATCGATCAGAGGCACATACAAGGTATGAAATGCATTCAAAATGAACTACTTTAAAGGGAGACAGCAATGTATTGAGTATGGGATGTCCCTCCTTGTTGAATCGCTCCGTACGAGGCGATGTTTTCACCGTACGACGCGACCGGGAGGTGTGAAATGAAACTAGACTTGCTGTAATTTGGGCATACCAAGCATGGAAATGATACAAGGAATCATTCCACCCTTGGTACCCTTCCCCTCAGGGTACCAATTTCAAGGAATTTGGCGAAACGGGTTTATACCTTCGGTTTCGAACTCTCGGATTAAACTTGTTTCCTGAACTTCTGAATGTTGCTTGACACTTCTCTGGACCTCACTTTCACTCTAGTATAGTGGTTAGAGGGATTGAAGGCTTGAGCTTTGGCAAACTTGGAACGGCTATCTTACGGCTTTAGAACCGAAAAACAGGGGATTGGATTTCAAAACTGGGTTTTGCTTTGGAAGAGATTGGTGTTGTTTTCTGAGTATTAGAGATGATAGCTAAGAGGTTTGGCCATGGAAATGACACTCAAGAGTGAAGCTTCATAACCATCTTTTCACAGAAATTTTTCTGGGATCGTCTCCCCTCTCTCATTGGATTCAATCGGTTTATATAGAGGATGGGCAAGCCATAGCATGCCATAGTGCGCCGTTCTTGATTCTTGCCCATGGGGACAATGGCATGGGGAGTAGTATATCCCTTTCGGCCATGATCTTTCGGCCACGACCAGCAGGGCGGGGGAACCAATCTCGTCCGTGTTTTCTGCTGCTGGGAATTCGCGAAAACTGGGAACCCGTAAACAGTACCGTACGGTACACAAACTGTGCCGTGCGGTACAACTTGTGTACCGTGCGGCACACCTGGCCGTCAAATTTCCAAAACTCTGCTGTACGTGACACTGGCTGTCCCGTGCGTTGAGAGATGAGTACCGTGCGGTACTGTTGACTGAGTTGACTTGGAGAATTTCAATCCGAGAGTTCTTCCGGGTATTTCCGTTCATCATTGGGGATTAAAATGTACGTGAACGCTCATTTTGGGGTGTCTACAGGCACGTTAATTATTTGTATTAAAGTTTGAGATTAAACTTTATTAAGGTTTGTAATAATAATTAACGTGCCCAAATTTTGGGGGCGTTACAACGCAGGTATGGATGGCCCACCGAGTTGGTTCGGTTTTGCGTTCGAAAGGATTGTGATTGTTAGAGTCACCACCCGGATTTGAGGTCCGAACCCGAGAAACCGATAAAAAATGACTCATTTGCCCATTGAAAAAGATTTTACCGATCATGGCGGAACTAAAGATTTCTCGGATTCGGGGGTTTGGTTACGAGAGGGGAAGGGTTTTACGGCACCCCTCTCGCCCGGCCGTGAACTGGTCTCTACTCAACATTTTGTGGGATTTTGGAAATATTTGAAATTCGATTTATCCACATAAATGGGGAATCGGGGACGGGAATCACATAACAACAATATATATGCACAAAAGATATGAATTTACGGCGGATGCTCGTGCACGTGATCTATATAGGTGATGATGATAACAATAAAGGAAATTACTACAAATATTCACAGAAGTAAATAACAACAGAAACTGTGCTTCGGCACAAGAGATTTCAGAACACAAGATACTGATTCACAATCTGGATCCCAAAATAGGGGCTGAGCGCTCAAGGGTGATGGCTTGAGCGCTCAAGCTTCCAAACTAGTTCGATCGCTCAAAGCTCATGGATTGAGCGCTCAAACCAGTTTCTGGTTTCTATGAGTTTGACTCTTTCTATAGCTTCTTTTCTCATTCTTTACAAGATCAAACATTAATAAAACATTTTTCATGGAAGATCAGGTGTAAATAGGTGGCTTGATCTCTTAAAGAATGATGAAAAGAGGAGAATCACCACAAATTAATAAAGGAAATGCTTGAAATAGGATATGAGAGAGAGAGAGAGATTCAGATCATAAACATGAATAAAACAACTCACACACACCAGAAAGAAGTTTGAACATGATCCATCATCAAAACAACCAGCAATCAACAATTGAGCCAAGAATAGATTGAGCGCTCAAAGGCATGACCTTGAGCGCTCGAGCCATAATATGACTTTCTGGTTTCTGGCTTGAAAATGAATTTTGATACTTTCTAAGGACCCTCAATGTATGGAACAAAGTGATTAGAACATCAATCAGTCACTATTTGACCTTTGAAAGTAGGATTTACAAAGCTTTTCATGTTTAATCATCATGAAATGGTAGATTTAACACTCGTGCATGTGCTTTAGAGGTGGAGATAAACTATTTTGAGGATGATATGAACATATTTAACCATTTAATGACGATCAAAACCAGTGAAGAGTGCAAAAATTAGCAAAAACAGTGACTGACCCAGAACTGGGCTTGAGCGCTCAACCCCTATTGCAACTGTGAATTTAAAAAGTGTTTTGTTCAGTTATTTCAGACCCTGTAAGCCCAATGCAAGTACAGAAAGCTTGGTTGGACCTACTGGTCTTCCTCAGAAAGACCAAAACAGTGAGATTTTCACATATTTAACTACCTTTTGGAAAATGATTGTAACTTGAGCTTGATTTTGGGCTTGATGATAGATGATTATGGACTTTTGGTTGGTATTCTGGGTGGATGAGACAATGTATGAGATTGATTGATGAACCAAGGTCGAATTTAGAGCTTGAAAGGTGATTTTTGCCAATGGTTTAGATGATGAATGGGTGGTTTTGTAGAGAGAGAAAGTAATGAACGATTTCAAAGGCTATAAGAGGCCTGGGGTGTGTGTCTTGGTCCCCTGGAAACCAGGGGTGGTGAGTGGTTTTTATAGAGAGTGAGTGGGAGGGAACAAAGGAGAGAGAGGAAGTGGGTTTGTATTTGAAAGTGGGTTAGGAGTAGATGGATGTATTATATGTGTACAAGACGTATACAAGTGGTTAGACGCTCCCCCTGCATGAAATCTCATGATGAGATACTCTGCAGATTCCTGACTGGGATCAGAGTTGAGCGCTTAAAGACGTTGGCTTGAGCGCTCAATGTGTTCCTCAAGTTGGAGCGCTCAAAGCCTCAAGCTTGAGCGCTCAAGGTTCTTGGTGGCAGATTGATGGTTTGGCTTGGTTTGGTTATTTTTGAGTGATTTTGGACTGTTTGGTGATGTTTAGTTGATTTTGATCAAGTTCAATTTACTTTCATCAGTTTCAGGTAGCCGTGATTGGTCCGTTTCATCATAGGGAATGCTCGAACGCATCCCGGGTTCAAAATCGGGGTGTCTACAGTTGCCCCTCTTGAACGGGACTCGATGCCATTGATTTGGTATGAGTGACGTCCAAGACATAGACAACCCGACTCATTCCCCGCGATACATCTCAAGCTGCACAGGAAAACATTAAAAGGTCAATCGGTCGTGCTCAACGAGCTGCCTATGTACCCCATTGCAGGGATCAATCAGACCGGCGTAGTTCTTCGGGGAAATGCTTTCAAGCATTTCACAATTACACAAATGATTTTCAGAACATGGTTTATGCAGACGATTGTTGAGAAATGACTTAGATGGACACTTGGTCCCAAAACATGATTTAGATGAGCATTCGGTCCTCAGACCGTGGTTAAAATAATTCATGCACATGCTAACATGAAACATGATTTAAACAAGCACGTGGCTCTCAAACATGATTTAAACAAGCATGTGGCTCTCAGACATGATTTAGACAAGCACGTGGCTCTCAGACATGATTTAGAATAATTCACACATACGCTAACGCGAAACATGATACACAACACATTTTGATTGATTAATGCAGCCTAGCACGACCAATTACTGAGATTTAGATCCTTGGATCTACATGCGTTCGATTGGTTGGGACTAATGAGTTCGAGGTACGCTAACAAATCACAAGGGATGCCTAAAATGCCCCTGAAAGGCTTGCAAAAGAAGCCAAAAGTTCCGTCAAGATTGGGTTTGAGCGCTCAGGGTACCCCCTTTGAGCGCTCAACTCGACTTGAGCGCTCAACTCCAGAGCTTTGAGCGCTCAACTTCAAATGCTGACCCTCTAGCGCTCAAAAGGTCCAGCTTGAGCACTTGAACCCTTGAACGGGGACGACGGTTCAAAACCCTTAACGTTCGTTTTAATTTTGTTTTACTCCGATTAAACCCACACTACGTTCAAAAACCCCCAGCGATTAATTCTTCATATCCCTCCAGCGATTCCGATCAAAACCCTAACATTTCTCACTCGAATTTCTTGCAAAATCAAAAACCCCCAATTCCTAGGGTTCATCCGTACACTTCTTGGTCAATTTCGGTTTGACTAGGGTTCGATTCAAGGTCTAGATCGGTTTCCATGGAAAAACCCAGTGACTCACAGCCTCCGGTGGCCTCGTCGACGACGGAAAGGGGTGGGGATAGCACGGTGGTGCCACCACCATTGAGTTCGAGTGCTCAAGGGGATGATTTGGTGGCTGACATTGGTGCTACAGGGGCTGAGGTGCCACTAGAGGAGCAGGCGGTGGTTAAGGGTGGCGACGACGAGGAGGAACAGGAGAAGGAAGTGATGGGTGCCGACGGTGATAGGCCAGGGATGGTTGGTGGTAATGATGGTGGTGATCCGGCAGTTTCTGACAATGGTGGAGTTCAAGCCACCAGGACAGTGGTGGCTGGTGGTGATGTTGGTGGTAATGGCTTAGGTGGCGGCGAGGACACTCTGGTCTCGGAGAGGGTAGAGGAGAGCGATGGGGAGAGGAGCGTGGAGAGGGTGGAGGAGAGGAGAGAGGAAGGGGTTGAGGAGAGAGTCGAGGTTCACGATGGGGATAGCGACGGTAGTGGCGATAGCGAGGAGACTGTTGAGGAGAGGGGGACTGGCGGTGGTAGTGGCAGAGATAGGGTAGAGGGCACGAGTGGGGTGACCAGGACTAGGGCACCCAGCTAGAGGATAGAGTCGAGACCCAGCCAGTAGCCTAGTGGGGGAGATAAGGGGAAGGCCGTGGCGATAGGTGGTGAGCCATTGGTTCAGGAGCCGAGTGGTGGGCCGTTGGTTCAGGGGCCGATAGGGATCTCCCTGGAGAATTATATTGAGCACGCGCCACAGGAGGTAGTGCTGGTAGCTGCAACAGATGCCCCAGGGATTCTGGATGCGGCGAGGGAAGCTGTCTTTGAGAGCAGGGAGAGGCAGGCAGCGCTGCTGTGGGAGGCAGTGGATGAGGACGCGGCGACGAGGGCTTTTTGGGAGGAATTTGAGACAGAGGAGGCAGCGGAGGAGGCTAGGATACAGGCTGAGGAGGAGGAGAGGGTGGCTGGATCGAGGACGACAGTGGTCCAGGCTGCTAGACAGTGGCTGAAGAGGAAGAGGCCGGCTTTCGACGCGACGACCTATGCCCCACCAGTGCACCTCTTCGTGCCTTCTGCTTCAGAGGACTACACTCCCCGCCGGGAGTTGTACTTCGGAGAGGAGGTGCTACTGGACCCCGAGGTCCACCTTTCGACCGACTGCTTGACAGTATGCTTGCTTTGCTTTCCTGTTTATTGCTTTCGCGCACTTTCAGTAGTTAGAAACCCTAATTTGCATTGAATGATTGAATTACTGCTTGATTGATGACTGGATTTGACGATTGAATGAATGATTGGACTAACGCCTGATTGTTGATTGTATGCAGAGAAACTTGCGCTTGAAGGCTCACGGAGGTATGGGTTTCAGTTGGGAAATCTATCAGCAGTTGCATGCCTCCGTGAAAGCATTGGTGGATCAGGCAGGGTTTGGGGTGTTCATCCCGACTCTCACGAGCACACAGCATGACCATGCAGTGGTGACGGCATTGGCAGAGAGGTGGAGGGACTCTACGAGTTCCTTTCACCTAAACTTCAGGGAGGCGACGATGACGCCACTGGACTTCTCGGCGTTCACGGGGTTGCGGGTAGGAGGAGACCCGATCCGTTCGACTCGGGGATTGGCAGGGATGAGGTGGCGCTGAGATGGTTCTTGGGCTTTGCGCCCAACAGGGAGGGAGAGACGGCCACATATGGCCAATTCAAGTTGAGGGGGTTGGGTGAGCCGACGGATGAGGAGGACGCGGCGCAGAAGGCGAGGTGCTACTTGTTATACTTGTTTGGGGCTTCACTGTACCCAAACAGGCGTAACAGGGTGCACCTCTCCTATCTCGGAGGGTTGGGGAACTTCGCCAGGGCGGCGACGTACGACTGGGGTGGTGCGGCGCTTGGTTTGTGCTACGCATTCATGAATGCCATCTCTAGGCTGAAAGGGACCGGCATATCGGGACTGTGGAGCGTCTGGGAGGTAAAAATTCGAAACTTTCGCTTTAAATTTAAATGCACGCATTTCAATACTCGCACTCGATTATCAAAACTCGGATTGATTGACCAACTCGTTGTTTGCATTGCAGCTCTGGGCTTACGAGGTGTTAGGGTTGCATCCCCCAGAGACGCGTCATCAGGACCCGAACGTCATCCCCCGGGCACTGTGCTGGGGGGAGGGCTTTTGTTATGGCGGTTCAGCGCAAGGGAACATCCACGCTCTCCGTGCTTCACTTGACAGACTTCCTGCTTCCTTGGTAAGTATCAAACCCTTACACGTATTCAATTTGCTTTCAATTCGCTTATAACCATGCATTCGATTACTAACACTTGAACAATTCTTGCAGGTCCGCTGGGATGTATGGGATGCCGTCGATGAGCCTTACTTGGCTCAGAGCAGAGAGCTTACAAGGGGGAGGGTCTTACTCGAGTGCCAGTACGGCTGGTTCTGGTACCTTGGCGACAGGGTGCTGTACCAGTCGACGTGGGCTGAGAGACCTCAGGTGTCAGGGCGCCTCCCTCCTCGGGTGCTGATGACGTCCCGGTACACACTGGCAGAGATCGAGCGTTACACGACGCCCGATCTGGACCTGAGCCAGTACTTGCGACCAGCCCTGAGCTACATAGACTACCGGAGGAGGTATCTGGTCGGTCCACTGAGAGCGGAGGAGTGGAGGGATAAGGTGGAGAGAGAGAAGGCCGCGAAGGCGCGCGCCTCAGCTGGAGGGGTGGCAGGAGGTGAGGGCGAGGACGCTGGTACCTCGACCCAGGAGACGGTGGCAGCTAGGTGGTGGGTGCACGTCACCTCTGCTGGTGGAGAGGCAGGGGATATAGATATCCCGAGGCCACTGGCTGACTTTCCGCCGCTCTCGGCACCGGTAAGAATCATTTCACTTATTCAATTTCGCATGCCTTGATTATGAATGCCCAAATGTACTAACGACACGAATCTTGACTTGCTTGCAGGTTTCACAAGAAGCGGTACAAACGCTGTATGAGCAGAACCGAGGACTACGTGTCCTGATTCGCCGCCTCATAGCCGGGCAGGAGGTCACCATCCGCCTGGAGGGCGAGCCAGCACCTCCTGCTGCCCCTGGGCCTTCTCGCCCGAGAGTTGCACCGGTATGCAATTTACATTTCTTGTACTTTCAATTCCTTGATTATACCGTGCACTAATTCCTTTTCTTGTTTCCTTGATGATGTAGCCGCCCGTGATTAGGAAGAGGCCCCATGATGGAGTCGGCGGTCCTAGGGACACAACCGTGCGGCTCGGGCGTTCGAAACCAGCGATGGCGTGACTCGAGGAGGAGAGACTGCGGAGATCGTCCCCCCGGAGGGTGGAGGTAGTTCCTGAGGGGATAGTAGAGACGAGCTCGAGCAATGACAGCGTCGATGGCACTAACTACCCCTCTACCCGGCAGGAGCGACAGGAGCAACGACGCGGAGACGATACTGAGAGTTCGGACGAGACGATGGATGAGGCGGAGTAGTATATAGTAGACATAGAGTAGCTTAGAGCCTTGCTTTTGCTTTTTGTCTTTTCTTTTGATTGGGCCTGCGTGCCCCAGTAGATAGGTGGGTTGGGCCTGCGTGCCCCAGTTGTGGATTTCCTTATTGGGCGTTGTGTGCCCCAGTAGTTAGTGATGATACTCAGACTTGATGTTTTGGTCTTTCATGGATTTTATCGGAGTAGATACAAGATTTGCACTTTCATTGTTTATTGCGTTGTTCTTTACTTTGATGTACAAATGAACAAATCTGTTGTAGAATGTACACAATTTATTCACAAGACTTTGAATCCAAACATCCAAATGCAAAGTTTAAAATTTAACCTTAAAGAAAAGCTAACATGTTTGAGAATTTGGACGAAACATGTTTATTTGAACTTATGTACAACCGGAGGATGTATTTACATGCTACGCAACTCGACACACTTCTTGTATATGTACAATTGATAATCAACTACACAAAAAATGACCTTAGAACAGAATTTGATGTTCATAAGGTGTATCTGAAAATAAAATGCTTTGTGAGCCTGCTTAAACATGATGAATTGCCATACCACTGCTTTGACCAAGTCATAAATGACGTAAATGCCCCTGTGATCGTCACAATTTGGCAAAAGGTCCCACGGAACCATTTTTGATATGGTGACGGCTGCCATTTTATAGCCTGAGCTGACCATCGAATTCCTAAACTCCTATATCCCTGAAGAATTGCCCCAGGAACCGTTCCAACAAGTCATAAATACCCTCCGACACATGCCTTGATGATTGGATATGGCTCGCGAAGCTTGGGAATGGATTTGAATGTCCAATGACCGTTTTTAAGTTTTGAACTTCCACATTCACGTGTCCCGTATCTAGACACGTATCGGCTTGATAATTCGGGCAACGGGACGCTCCGTGAAGTCACAAATACCCATTGGGACTTGGCTCAGGTGTTGGTAGAGAGTTAGGATGCTTGGAATAGGTTTTGGACATCAAACGGGCCAAAGTGCAACTGCTGCTGCTGCTGGTATTTTTGCAGGCCTTGAGCGCTCAATGTGGTTTGAGCGCTCAAGCTCACCACCTTGAGCGCTCAAGGTGGTTTGAGGCGGTTTGAGCGCTCAACTCTCTGGCCTTGAGCGCTCAATGCCTGTGCTGGGCAGGTCTGTGGTTTTGCTTCCCAATGCATTTTTGGACCCTTTTGCATGGTTTTCTCTGCCCCAAACGTCTTGTAATTTTGTAATAACATCTCCCAAGCTTTGAACATCATCTTCCCAAGGTCTTTTCACCTTTTTCCCACAAATGTCATGCATTTCCAATGCACTTTCAAACTTTCCAAAAAAAAATATTTTGAAAACATGCATTTGACCATCTTGAAAATGCAATCTTTAATTTCCAATGTTGCATGGCAAATTTGTAAGGTTCCTCCTAAGTTCCCTATAAATACCATGCATAATCAAGCCTTTCCCACACACCATTTCCATATCAATTTTCATTTCTTACTCCACACATCTCCTTTATTAATTTTCCATCACTTCCATATGACTGCCCTCGACCCTTCCGTTATCAACACTTGGGTTGCTAGCCTTGAAAACATCGATTGGTTCAACTTCCGAGGTCTTGGGCTTAATGCACTTCGGCACCTCCACACTTTTCCTATCCGCCAAGACATCTTGCGTGCCGCCGTTCGTTGTTGGGATTCTGAGCTCCATGTGTTCCGTTTTGGCATGCAAGAGCTTTGCCCGACCGTTGAGGAATTTTAAGCATACCTTGGCGGTAGTGCTTTTGCTGATCCCGCCATACCACCTATTCACCAAAGCTATGCTAACATTCTTAGTAGGAAGCATGGTTTAGGGAACAGCGCTGCGCGTTTTCTGATTCGCAATGAGACCATCAACGTCCTGTTAGTAATCGACATTTAATCAACGGGTATCTGTAATCTTAACGTGGGGAGATTAATAAGTATTTAATAACGTGAAGCTCGAAATATAATCGAGATAAAGATGGGAGTGCAATTATAATTCTTTAGTGGTGTGAATTATAATTTGTGAAATAAGAATAGAATCCGGGTGGGATTAGGTTTCTTATTTACACAAGGAGCCCAGATTTATTTCTCCTCAGGTCCCTGCTCTAGCCCTATAAATATATCGTTATGTTCTCTAGGTCACCCAACAGTCATTCAGAAAATTAGAATAGAGGCTGTGAGAGAGAGAACAAAGAGATCATGTAGAAGTCCACACTTGGCTACATGATCGAGATATAAGGGAATATGGCGGAAGATCATGAGGTACTGTCGAGCAAAACTTGTTGCATACAGTAATCGGGTCTGTCAAGTTCTAAAATAAACAAGTCAACTAGCGTTCGTGTCTACGGATGAGAGGTAAACCCTAATTCCGCCTTATAGGGTTTGTGTTTGTTTCTGTTGTTTAATCTGTAAGCGTAATTACTGGGTTCTGGGATTCGTTTCCCAACAGTGGTATTAGAGCGGGCTGTAATTATGCGTATGGATTAAACAAGCCATGTTGTCCGTAGAACATAGATATAGAACTGTGCTAATCGTTGTTTTGCAGAGTTCTAGTTTGTTCTAATGTTTGTTTTGCAGAAGCAATTATCCCACTATTATGGTCACGCATGTTTTTGATTGTGTGATTGGATCCCACGCTTTGTAATATTTTTATGCGTGGTTACTATTACTGGTTTTTGATTACAAGTTTAGTTTTGTAATCTGTAATAGTAGTATGTGGGAGGCATAAGTTTTTTATGTAATCTTTGTTTCTTCAGTTGTATCGTTTTAGATATATAGATCTGTTGTAAGATTACAGATTCCGTAATGGGGCATACGATATAGAGAAAACAATCTTTTTTGATAATAAGATAAGTTTTGTCAAGAAAAAAGAATGTTTGGCTCGCAGCAGAATTTTTCCAGATTTTTAGGGTCTGATTGCAAGGCTGTTTTGACCCAGTAAACATCGGAATTGGAAATTCTGTTCTTCACAGAAGTTGTAGATAATTGAATTTCGAATCCAACCCAATTGGAATTAGTTCAATCGGAGTTCGGATGAGGGAGAAAAGTCCAAAATACTGAAGGCTGTGCAGTTTACTCGGGAAAAATTTCAGATCCGATTTTTCTTGCCTAAGTATGGTTGGATTTTGGTTTCCTTGATTAATTCAAAGTATCTAAGTCTTCAACATACGTATTGCTCAAGGATTTCAAGTTTGGAAAGGATTCCTCACTGCTTAAGGATTTCAAAACTCGAAGGATTCCTGACTACTCAAGGATTTCAAGTTTGGAAAGGATTCCTTACTGCTTAAGGATTTCAAGACTCGAAGGATTCCTGACTGCTCAAGGATTACAAGTTTGGAAGGATTCCTTATTGCTCAAGGATTGCATCTTTGACCATAATAGTTGGGATACATATTATTTATGTTTCCTTTTTATGAATATTTGTATATTCATCTTGTTTGCATGTGTGATAGTTTCCCATATTTGGACAACATGGTAATATTTGGCCTTAGACCTAGATCACGGGTTTTGCAAACATGTTAATTTTGATAACCCTCACAAATTTTTTAAATTACTAAGTGGGAGAGGGAGTTTATTTTGTATAAATCCCATGGTCTCCATTACTAGTATGTAGATGATATAATTAAGTTTTGTGTGTTTGTTTTAGTACCTTCCTCCCCATCGGACAAAATTAATTGTGGCATCATCGGTACTTACTTCCTTAGAGGATAGTTTCAAGATAATTGTTGTGTGGACTACTCCTCCATCTGGGGTAGTTCATTATGGAACAATGGATCTTGAGGTTAGGTAATGGTATACACTTAGCTATAAATAACAAGTATCCTCTCCATCTGAGTCACTGCTTTTATTTATAGGACCGAAGCAAATTAGCTATTTAATTTTATTGGGCACGGTTTAGTGTCTAGATAGTAAAATTAAAAGGTTGTGCCTATCTACACGAATGATGAAGAGTAGTGGACCTACCCATCGAGGCACACTCTTCACGGTGTGTAGGGTTGCTAATGTTTTTCTTTTAATAGACTGGTTGAGGGAACCAATTTAATAGAAATACAAAAAGTTTTATTGCCCTTCATAATTGTTGTTATGTGATTCTCAGATTCAAAAAAAAAAAAATGGACTCTTTCAATCCACTTGATGATATTGTCAAATAAATTTACTGGTCTTAATTATATTGACTAGAAAATGATCTGGATATTGTGTCAACTGCTTAGGGGACCAAATTTGTGTTCTTTGAGGTGTGCTCTATCAAACCCACTGATATTGCAACAGAACCTGAAATCTGGTATATAAGGATTGGGTTATAACTGATGAGATGGCGCGGTGTTACATTTTAGCTTCTATGTCGAATGTATTGCAATATCATCATCAGTTTTTTGAAAACTGCCTATGACATGATGTATAACCTAAAATAAATATTTGGGGTGCGGCTAGGCAAGTTGCAATATGGGATTTGGGGAATATAACCATTAGTGAAGGAACCCTTGTAAGGGGATTATGAAGATAATAGGTCTTCTGAATGAACTAGAAATCCCAGGAGCTGAAATCAATGGGGAAACCCAGGTTGATATTGTGCTCCAGTTGCTTACCAAGTTTCTTTTCAACAGTTCCGCCTGAATTACAATGTGAACAAAATGCATTATTGTTTGACGAAACTGTTGAAAGAGAGTTAAATTAGCCAAGGGTCTTTTGGTTAATAAATAGACAACTGTAATTGTAGTTGAAGAGGTTTCTACTTTTTAGCCAGAAGGCAGCAAAAAGTAAGAAAAGGTTCAACAACAAGCAACAGTTCCTGAGACAGTTTATGAGCTTGGAGGTAGAGTGAAAAAGCCTAACGGCAAGTGTTTTCACTATGAAGCAGTAAGGACACTAGAAGAAAGTTATCCAAATTTTCTCAATAAATTGAATAATCAACGAAATTTTTTTCACTAGTAGTTGAATCATGTTTAGCGGTGTTATCTACCAGTACCTGGTGTGTAGATACGGGTGCCACTAATCATGTTTGCAATTTATTGCAAAGGTTCCAGGAAACTAGGAGACTTAGTGATGAAGAGATTTATTTACGTATGGGAAGTGCTACAAAAGTAGCAGCAGTTGCAGTAGGCGTTTAATTTCAAGAGATTGTCTTTATGATCATGGAATTAGGAGAAACTTAGTTTCGGTTTCTAATTTGGTTGTAAATGGATATTTGGTTTATTTTTAATAACTCTGTGGTTATTAAGTTAAATAAACATTTTATCTATTCTGGTTCATTAGATGACAATCTCTACGTTATTAATGATATTGTTCCTACAATGCAACTAAATGAATTGAATAACACTAATAGATTGCCATATAAGAGAAATGAGCCTTATAAGTTGAACCAAACGTATCTTTGGCACTTACGCCTAGGTCATATTAATCTATTTAGAATTTCTAGACTGGTTAGAAATGGATCTTTGGGTTCATTATAAGTGGAGGCACTTCCGGTCTATGAATCCTTTTTGGAAGGTAAAATGACCAAGATGCCCTTTTCCAGGAAAAGGGAGAGCCAATGAAACGTTAAAATTGGTTCACTTTGATCTGTGTGTACCTATGAACATCCGGGATAGAGGTGGTTTTGAGTATTTCAATACTTTTATTGATGATTATTCAAGACATGGTTACATTTATTTGATACACCGTAAGTCCGAATGCTTTGAGAAATTCAAGTAGCATAGATCGGAAACGGGAAAGCGTCTGGATAAATGTATCAAGACACTGCGATCTCATCGTGGTGGCGAATACCTCTTGGAAGTATTTAGGAACTAGTGGCAGCAGAAGGGATTACATCCCAGCTGTCTGCGCTAGGTATGCCACTACATAATGGTGTAACAGAAAGAAGGAAATGACTCTTATGGATATGATGAGATCAGTGATGACTTATTCAAATTTACTAAATTCGTTTTGGGGACATGCACTATAAACAATAGCGTACATTCTTAACTTGGTACCATTTAAGCTAGTACCAACTGCACCCACAGAACTGTGGACTAGGAGTAAAACTAGTCTATGGCATGTTCAGAAATGGGGTAGTCCAACACATGTGCTGAAAGGGAAAGCAGATAAATTGGAATCAAGGACAAATGTTTGTTTGTTTTGATAGGGTACCCTAGAGGAACGAAAGTTGCTCTATTTTATAGTCCGAAGGATCATAAGGTCATTGTTAGCACCAATGCTTGATACTTAGAGGAAGGCTATGTCATAGATCACAAGCCCAGTAGTAAGATTGTTCTAGAAGAATTGAGAGAAAATAGACCGGCACAGACTTCTTCAACACCAATAGTACAAGAGGCTACATCACATGAAATTGTTGTTAACACACAGTACCTTGTCGTAGTGGGAGGGTTTCGTAGTGGGAGGGTTATTTTTCACCCAATCGGTATATGTTGTTGGGAGAATCTTGTGATATGATCCCTGGAAAACAACATGCCAAACCCTGAAACTACAAAGAGGCACTACAAGATAAAGATGCAGAACTTTGGCAAAAGATCAGGAGCACGTGTTGTGCTAGCTTAAGAAGTCCATTTGTGGACTTAAGCACGCATCTAGGTCTTGGAACATCCATTTGATCAAGTAATCAAATCTTTATGTTTTGATCAATGTCTGGATAAGTCGTGTGTGTACAAGAAGCGCAATGGAAATGTGGTGGTGTTTGTATTGCTATATGTGGATGATATCTTGTTCATCAGAAATGATGTCGGAGTGTGATCTTCGGTATAATTGTGGTTATCCAGCCAGTTCGATATGAAGGATTTAGGAGTAACCGGTCACATCCTTGGGATTAAATTTTTGCGAGATCAAGCAAAGGATGTTGGGCTTCTCAAGCTTCCTATATCGATGCGATCCTTACCCTTTTTAGCATCCAGGATTCCAAGAAAGGATTGCTTCCTTTCGGACACGGAGTCAATCTATCCAAGGATCAGTGTCTTAAGACATCTGAGGAGATGGAGAAAATGAAGGGAGTTCCTAATGCTTCAGCAATAGGAAGCCTCATGTATGCTGTGCTGTGAACTAGACTTGATATTTGCTTTGCTGTCGGCATGGTTAGCAGATTTCAGTCTAACCCTGGACAAAAGGATTGGACTGATATAAAATGTATACTCAAGTATCTGAAAAGAACTAAGGATTATACGTTGGTGTACCAGTCAGACAATCTAGTGCCTTGTGGGTACGCAGATTAAGACTTTATGTTATATAAGAGTTCCAGATAGTCAACATCGAGATATGTGTTTTCCCTAGGAGGTAGAGCCATGAGTTGGTGGAGTATCTAGTGATCGTGTATTGTAAATTCCACTATGGAGGCCGAGTATGTGGCAGTTTTTTTGAAATAGCCAAGAAGCCGTTTGGCTCAAGAACTTCTTGATGGATCTAGAAGTGGTACTTTCGATACAGTCAGCAATTTCAATCTATTGTGACAATAGTAGTGCAGTTGCTAACTCGAAGGAGCCAAAGATTCATAAGAAGGGAAAACACATCGAGTATAAGTATCACCTTATTCGAGCGATCGTATAGAAAGGTCATGTAGTTGTGACCAAGATTGCATTGGCAAACAACCTAGCAGATCCTTTTACGAATGGCTTACATGCCAAGATTTTGACAGTCACGTAAAGGGAATGGAAGTGAGATGCGTGGCAGCATGGTTTTGAGTCTAAGTGGGAGATTGTTAGAAACTTATACTAAAAGTCATGCTTTTATGTAATGGATTAATATTTAATTAGTTAATTATTAATCAGTTTTATCCCTTTTTTGATGAGAATCTATTATGGGCAATGTTTGCATGATATAATTGTATGTTGTGCATATGTCTTTTATTCTACGTAGTAGATGATCCAGTGTGTAGAGTACGGCTTACACACAGAAGATTGGTTCATCGGTTCTTGTGGAATATAAGTTTTGGTTCACAATCTTAGATGGAATTTGACACACCATCAGTAGGATTGTAGTACAATGTTTTAGTAGGTTTGTCTTGACTACAGGGAACGGTTCTAGTTCCGACTCATTGTGCTAGTACATTTTGTGTGTATTGAACAGGACCGCTTTAAGGTAATTGTCTTAGTACTAACATTTTAAGACAATTAGAACCTTATAGTTATTAAGAATACTTATGCTCTTAATCCGGATATAATTAATACATATATACAGTTAATGTTGTTGACTTTGATTCATTATAAAGTGAGATCTTTTTTCACGGTCAATAGTCTTGGTGAGTTGGGTCACAACATTATATGCATGAAATATATGGATATTAATTATTGATAAAATCCACGTCTCGTTAGAGATTGATGATACCCCCTTGAGTAAACTTATAAGTTTCGGTTATGTCAAACCCTGCAGGTGGATATTTGTATCCGACATATCGAATAAGTTAAGTGGTTAGTCTCAAGGTGTTTTATAAGATGTTGATTAGTGGGAGATTGTTAGTAATCGGCATTTAATCAGCGGGTATCTGTAATCTTAACGTGGGGAGATTAATAAGTATTTAATAACGTGAAGCTCGAAATATAATCGAGATAAAGATGGGAGTGCAATTATAATTCTTTAGTGGTGTGAATTATAATTTGTGAAATAAGAATAGAATCCGGGTGGGATTAGGTTTCTTATTTACACAAGGAGCCCAGATTTATTTCTCCTCAGGTCCCTGCTCTAGCCCTATAAATATATCGTTATGTTCTCTAGGTCACCCAACAATCATTCAGAAAATTAGAATAGAGGCTGTGAGAGAGAGAACAAAGAGATCATGTAGAAGTCCACATTTGGCTACATGATCGAGATATAAGGGAATATGGCAGAAGATCATGAGGTACTGTCTAGCAAAACTTGTTGCATACAGTAATCGGATCTGTCAAGTTCTAAAATAAACAAGTCAACTAGCGTTCGTGTCTACGGATGAGAGGTAAACCCTAATTCCGCCTTGTAGGGTTTGTGTTTATTTTTGTTGTTTAATCTGTAAGCGTAATTACTGGGTTCTGGGATTCGTTTCCCAACACGGCCTATGTCTCTTTGCGGATTATGGCCCTACGGGTGATCTTTCAGACTTTACCATCCAAAACCGGCGCATGTTTGCACTTTGCATGTGTCTCTTGGCATTGTACTTGTTGGTCCCATATGATGGCCATCCTAGTTCCGCCATTGTCGGTGTTGCTGCTCAGATCGAACAGCGAAGGGATGTGGTTCCTTTGGTCTTGGCTGAGACGATCATGGGCTTGGATGCGGTTAATACTGGGAGAACAGACACGTTTGCTGGGAGTCTGCTTTTGCTTCAGGTTTGGTTTATTTGGTTTGGATGCTTTGGTTTTGTGGTTTTGGGAATTTTGGTTGTTAGCTTGGTTTTGACTTTGGTTTGGATATTTTGGATTGCAGATGTGGCTATGTGACAAGGTTGGGCTTTTGAGGGAGCCCGCAGGTGATTGGGTTTACGAGCCTCGGTCTTGGGTGAATAGGCCATTTGTGCATGATAAGGCTGATGAAGATGAATGGACTGACTTCTTCAGGTCATTGGAGGTGGATCACATTGCTTGGAGATGCCATTGGTTGCCTTTGCCGGACATGACGGCCAATCACATGGGAGACACATGGGTGATTTTGGCGGGACTACAAGGGTATGCATATTATTTTCCACAACGCATTCTCCGCCAATATTGCATTCGCCAAGAATTGGAGTATATGGTTCCCGCCACTTTCAGCCTTCCCACATTCAAACATTCCGTTCTCGAGCGTTATCGTACTTCTTGGAGGCACAGGGTCGTTTGGGCTCCTGATCCCTACCCAACTATTCACTTGAATGGGCACTACAGAGATTGGATGAGGATGCAGATGAGGACATGACGCCGAAGAAATTAGGGCAATTTTCCTTCCGACTCACTAGGCTGTTTCTCAAAATAAATGGTGCATTCATGTCTTTTTTTTTTATATTTTTTTTAAAGGCTGTTATGCTCAGCTTATGTAATCGAAGAAGTGATTTGAATAAAATTGAACAATGAATGGTTTCCCCCTCTTGGTTCATTTGATTCCATATGATGTCTCCTTTGAATATTGCGAAAATGTGGGCCAACTCATCAGATTTAGACCGAACCCCAGGATAGGGTTGCCTACGTATCCTTTTTCAAGGAATCAGGTCATGGCGTAGTTCAAGCATAGGTTCACTCGAGTATTAACACTCTCCTTTTGAGCTCTAAATTTTGCCTGGCACCGCCTTTTCAGGTTTTCGGTCCAACGAGCTTCTTTTTGAATTTTTGCCTTAAATTTTGCCTAGACCGCCCAGTGTGGGTTTTCGGCCTAGCAGGCTTGCTCTAATTTTTGCTTGGGTCGGTTCGCCCTTGCGATTTTCCGCCCAACGAGTATCTCTCAGGGGTAATATCGCTTGAGTTGATCCAAATTGACAAAATTGTTGAACTCGTTACCATCCAAATCAATAATCACTGCTGCCCCACCGTCGAGGATAGTCTTGATGATGTATGGTCCTGCCCATTTCGGCCTGAATTTTCCCCGCGGATCGAATATCGGTGCTCGAATCTCTTTCACTACCATATCTCTTTCGATCAGATCCCTGGATTTCACCTTCTTGTTGAACGCGCGAGCAATTCTTCTCTGATATCCCTGAATGTGATACAATGCCCACAACCTCCTTTCATCAAACAACATTAGCTTTGCGAACCTGTCGCTCAACCAGTCAGCCTCATCGATTTCACTTTCTATCATCACTCTCAAAGATGGCACTTCAAGCTCAATGGGAAATACTGCCTCCATACCATAGACCAAAGAATAGGGTGTTGCCCCTGTTGGAGTTCGGATAGAGGTGCGGTACCCCCACAATGCTAATGGTAGTTTCTCATGCCAATCCCTAGATGATTCGATGTTTTTTTCCAAGATATTCTTAATTGACTTGTTTGCGGCTTCCACTGCTCCGTTAGTTTGCGGTCTGTACACTGTTGACTTGTGTACCTGAACGTTGAACTCTTCAAGTACCTCTGCTGCCCTTCCTTTGAAATGCACCCCATTGTCTGATACGAAGGCATTGGGGACCCCATACTGGTAAATGATGTTTTGCTTAATAAACTGGGCCACTTGTACCGCGATCAATGTAGCATAAGAAGCTGACTCTACCCATTTTGTGAAATAATCAATCGCCACCAATATGAACTTGTGTCCATTTGATGCTGGCGGCGTGATTTTCCCAATCACATCTATTCCCCACACTGAGAAAGGCCAAAGCGTTGTCATTGTATGAAGTTCAGACGGCGGAACATGCATGAGATTAGCATGGACTTGACACTTATGACATCTTCGCACATACTGAACGCAATCCGTTTCCATGGTCAACCAGAAATACCCTTGCCTCAGAATCTTCTTTGCCATCATCAATCCGCTCATGTGGGGACCACAGATTCCTTCATGGATTTCTTCCATTAGCCTTTTCGCATCATCACCATGGATACACAACTTGTGCATGCCACAGTATGACCTTTTGTACAACCTTCCACCACAGATGATGTATTGTGATGCTAACCTTTGTAATGCTATTCGATCTTTCTTGTTTGTTTCTTCCGGGTACTCTCCCTTCTCCACCAGATTCCAAATATCATGATACCAAGGCAGACCATCGTCAATTTCTCCAACATTCATCACATATTCATAGGCTGGCCTATCCCTTTGCTCTATCATAATTGGCCTCATTCTCACCCCTACGGGCAATTCTACCATTGATGCCAGAGTTGCAAGTGCATCGGCGAATTGATTCTTCATCCTCGGTATATGAGTAAAAGTTACTTGCTCAAATTGAAGAATTAGGTCGTCGAGGTCCTTGTGGTATGGCTTCAACTTTTCTTCCCGCACTTTCCAATCACCATTGGCTTGGGAGACCACCAAATTTGAATATCCTACCACTTCCAACTTTTTCACCCCGATTTCAAGGGCAGCTTCCATTCCAACAATACACGCCTCATACTCTGCCTGGTTATTGGTAACTTCAAAATTTAACTTGAAAGAGAGGGGAATGTGCGGTCCTTCCGGTGAGACCAACAGTATGCCGATCCCAAATCCTCTTTGATTTGCAGCTCCATCGAAGTATAGCTTCCAGACATCCTCTGATACCGTCATGACATGTTCATCGGGAAATTGAAACTCCGTATCTTCTGGTCCCTCGATCGGGTGATCTGCCAGGAATTCTGCCACGGCCCTGCCTTTCACTGATTTTCGCGTTACATACTTGAGTTCAAATTTGGCCAACAGGAGCAACCATCGTGCCAGTTTTCTGATGAGTGCCGGTTTCTCAAACAGATATTTGAGAGGGTCCATTCGAGAAATCAACACTACCGAATAGGCTAACATGTAGTGCCTTAGCTTTTTGGAGGCCCACACAAGAGCCCAACAGGTTTTCTCCAAAGGCGTGTATCTTTCTTCAGCTCCGACCATTTTCTTGCTCAAATAATACACCGTCTTTCGACACCTGCTACACCTTCTTGTGCCAGCATGCAACCCATTACAGACTGCGCTACGGATAAATACAAAATCAGAGGTTTCCCGGGTGTCGGCGGCATTAAGACTGGGGGACTTTGAAGATACTGCCGGATTGACTCGAAGGATTTTTGGCACTTGTCATCCCACTTGAACGGTACCCCTTTCTTCAATAGACGGAACATCGGCTTGCAAGTCAATGTTAACTTTGCAATGAATCTACTGATGAACTGGATTTTCCCAAGAAAGCTTCGTACCTCCTTTTCCGTCCGAGGTGGCTCCATATCGAGAATGGCTTTGATTTTTGAAGGATCGACCTCAATTCCCCTGGTGGTGATCATGAATCCCAGCATCTTCTCGGCAGTGACTCCAAACGTGCACTTTTGCGGATTGAGACGCATCCGGTACTTATGAATCCTTTCAAAGAATTTGCGTAATGCCGGGAGATGTCCTTCTCTCTCTTTTGCTTTCACAATCATGTCATCCACATATACCTCGACCTCTTTATGCATCATGTCGTGTAACAAGGTTGTAGCGGCTCGTTGGTAAGTCGACCCAGCGTTCTTCAGTCTAAACGGCATGACTCGATAACAGAACGTCCCCCATTCAGTGGTGAAGGTTGTTTTCTCTCAATCTTCTGGTGCCATCAGAATTTGGTTGTATCCTGAGAACCCATCCATAAATGATAGCAGTGCATGCCCTGCCGTGTTATCCACCAGTACATCAATGTGTGGCAAGGGAAAGTCGTCCTTTGGGCTGGCTTTGCTCAAATCTCTGAAATCTACACACACTCTGATTCTTCCATCCTTCTTGGGCACCGACACAATATTTGCAACCCACTGTGGATATTCAGTTACCATCAAAAAATCGGCGTTGAATTGCTTGGTAACTTCTTCCTTGACCTTTTCTACCCAATCTGGCCTGATTTTTCTCAATTTCTGTTTCACTGGTTTTGCATCGGGATACAAGAGAATTCGATGTTGCACAATTTCAGGATTGATTCCGGGCATATCTGCGTGGGACCAAGCGAAAACATCTTCAAATTCTTTGAGTAAATCGATGAGTAATTTTTGTTCCTCCGAAGATAGCCCGGAACCGATTTGAACCATGCGAGGATTTTCCTCATCTTTCAATTTAGTTGAAATAACTTCTTCTTTTATTGGCTGAGCATGCCTTTCATTTTCCCTTTCGATTAGAGACTTAACTTCTTTGGGTATTTCTCCCTCGAACTCAGTCTCATCATCGTCAGGGTCAACACAATTTATTTCGGGAACAGCAAAGTAAGCGAAATCACAATCCATTTCATTAACAAAGCCCTCCGGGGCGCAGTACATGGCATCAGACTCAAATTCAAAATAGAAATGACGATGTGGAGGGCCATGAGGCACAAACTCCGACTCACGGCCAAATTCATACTCCGATTCAGACTCGGACTCTAACTTAGTGAATGGATTAGTAAATTTTACAACAGTAGTGAAAGTGCAATTCTTGTACTCTCCGACTGCATCCACTATCAGCACGCTAGGGTCTTCAAGGGCCTCCTGCCCGAGCATCATCACTGCTGGCTCTTCTTTATTCTTACCTGTTAGGCTGACCTCGTCGAACATCGACATCAAGACCCCACCATCCAAAGCCTCCATCCAATCTGCTTTAAGGTCTTTCACCAATTTCTCGACCTTTTCATGTTCATCTTCACTATCCCAAGCATCATTAGCAAAGATTTCGAATCTAGGGTGCATTTCCCCACTTATTTCATTTACAAACGGCTCTGGCTGGCCGTGATATGGTGCATTTGACCCTTCCCTGACAAAGCGAATCTGACGGTTTGCATTGCTGCTTGCCTCATTGGTCTTTCCCCTTTGCATTTCCTTCAACGTGGGTTCATACCCCAACCCAAAATGGCCTCGCTGAGAAGGGAATTCTGGAAACTGAGCCACCCCCTGGTGAGTTCGACCTAAACCAGTGCCTGGCAGATGTGACATCCTTCTCATCATCTCGAGTACAGTGGTGCTGATTGAAAAATCGTCATCAATGCGAAGCGTGAACACACCACCAGACGTATCAAAAGCAAAACCCCTAAGTTGATCGTCATTCTCATAGTGCATAATTTCTAGCAAGGGGGCATTATCTTCAGCATGAGGGCGAATGCCTGTGTCTCCGTAGAGAGCAACCGTCCCACTTTCCAACCCAAGCAAAACCTTTTGATGCAAAGTGGATGGAACTGCCATAATATTAAGTCGATGCATCCAAGGACGTCCCAACAGTAAATTGAACGAAGCTGGAATCTCAAGTACATGAAACTCCACTGTCGACTTAAACCCTTCCGCAGCAATCTCCATTTCAACTGTCCCAAGCACACTGCGACGGGTGTTATCGTAAGCTCGAACAGTGAGATCAGATGGCGTGAAATCCTTTGGTTTAAGCCCCAAGCATAAAGTTGCCCGGAGAGGGCAAACATTGAGCGCAGATCCATTATCTATCAATACCACTGGAATCCATTTCCCCATGCACTTCATGGTGACATGCAAAGGTTTATTGTGGTCAGTTTCCTCAAGCGGTAAGTCAGCTTCGGTAAAGGTTACAACGTGCTTGGTTGGTTTGGTAGCAATGGTAGGTTTGGTAACAATGGCGGCCATCATAGCTTCAGGGGTAATATCAGGAGCAACCTCCATACATGATAACACTTGGGCAAGTTTCTGGTGATGCTCGTTGGAGCTCATGAGCAATCCCCAAATGGTTAGAGCGGCTGGGGTTTTCTCAAGTTGTTTTTGGATGGGATCTTCGGCAGTTGGTGGAGGTTTTGAACGAGGCATACGACTGTTGGTTGCAGAGGTAGCATGGGATTGGTTGTTTGGCGGGTTAAAAAGGTTTTGGAAATCGATAGGATTGGTAATTGGATCATTGAAGTTGTTTGGATAGTGTGGTGCGGCTAAGTTATTTTGTGGTACTGGGTTGTTTTGTGGAGTTGGGTTATTTTGTGGAGCTGGGTTAAAAGGTGGCTGGTTTAGGGAGTTAGGAGGTGGGTTAGAGGTATTTCCGGTGTACATTTGAGGTGGTTGATAAAACCGTCCACTTCGAAGAAGATGAAGAACCGAGTCAATATCATCCCCCCACAAATTGGTATAATCCGTGTAAAGATTAACAAGATCGCCCTCCGCCTTTCTCTTCCCTTTTGCAATGCTGGCTTCTTCTAGACCCTTGGTAATTCCTTCCACAGTTGCTTCGCTCCATACATCTCCATTTTCTATTGCTGCCTCATTAACGGCCCAGACCTCGTCATTCCCCACCCACAGTGGCGTGAGTACTATACCTTCATTCTGATTGGCCCACACATTAGCCACATCATTTTCCTCCATTTGCTGTCCCCATACATCGGGTAAACCACCATTCAACACCATGATGATGCAATCCTCCGGGATTTGCACTTGAGGTGCTGGAAGATTTTCATCAACTAGGTAATCATAAGGTGTGAATTCTATCCCCTCTGTCATTCGATTTATTGCATGCTCACTCATCATGGAGAAATCAGGGCGGCCCTCCCATAGCGGTGGCATTGGAAAATATGCTTCATCAAGAACATGGGAAGTGTGGATCCATCCAAAGGATCGTTAGGATCCATGAGCTGCCATTCATTGGGTGTGGGATCCCATTCATCTTCTTGTGGGCCATTGGGCGCCACAACCTCTTCTTGCCAATTCTGTCCTTGTCCTTCTTCCACAGGTTGTTGATTTTGCATCACGGGCATAGGTTCAAACAGATTAGGCAGTGCAAATCCATCAAGCGGATCCGCAATCAACGGGTCCCAAAGTTGATTAATCATGGCTCCAAATGGGGGTCCTCCATCAAGCTGTTCATTTTGCAGCCAAGCTTCTTCATTCACCACATTATTGGCCACCATCTGCTCATACTCCCGAGCTTCCATAGCCATTATCAAATCACCCCATTCTTGCCATATAGTGGGGTCCAAATGTGCATCAAGAAAGCATGCCTCGCATTCATCTGGTATAGGTACAATGGGCTTAGGATCTATTTCTGGTACAATTAATTGGCTTGGGTCAAATGCAGTGGAATTTAGGTCTTTTTGAGTGGAGCTGAGGGTAATCTGACCTGTATCACCATTCCTTTTGTGCGCTGGCAAAGGGTTGGTGACAACATTGGGCTTTTCAGTAGGGTCTCAGATTTGTTTATTGTCAATGAGATCTTGAATCTCATGACGCAGCCGCTGACACCTTTCAGTGGGATGGCCAGGTGTTTTGATGGAAAATGCAGAAGGTGTTAGGGTTATATGACGGTGGGGGATTTTGTGGAGGTGGAGCTGGTTGGAGGGGTTTAATCTTCCCCTGTTGTACGAGTCGCTCGAAAACAACAGGTAGAGGTAAGGGGAGAGGGGTGAAGACACGCTGTCCTCTTTGGTTTTGTGGTGGTTGAGCTGATTGAGTTGGTTGAGACAAGATAGCATTTATGGGTTCAGCTTTATGGGGTTGGTGATTCATGGAGTTGGATGAGGTACAGGCTGTGTAACTAGGGTTTGCATACAGGGACGAGGTGTTCCCAATGTAGTTGCATTTGGGTTTGGGGGTAGGATCTCCTTTCTTCAACACCCCACTCTGTAGAGCTTCTTCAATTGATAGACCCATCTCAAAATAGGTCTCAAAGTTGTGTGCTTGAGCCATGACCATGTATTGAGCCAAATCAGTTTGAAGGTTCTTGGTTATGACGCGCATTTGATCTTTGTCACTGGGACGATCGGTCATTTGCGCAGCCTTTGCTCTCCACCTTTTCACAAAATCCGCAAACGACTCTTTTTCTTTCATCTTAATACTCTCAAGTTCACGAGTGGTGACCTTAAGCTGGACATTATACTCATACTGCTTAATGAAAGCAGCCACCATTTCTTCCCAAGTTTGTCTTTTTGAGATGTCAAGAGACAAGAGCCATTGGAGTGCGGGCCCTGTGAGGGTTTCATGAAACATCTGCGCCATGGCAGGCTCATCGACTTCTTGTAATGAGAGAGAGCTTACATATGCCTGAATATGTCCTCTCGGATCCCCAGTCCCATCAAACTTCTCAAAGTCCACATGTTTGAACTTTTTGGGGAGCTTAGCGCCGGGAAGATGCAGAGTTTGTTCATATCAAAACCGGTAATGGCTCGCTTCTCACTTTTGGCCACAGATTCTTCTAGCTTGAGTATCTTAGCTAGCATTTCAGCCAATTGGGGATTCTCAGGGGGAGGGGGCTGTTCCGGATGTTCATCATTAGGGATCTCTTGATTCCGAGCTCCGCCATCAGGTATTTGCTGCTGAGGTGGAGGGAGGTGACTCTGAATATTCACCATAATCGCCATGAGTTGGGCGATTCGGGTATCATTCCGGACCCTTTCATCTTGCATCTCCTTCCTTAGTTGCTCGAATTCATTAGGGGGATCTTGCTCTTGTTCAGCCGACATACTTGCTTCAGACTTTGGTGACAATGATCGAGACAATCTCTGTCCGGGAGGTCGAGTCCAAATAGGTAAGGTCTTCTTCTTCTTTGCAGGCCCAATGGTTCAAGAACTGAACATGAAGCAAAAGCCGGACTCAGATGTGTACTCGATGTGTTTACTATGTACAAGCAAGAATGATTTACAAATGCTCACTATCATCTCGTCACGACTCAACTCACGGAGTTAGTCTTATTTCTAGCCTTAGGGTTAGTCTACCAGTTTCGGATCTCACTTGGAACCGTTCGTACAGAAGATTGTATCAACACCATGGGTAGGTCGTTACTCGGCAGGTACGGCGTTTCAACCTAAAAACCTAAATGTTGACGCCGTAGCGCTTTTCTTGACCATCCGAGACAAAGCAATGAGGTGTCACCATCCAGATACAAGCGGTTCCAAGGCTAGTCTGAAACACGGGTGGCCGTTTGGGCACGACCAACACCGGATGTATCTCAAACTCCATGGATTTAAAGTCTCCTAGACTTCATGTACAACCTAGGGTTAGTCTACCGGATCCAAATCTCACTTAAGACCATTGCACAGATGATTTTCCAACACCCCGGGTAAACCATTACTCGGTAGGTACGGCGTTTCAACCTAAAGCCTAAATATTGACGCCGTAGCACTTTTCCTGGTCATCTGAGACAAACCAATTTGGATGTTGCAATCCAGATACAAATGATCTCAAGGCTAGTTTGAATCACGAGTGGCCGTTCGGGCACGACCAACACCGGAGGTATCTCAAACTCCATGGATTTTAAGTCGCCTAGACTGCATTCGACAGCTTTGGAAGGTTGCCTCAATCGTCAAGTTTTCTTTCAAGTGACAAGTCCTTGATATCGGATGGTCGGATTTGGGAAATCCTGGTCCACACGAATTCCGACAATGATCTAAGATCAGATGCCTAAGGGCGATTGACCCTCCTCGGGCCAATGTCCCTTAAACCCGTTTAGATCAGTGTTAGGAATTTGATGATCCAAATTTTCCCACGTCCGGTCGTCCTAAAGGTTAACTCGTAAGAACAACGCGCATATGGGATGCACGACTCATCATCGGGCCGAGGCAACCTCCTACTAACTGTAGAGGCATTAAAACTAAATGGGATATCTACACGGAATATCTATACAAACGATACTCGCGACGACTATATACAATGCAAATGCATGAATGCAACATGGCATGGCATGGCAAGGAAAGCGGTAACACATAGCACGTAACAAGATGGCGCATGTAAACTTAACGCACGGGTGGGTTGCTAAACGTGGGGTTCTATGGCTAATTACATGCAAAAGGCCGGTTTTGGTCACTGAGGGTACCCCGGACTCAAAATCAAAACCGCCTCCTACCGTTAAAAATGATAGTGACGATGTGATTTATCACGGTCGAGGGCTGCTGGGCGTTTCGGGATTCCCTGTCACCGACAAGCTGGGCAGGATTGCCAAAACACGCCAACGGGGCTAAGAACTATGCGAGTGCAATGCAAAATCAAATTTCAAACATTTGAAAAATCCCACAAAACATCTTTCGAATTAAACCCGCTTTGATTAACTCATATTTCAATAAAATTACACAAGTGTAATAAAAATTGCACAAGTGTAATTAAATAAAATATATATTAACCATATCCCTAGCAGAGTCGCCAGCTTGTAGACGGCCCACCGAGTTGGTTCGGTTTTGCGTTCAAAAGGATTGTGATTGTTAGAGTCGCCACCCGGATTTGAGGTCTGAACCCGAGAAACCGATAAAAAATGACTCATTTGCCCATTGAAAAAGATTTTACCGATCATGGCGGAACCAAAGATTTCTCGGATTCGGGGGTTTGGTTACGAGAGGGGAAGGGTTTTAAGGCACCCCTCTCGCCCGGTCCGTGAACCGGTCTCTACTCAACATTTTGTGGGATTTTAGAAATATTTGAAATTCGATTTATCCACATAAATGGGGAATCGGGGACGGGAATCACATAACAACAATATATATGCACAAAAGATATGAATCTACGGCGGATGCTCGTGCACGTGATCTATATAGGTGATGATGATAACAATAAAGGAAATTACTACAAATATTCACAGAAGTAAATAACAACAGAAACTGTGCTTCGTCACAAGAGATTTCAGAACACAAGATACTGATTCACAATCTGGATCCCAAAATAGGGGCTGAGCGCTCAAGGGTGATGGCTTGAGCACTGTAGACACCCCGATTTTGAACCCGGGACGCGCTCAAGCATTCCCTATGATGAAACGGACCAGTCACGACTACCCGAAACTTGTGAGAATGACTTGAACTTGATTAAAATCAACCAAACACCACCTAAGCAATCAAAACAGCCTGTGGATGGTCGACCTCCCACGCCGGTTTGTTTGATTTGAAAATGGGAGTCACCACCCGGGTTTTTGGAAAATGGTTTAGGACCCGAGAAACCGTTTTGAAAATGATTTAAAAAATGGTATAACTCTCGCGGTTGAAAATAAGTTTGAAAACCAGAGATTCGTTTTGGATTCGGGAGCCAGGTTACAAACGGGGAAGGGTTTTAATGCACCCCGCTCGCCCGATTAAAATCGGTCTTTACTAAACATTTGTGGGATTTTTAGAAAATATTTTGATGCCGAACTTTATTGAAATAAAAATTTATCATGCAAAGTAAAACAATTAAATATCAAAATGAATAACAACTAACAAGATTAAGCAAATAAGAGTTAATAACCAAAAGGGGAAAATCATTTTATCAAACTGCTTGTGAAGAAAATTGAGCTTAAACTTCAAATTTGAAAAAGTGTGCCGTGCGGCACACAAAGTGTACCGTGCGGTATAGAAAGTGTGCCGTGCGGCACTGTTCATGATTAACGGTCAAATTTTTAAAACAGTGCCGTACAACACTCTGGGTGTACCGTGCGGCACAGGGGGAGTGCCGTGCGGCACTGTTGGCAGCACAACAGTTTGAAAATTTGGTTTTCGAAAAGAATGAAATGAAGATGCATACAAGGCATGAAACATGGTTAAAAATGGACTACTTTGAAGGAGAAAACAGTATGCTTGAATAAGGGATGTTCCTCCTCGTTGAATCGCTCCGTACGAGGCGATGTTTTCATCGTATGACGCGACCGGGAGGTGTGAAATAGAACTGGTCTTACTGTGACATGGGCATACCAAGCATGGAGATGATATTAGAGATCATCCCATACTTGGTACCCCTCCCCTCAGGGTATCAAAGTTATGAAATTTGGCAAAACGGGATTATACCTCGGTTTTGAACTCTCGGATTGAAATACTTCTGGAACTCCTTGAACGCAACTTAGACCTCCTCTGGACTTAAATTCCCTTCTACTGCAGCAACAAGGTTGGTTGTTTGATGGAGATGAGTGAATTTGAAAGAATGGGCTCACGGGTTGGGTTTGGAAAACAGGGGATTGAACTTTGGATTGAGTTTTGCTTTGAAGAAAGTTATGGGAGTGATGTCTGGGGCTAGGGAGTATTGGTAGTGAGTAATTTTGATTGAGGGTGGAATTAGGACAGAATTTGAGAGAGGTTGTGGTGATTTTTCTTCACCATCTTCAGTCCCGGACATGGTTGGGTTTTATACCCGACGATCGGCGTGGGCTCCAAGTAAACGTGAGAGTTACTCCAAGTAATCATAGACTAGGATCCTAGCCTTTTCCTGTCGCACGAAATCATGATGAAGGAGGGCTGCCAAAGTCAACAAAAGGGGCTGAAAGTCGGTTTATGCATGACAGTGCCGTACGGCACAGTACGACGCACAAACTGTACCATACGGTACACCAACTGTGCCGTACGGCACACCTAACTGCCAAAATTCAAAAAGCTGTCGTGCGTGATTGTTGAAGCTTCGTGCGTGAGAGATGAGTGCTGTGTGGCACTATTGACTTTGTTGACTTGAAGAATTTCAATCCGAGAGGCTTTCCAGGTATTTCTTTTCATCATCGGGGATAAAAATGTACACAAACGTCTCATTTTGGGGTGTCTACAGTTGCCCTCTTTGACGAGGCTTACAATCATTGTGTGATGGAAGTCGCGTCAAAGACAAAAGACACCCCTCGATGTGGACGTCCTCGTACGAAAACAAACAAGTAATACATGATGCATGTGGTCGAGCTCGTAAGAGCTGCTTACGTACCTCGTTGTAAGGATCAGACCAGCGTAGTTCGTCAGGGCTTTTAGAACATGAACTACAAGAGTTGATAGGAAACATACCTTGATTGGATTGCGGGAATTGTCACTCTATTTTTCAACGAGGGAAAAACGAATGATGTGCTATTGGTGCTGAATGCCATTTGTTAATGCCGGAGAGGACTTACGAAACCATTGATGCAGAGAAAATTGTTGTTAATGCCGGAGAGAACTTATAGAACCATTGATGCAAAGAAAATTGTTGTTAATGCCGGAGAGGACTTACAGAACCAGAAAGACGTCGTTAATGCCGTTGAGGACTTAAGAAACCAGTTGATGTTGGGATTTCTATTGTTAATGCCGGGGAGGACTTACGAAACCATATGATGTTGAGATAACTGTTGTTAATGCCGGAGAGGTCTTACAAAACCACTTGAGTGCTTGAGAAAACTGTTTGTTAATGCCGGAGAGGACTTACGAAACCACTTGAGTGCTTGAGAAAACTTTTGTTAATGCTGGAGAGGACTTACGAAACCGTATTTGTGCTGAGATAACTGTTGTTAATGCCGGAGAGGACTTACGAAACCGTATTTGTGCTGAGATAACTGTTTGTTAATGCCGGAGAGGACTTACGAAACCACTTGAGTGCTTGAGAAAACTTTTGTTAATGCCGGAGAGGACTTACGAAACCACTTGAGTGTTTTAATGAGGGGAATAAACCAGTGGCGTACTATGAATGCAACTAGTGAGATTCTGTGAACGCGGGGGGATCAGTGAGGTTCTTATGAAGTGATTAGTGTGAGACCAACGAGGTCCCCAAAAAGGTTTGAGCGAGACCCGCGAGGTCCCCAAAAAGGTTTGAGCGAGACCAGCGAGGTCCCCAAAAAGGTTAGAGCGAGACCAGCGAGGTCCCTGAAAAGGTTTGAGCGAGACCCGCGAGGTCCCCAAAAAGATTTTAGCGAGACCAGCGAGGTCTCGTGAAGAACTGAGTGG
>JAFMTH010000016.1:25836-174075 GCA_020921065.1 Vaccinium darrowii | reverse complement strand
CAAGTTTCCCGGTGTGGTGGGATAAATCTGCACAAGGTTATGGGTCGGATCATTGAGAAGAGACCCATAGTGGGTTGAGCCCTCATGGGCTTAGAGTATTGGGCCAATAGCCCAAGATAAATACAAGATATAGACTAGAAGGCCCACACAGCGGTTTGGGCCGAGAGCTATGTGGGTGAGTCATTAGGAAGGAAGGCAATTGGGCCGCATCTTCTATGGCATGGGCCGACACGAAGAGGTGGCGTCACCCTTACATGTCTAAGTGACTGCATGATTCACTGAGGGCTATGGGCCCAGTGTAATAAGGGATGATGTCATCGCACGTGTGTGAGCATGTGCGCATGTGTGAGCATGTTTAGCTTAGAGAGCAAACACATTGGAGGCTATAAAGATCAATGGATAGACCCTAGAGATATGGACACACTCTTCTAGATCTAAATTACTCTCTCTATTGGCTTTCTCTCTCTAGTGGCTAACTTGAGCGTCAGAGTGCCCGCCGAGAAGAGGCTGATGGGGCTCTAACGATTTGTTTATTGTGTAGGTCGGGCTAGGAGGAGGCCGGCTGACCTGAGGAGGATCCACCAGCGAAATCACCCCCCCACAATTGGTGTGGCTGTTGGGATCTAATTTTTGGTGGTTGTCTGGTGGTTTTCGGGCTGTTTGGAGTAATCTTAGATGGAGTTCTGGGTGGTTTCCTTGCGGTTCTGGATGAACACGGGGACGGTTTGACTGGGTTGGAATCAACGTCGTTCAAGGACATGATCGGACCAGCAAGGGTTGTGGGCCTCACGGAGACGAGCGCTATGGTGGGTGGCACGTCAGTTTTGGTGGCCGAAGTAGTCCTCACGGACGGTTTGAAGCGACAAAAGGCGGCGCAAGATGGATGGGGGTTCTGTTGGTATTCGATCTCATTTAGAGAGATCGAGTCCGAGTTTTGAGCACAAGGTTTTGTTCCTCTCGTTGTGACGAGCTCAGTGGTAGGTAGCACATCGGTTTTGGTCACCGGAAAAGCTCACACAGCCGGTTTGAAGTAGGAACGGCGGAGGCGAGTTGTTTTTGTGGTTGGGCTTGGATCAAATTAGATAAAAAAAATGAGATTAAATCATAAGGTCTTGTTCACCTCGAGGAGACGATCACAGACGTATCAAGATCGAGGCCGGACGATGCCGAATAACCTTGAAAACATGATTTGAACAAGGCGGCAGGCGGCGGAAGAATGGTGGAAACATTATTGAGAATCGACTTCATTTAGATCGATTGGGTTCAAATTTTGAGCACACGGTTCGATGCATCTCGTTGAGACGATTACTTTGGCACTTGGATCGTCACCGTAGGAGGTTGTCGGAGCCGTCACGCGCCGGAGAAGCGAAGCGCGTGTGTCGCGCGTTAGATCTACTCTTGGGGTGCACACCACGCGCCAGGAGAGGATAGAAGACAGTCAAAAGGTTCAGCGCACGAGTCAAACTGGTCATTAACGGTTCACTCGCGTGTCAGACGCGTCATACGACGGTCCGTAGGGGCCAGACAGCCTCCAAAGGGGTCCAGCGGCTCTTATAAGGACCATTTGAGGTTTTCCAAGGGCCAAAAAGCCATTTTGGATGGTTTTTGAGGTTCAAAAATATTTTTGGACCGGTTGAGATCATTTTTGGAGGCTTGGAGACTTGTTCCTAACTAATTTCCGCGTTCCGGATACAACCACGGGCTCCATTTCATATGATTCAACACGGAATTTATTGGGTTTAAAGGCCATTTTGAGGGCTATTTGAGGTTCAAAAATATTTTTGGACCGGTTGAGACTATTTTTGCAGGGTTCAAGACATGTACCTGCCTAATTTTTGCGTTCTGGATTTAACCGTGGCCTCCGTTTGAGGTGATTCGACACCGAAATTACCGGTACATTTTATTTCCCTGCTTTTGAAAATTATTTGAAGTATCAGAGCATGATTTAAGAGTTTCTTGGTGTAGACACCCCGATTTTGACCCGAGAAACTTATCAAGCATCCCCGATGATGAAAATGCCTGATAAGAGCACGCGAGGCTTGATTGTAAACTTGGAAACCCCTCCTAAACCACTCCAAAATAAACCCAATCCCACACCACCTTTTAGTACATTCAAAACCCTCTTTATTGATATATAATATGTCCCAATCCATTTTGAAATGAGGAAGATGTGCCCGTTTTACCAAAACGACTTGTTTTTCCGACCTTCTGAGGGTAAAATGGTCACATATTTTGATGTACAAATCATATTGGGTTAAAATCACTTGGGTTAGAAAGTAGACTTGACAAGCTTTCCAAAGCTTTAAACCATGCACAAATCAGAGTTTGGTAGCACCCGGAATGGCCCCGCAAAGTTTGGAATGTTGTGCTGTCTCCTAATCCAGGCGCCTAGATTACCCTATTCCAGGCGCCCGGATTCAATCCAGGTGCCTGGATTCCCCTATTCCAGGCGCCCGGATTCACTCCAGATACTTGCTGTCCAAGGTCAAGTGAGTGGGGAGGAGCGTCTTGAGGATCATTTCTGGGATTTTCTGCAGAAAACTGTTAGAGATAGTGGGAGAGAGATGATGACCTATGGTGACCCTTTAAACCTCACCCTTAAGAGGTCCAAGTGGCCCCTTTTGAACCTTTCTTTGCCTATTTAAACACCCCTTCTCCTCCATTTGAAGGAGATTAGTCCTCCCCTCTCTCCCTTACTGTTATTCTGCCCAAATATCCCCAGAAAATTGATCCCAAACAACTCCCTTTCAATCTCTCTTTATTTCATTCAATTTCAACCTTCAAGCCCATTTTCATACCATTCTAGCTCCACACTTTCTCATCCTCAACAATCAAACCTCCACCAAGGTACCAACAATCCGATCTTCATAGTTCCAGAGGCTAAATCTCAGTCCACTCAACCACCAAAATCACCCAAACTTACAACCCAAGTTCAAAAATCAAGCCTTCAAGGTAGTTATCTACCAAATTTGCTCAAAAAGGCCCTGAGGGGACATCAACCAAACTCTAGCTAGTCTTCCATACTGGCTTAGAGCTTGGGAAAGGTCTTAAACATCACAGGAAAAGATTTCATTTTGTGTTCCAGTACCAGATCCAGGCGCCTGGATTAGCCCTTTCCAGGCGCCTGCATTGAGTCCAGGCGCTTGGATTCACTCAATGTAGGCGCCTGGATTCCCTCCCCTTTGTCATATTTTCTGCTTTTTCTTGTATTTCAATTAGTCCATGGGAGATAATTTGCATACGTTGATACCGGGGTAATCATATCTCATGTTTTAATCTTCATTATAAGGGGTATTTGAGTGTTTCAAAGGCAAAAACCATGCTTTTCAAGATTTTTATCATGCTGTGAAATTGATCTTGAGATTCATTTCATCCACAATGTCATTAAACATCATTTAGAGTGTGTGTGGATAAGCTAGGAGCATTGCACTTGTGATTTACTGTGGAACCTGGAAGATGGAAGTTGCTGTCTGAGAGGCCATCCAGGCGCCTGGATTGGCCCATTCCAGGTGCCCAGACTGCTATCCGGGTGTGGTATGTTTGATGTTTGCGATCAGTTTCTGGGACACCTTGGAGCAGTTTGAGCATGATTTGATCAAGTTTCAATGTTCTATGCATATAAATCATTCACTCATGACATTTTGCACAAGCATCCACCCACATTTCATTGATCTTTTTGATACATTCTACATGCTTTCACATGAATATGTGCTCGAAGTCCATTCAAACAACATTTTCCAAATCCCTTAAGCATTTAATAAAGACTGGTGGTCGCACCGGGCGCGTGTGGTGCTTTAAATTCCTTCCCCTCGCGTAACCTAGCTCCCGGACCTGAGAAATCTCATTTTGCGAGACCGGTGAAATATTTTCCATACCAAGGGCAAAAGAATCATTTTTCAATTGGTTTCTCGGGTACGGTCCTCAAACTCGGGTGGCGACTCCAATCAATCAATCAAAATAATTTTTCAAACCGCAACCCAATTTCGTGGACATATCCCGCGGGGTGTTCACAAGCTGGCGACTCCGCTGGGGTGGCTGGTTAATGTATATTTTAATATTATTACACTTACGTGTAATTTTATTAAAATGTGTATTAATCATCGAGAGCTAAACTTGAAAAATGTTTAAAGGATTTTGAAAATGTTGTTTTTATGAACTTTTTGCATTGCACGTGCATGGTTACTAGCTTTCGCTGGCGTGTTTCGGCAATCCCGCCCGGCTTGCCGATGACTGGGAATTCCGAAATGCTCAGCACCCCCTGACTGTGATAAGTCACAATTGTCGTTATTACCATCGCCTTGTGGGATCCTTGGCAGTAGGAGACAGCTTTGGCTTTAAGTCCGGGGTACCCTTCTCAAACCAAAACCGGCCTTTGCATATAGACAACCATAGAACCCCACGATAGGTGACCAACCCATGTATTAGGATTATGTGCTCCATCCTGTTATGTGTTGTATGTTACTGTTTTCCTTAACATGCCATACTGCATACATACATACACTTGCATTTGCATAAATTCTTGTCTTACACATGGTCAGTTTAGCATAAGCTAGGTCCCCGATAGTTAGTAGAAGGTTGCCTTAGCCTGATGATGAGTCGTGCATCTCATATGCGCGTTGTTCTTACAAGTTAGTCTTTAGGACGACCGGACGTGGGAAAATTTGAATGATCAGATTCTTGACAATGATCTAAATGGGTTTAAGGGCCATTAGCCCGAGAAGGGACAATTGCTCTTAAATATCCAAATTTAGATTATTGCCAAAATTCGTGCAAATCATGCTTTCCCAAATCCGCTCGTCCAATGTCAAGGACCTGTTACTTAAAAGAAAACTTGAGGATTGGGGCAACCTTCCAAAGCTGTCAATGTCAGCCTAGGAGACTTAAAATCCATGGAGTTTGAAATACCTCCGGTGTTGGTCGTGCCCGAACGATCGCCGTGATTTGAACTAGCCTTGAGGTTGTTAGTATCTGGATTACAACACCTAAATTGCTCTGTCTCGGATGGCTAAGAAAGGTGATTGGCTTTGGTTCCAACAAAGTTTGGAACTTAACCTACCGAGTAATGGCTTACCCGGGGTGTTGGAGAATCTTTTGTGCAATAACCTTAAGTGAGATTCGAATCCTGTAGACTAACCCTAGGATGTACATGTCAGTCCAGGAGACTTTAAATCCATGGAGTTTGAGATACCTCCGGTGTTGGTCGTGCCCGAACGGCCGCCCGTGTTTCGGTCTAGCCTTGGAGTCGTTAGTAGCTGGATTACGACACCTTATTGCTTTGTCTCGGATGGTCAAGAAAAGTTAAGGCTTACGGTCCCAACATTTTAGGCTTAGGTTGGCAAACCGAACCTACTGAGTAATGGCCTACCCGTGGTATTGTTAAAATCATCCGTACAATGGCTTCAAGTGAGATTCGAACCGGTCGATGTCAGTCTAGGAGACTTTAAATCCATGGAGTTTGAGATACCTCCAGTGTTTGCCGTGCTCGAACGGCTCCCTGCGTCTTGGGCTAACCTTAAGTGCATTTGTATCCAGATTTCAACAACCTTATTGCTCTGTCTCGGATGGTCTACAAGGAGATTGGCTCTGATTCCACGACGATTGGAATTTAACCTTCCTGTAACGACTTACCCGTGGTTGTTGTTTTGAACATCCATGCTATTTCTTAAGTGAGACCGAGACCGGTAATCTAGATCTTAGGACGACATGACAACAATGCATGCACGACATTTCCTTCAATAAAACCAGGGGCACAATCTGAGTTCGACCTTTTTGCTTTACTGTCAGTTCCGAGCCATTGGTCCAAGAAAGAAACCTTACAACTTCCCGAGCGAAAGTTGACTCAACTCAAAAACTCAAAACATGGATGTTCCGGCTGAAATCGAGGGGCTCAAGATGGCTGTGAACAACCTGGGGAATCAAATCACCTAGCTCATGATCATGGTGCATGCTTGACCGTTCGGGTGATTAATAATTAACTAGAATTTCGTCCCAAGCATATGACTATCGACCGGTGCAGCACAATAAATCCGGAAGTACCGGAGTCGAACCACAGAGACGGTCTACGGTGCTTAACTCAATCAATGTCGGCTCTACGTTTGTAATTGGCTCTCCAGTAGCCACCCCTTGCTCAAATGATTTAATTAATTAACTAAATTAAACTGATTAAACTACTGGAATCTGAATTTAAAAAGGAGAGCACAGCCGTGGGCACTACGGTGTCCGCAGCTAGTCTAATTCACATTCACTCGGGCCACAATTATTCAATTAATAGATTCAAAAATATGAAAAATAGTTTCCAACAAATGCGCACCACTTGTCACCAATTTCTGCGCGCATTTGGAATTGGCAATGCCTGGGTTTGTTTGCTAGAAAAACTCCCGTATTCAAAAATTGCGGTTCAATTAAAACGATTCGGCACCGAGGTGGAACATAAATTAGCCTAGCCACGGGACACCTTCATCCCGCGGCCGCACTCAATACGACTATCACTCATTCTTAAAAACGCAGCAAGAATAACACGAGCCCTAGATCTAAACATGATTTAACAATGAAAATAATAACAGAAAGTAGTACCGAAGATTGCGCAACGAAAATAATCTTGGTTAATGGAAGGAGAACGTCAATCCACGTTGAGAATCTTGACAGACGAAACGCTAAAACCAGGAATACGAGATCTGTAGCCGAAAAATTGAAAAGCTAAAAACTCCGTAAAAATCGTGCAACCCTAATCTCTGTGTTTCTCTTTTTTTTCATAAGTGTAAAAAAATTCTCCTCTAAGTAATCCTAACGAAAATCTAACTATCCTCCGCGGAAAGGACCAAACGACAGCGTTTAGTAAGCCCGGATAATAGCTCGGTAGTGCTACAGTCTTTTCCAGGTAGCGCTACCGCTTCACTATTGCCGTGCGTTGACCATTGAATGCTCGGGTTGACCATTGACTTAGCATGCCGGTAGCGCTACACCTATTTTGATGTAGCGCTCAAGAAGTTTCTGTTCAGTTTTGGGACCCTCTAGTGCCCACTTTGAGCGCTCCAAGGAATTGGGGTAGCGCTCCCGACGGGTTTTAATCACTTCCATGCAAAATCCGCTCGCCTCCAACTCCTAATCGACGTGCATGAACTCCCAATGTCTCAAAATCACACTCATGACCTTAGAATACCTGCAAATTATACTCGAAACACAAAAACACCACATGCACATATTAATTGGAAGATAAAGCTCAAATCGCACATCTAACATGCTAAAACCCCCTACTTAGGCGCTTGTAAGCAAGCTTCTCACGCGCCTATCAGTGCAAGACATCCGTAACCGTCTTCCACAGGTTCAAGAGAATCTCCAACGACCCGGAAAAAGCCCGGAAATGGCCGCAGCTTTGGCCAAGATCTCTGAACTGGAGGAAGCTATCGTGGAAGGATTCAAACCCATAGACTTTGAAAATTCCATTGGCACTAGAGATGTGGAGATGCACCACTGGGACGTCGAAAAGGATAACCTCACTCTAGAAGGTGAAAAGGTCTACTCCGAGAAGGCCAACACACCATTTACCAACAACAATACAAATGCCACCCCCAGCTCCACAAATATCAACCCCAATTTCGCAACCAGCACCATCAGCAAAGCCAAACCAACCACGACCATAATCCAAATCAATCGGCCCAAAGACCAATCAAGAAAATTCTCCCAATTCCCCACACCTCTGTCCTCGGTCTATGAGGAGCTTTTCATGGCCGGTCTTCTTAAGCCACTCTCTCCAACTCCTTTACCTCAAAAGCTTCCAGCTTACCACAATCCAAAAGCCTTCTGTGCCTTCCATCAAGTGCCCGGTCATACTACCGACAATTGTCAACGCCTTCGTCACGAGATTCAAGATCTCATTGACAATAAAATCATCTCTCTTTTGCCACTCGAGTCCAACACCATATTAAACCCCATGCCTCAGCATAAACAAAACCTCGGCATCAATCAAATCAGCCTCACTTCCACTAAAAATAACCCTTTGAACTCCACCAACAATGATCCCAACCAAACCGAACTGATCAACAAGATCACGACCCAAACCAATTGCCCTCAAAATTGGCGAAGAAAATTTTGCCAACTCTTTGCACCTTTGCCCGTGGTCTGTAAAGAGCTTTTCATGGCTGGTTTCCTCAAACCACTTCAACCAACCCCACCTCCACAAAATCCCCCACCTTCTTACAACCCAAATACCTTCTGCATCTACCACCAAACACCCGGTCACCCTACCCAGAGATGTCAACGCCTTCGTCATGAAATACAAGATCTCATTAACAACGGATCCATCTCTGCTCCACTGGCAAAGCCGAACACCTTGTCGCACCAATGAACCATCGATGGCCATGCAATAGTTCAATCTTCCACGAGTCTTGGAAGTCTTCAAGTGTCGAGTCAGGTTTTCACTTCTAATTGAGCCAGTTTGTATTTCGAGTCTGTTTATGTTTTTGCTTTCCTTGTCTGTGTGTTTTCATGTTCGAGTCTGTAATGTCTCGTTGTTGTCAAATAAATAAATAAAAGTCAACTTTGTAATCTCGAACTACGCACGACCTGATTCCTTGTAAAGGGATACGTAGGCAACCCTTCGCGGTTCGGTCGCAGCCATCAAAATAAATGTCATCCCCCGTTGTGTTGAAATTGTCAATCATAAACTTGGGTTTTTGTGATAATCCCTCAACTTGGAATTGTTTTACACCATCATTTGAGAAACATGATAATCACTTCAAAATACGAGATGAATTTTGATTGAACCCTTGCCCCGCACAAGGAGGATTTCCAGTGGACCATTCCCCAGCGCCGTCAAGAAGTAATGCTTTGACTCAGAAAAAGCCTGCTAGGTCGAAGACTCGCAAGGGCGGCCTAGGCAAAAGTTAAGGCAAAAAGCTCGCTAGATCAAATTTCAAAATGAGATCTAGGCAAAAGTTAGAGCAAGCATGAGTTCTCCCTCTCAAGTTGTGCAATTCAAAATGAAGAAATGCATTCTTTGTTTGATTTCCCACACAAATATCCATTGCAAGCCCCTTTGAGCCTATATCAATTTCTTTGGAAAAGAACCCAGCTAGGCAGCTATCCCCCGTACTGGGGTGAAAGAAAAAGAAAAAAAATTCAAAGCATCTCAAGAGTGAAAGTGCCAAGTTGATAAACGTGTGAAAACACCAAACACGTGGGAGCAACAAGATGAGAATCATTAAAGAAATGAAACAGAAAAGTCAAATGAAATCGAAGCACCTATAAAAAACAACAAGAGGCACAAAAAAGAAGAAGCGTCCATCAAAAAGCAAAAAGGCATGAATGGAGTCCAAGATAGCTGCTAGCTCAAACAACCCCGAGGAAAAATGAGATTTTTGAGCCTATTACCCTTCCTTGGTTAAGCCCGTAACCTCGGCCCCGTCATAACCTAGATAAAAGTCCTTTCAGATTGGAGAGTGTAACTTGATAGTGGGAATTCAAGTCAAAAGAGAACAGTCTAATCTCCCTTGAAAATCTAAAGTCAAAGCATTGTGCAAACGCTGGAGTCATGCAAAGTAAAAATCCAAACTGGGGCATATCAATGGGTCTTCATCAGCGGCCCTCTAAACTGGGGCATTTTGAAGGAAAATCAATAAGGCATCATCAACAATCTGGGGCATGGGTTTCATGATAAGAAATCTTGTGTTTTGATAAAATAGTAGATTTGAATGAACATCACTTGATAGAGTGAAACAATCACAAAATAAAAATTCAATTTTATCATGACAATTTCGACATTAATGGTGAGGCATGTTTGCCATCTTTCAGAACTTCGAGTCAACGTAGTCTTCCATATCTTTCGAGTCAACACATTCTTGCTCCTATCCGTCAGGTCAACATGGTCAATCAAATCCCTCAAGCCTTGTCTTATCAATGTCCACCCCCTTGTCAAAAAGGCCAGTCAAATTCCTTGGCCTTGTCAGTCTTATCAATGTCCACCCCCTTGTCAAAAAGGCCAATTAAATTCCTTAGCCTTGTAAAAATCCACCGTTTTGGTCAACCATGTCGCCTTAGTCTTGTCTATCCTTGACTCGTGGAAATGATTTCAATGCATCAAAGAACCCATGTTTGGGTACATGGTCAATTGATCGCCAACATATCAGCAAAGCCGAGAAAGAAAATTAGAATTGAGGTTCATCATCTGTGAAGGCACGTCAACCCGAAATTGGGGCATGTTAGCCTAATGCCATTTCTGGGGAAAGCATACACCCAAATCCAGGACTGGGGCATAGGAGCCTAAAAGTCTAAAACCAATCCAAAACCCAAGTCTTGCCAAGCTCAAACCCAAAACCTTGGCCAAAAGGGAAAGACAGTAAAGCAAAAGAGCCACCCCATTGAGCCTCCCACTTTTTAAAGAAGGAATGTTATCGTTGTTGTCGTCAAGTGTCGATGCACGAGTGACATGCAATCGTCCTGAGGGACAAATTTTAAATCAATCGTCCTGAGGGACCAAACTTTTTAAACCAATCGTCCTGAGGGACCAAACTTTTTAAACCAATCGTCCTGAGGGACCAAACTTTTAAAATCAATCGTCCTGAGGGACCAAACCTTTTAAATCAATCGTCCTAAGGGACCAAACTTTTAAATCAATCATCCTGAGGGACAATCTTTAAATCAATCGTCCTGCGGGACAACTTTTTTTTTAATCAATTTCAAGACCAGAGATGGTCATTTCAAATTTAATTTGTCACCTTTTCAATAACGCCATTTAGGATAATCTTTACATTCAAATTAAAAATAGATTCATTACATGTCGTAGCCGCCTAACCGGTGCATCCAATCATCATTCAAAAGCCGCCTAACCGGCGCATCCAATAATCATTCAAAAGCCGCCTAACCGACGCATCCAATAATCATTCAAAAGCGGCCTGACCGGCGGATCCAATCATCATTCAAAAGCCGCCTGACCGGTGCATCCAATAATCATTCAAAAGCCGCCTGACCGGTGCATCCAATAATCATTCAAAAGCCGCCTGACCAGCGCATCCAATCATCATTCAAAAGCTGCCTGACCGGCGCATCCAATAATCATTCAAAAGCCGCCTGACCAGCGCATCCAATCATCATTCAAAAGCTGCCTGACCGGCGCATCCAATAATCATTCAAAAGCCGCCTAGCTGGCGCATCTAAGCATCCAATCATCATTCAAAAGTCGCCTAGCTGGCGCATCCAATCAATCATCACTCATTCTTTCAATCAATCATTACTCATCAATCATTCAATCAATCACCCATCAATCATCAATCATCTATTGTGTGCATCATCATTCATCGTCAAGTGAATCATCAATCTATTCCTATGCCCCCAGGAACTACGCTGGTCTGATTCCCACAATGGGGTACGTAGGCAGCCTGAGTGGCACGACCGTGATTTTAATGTTTTCCTTTGCAGCTTGAGAAAGGCTCAGGGAACGAATCAGGATGTCTCTGTCTTAGATGTAACTCGTATCAAGCAATGATACAGAGTTTCATCCAAGAGGGACAACTATAGACACCCCGATTTTGACCCGAGAAACTTATCAAGCATCCCCGATGATGAAAATGCCTGATAAAAGCACGCGAGGCTTGATTGTGAACTTGGAAACCCTTCCTAAACCTCTCCAAAATAAACCCAATCCTACACCACCTTCTAGTACATTCAAAACCCTCTTTATTGATATATAATATGTCCCAATCCATATTGAAATGAGGAAGATGTGCCCGTTTTACCAAAATGACTTGTTTTTCCGACCTTCTGAGGGTAAAATGGTCACATATTTTGATGTACAAATATTCTTGGGTTCAAATCACTTGGGTTAGAAAGTAGACTTGACAAGCTTTCCAAAGCTTCAAACCATGCACAAAACAGAGTTCGGTAGCACCCGGAATGGCCCCGCAAAGTTTGGAATGTTGTGCTGTCTCCTAATCCAAGCGCCTGGGTTACCCTATTCCAGGCGCCCGGATTCAATCCAGGTGCCGGGATTCCCCTATTCCAGGCACCCGGATTCACTCCAGTTACTTGCTGTCCAAGGTCAAGTGAGTGGGGAGGAGCGTCTTGAGGATCATTTCAGGGATTTTCTGTAGAAAACTGTTAGAGACAGTGGGAGAGAGATGATGACCTATGGTGACCCTTTAAACCTCACCCTTTATTCTTCTTCTTCTTCTTCTTTTTCTTCTTATTCTTCTTCTTCTTCATCCTTTTGTTCTTTGTAATCTTTTTCTCTTTGTTTGTTGAAGTTATTTTTCAAGGCAAACATCGCTTGAAGGAGGTTTTATATTCAGATTTAGGTGATATTCCATCTTTACACTTGGAGGTTTTATATATCCTGGCACGCCCTGCTATTAAAATTTCACTAAAATACCCTTAAACTGCCTTAAGATGCCCCAGAAAATGATCACACATACCCAAACCATCGCACCTGGATTGCAATTTGGGCGCCTGGACTAGGCAGATCCAGGCGCCTGGATTGAGGCGCCTGGAAAGGGCCAATCCAGGCGCCTGGATGGCCTTCTAGACAGAAAACTCAGAACTTCATTTCTTGCAGGAATCACTGTAGACACCCTAAAATGAGACTCTCGTACATTTTTAATCCCCGATGATGAAAGGAAATGCCCGGAAGAACTCTCGGATTGAAGTTCTCCAAGTCAACTCAGTCAACAGTACCGTACGGTACTCATCTCTCACGCACGGCACAACCTCAGTCACGTACGGCATTTTTTCGAATTTTGGCGGTGGAAGTGTGCCGCACGGCACAGTTTATGTGCCGTACGGCGCTGTCACTTATCACACAGCTTTTGCAGAGTTTCCAGCAGCTCAAATGTTGACGAACTCGTCCCCGTCTTCATGATGATTTCTTGCAAGGAGAAGAGGCTATCTCATAGCCATGATTGATGGAGTGCAGGCCAAGAAAACGTGGAGGCCAAGTTCATCCGTCCCCTATAAATACCGATTGATTCCGACGGAAAGAGAGAGAGAAAAAATTATGAAGAAAATCATGAAACTCCATTTCTAAACCTTGTCACCACACTATCTCTACTGGAAATCTTCTTCATTGCTACCTTCCATTCTCAGAAACTAACCAAATTCTTCCTTTCCAAGTAAATCCCAAGCCCCCCTGTTTTCGGTTCCGAAACCCGCGAGTTTGCCATTCAAAATTTGCTCAAGTTCAAATCATCCATCACCTTAGTTGCTGCACCAGAGGGAGTTGGAAGCAAAAGGAAGTCCAAGCCGTGTTCAGAAGTCCAAGAAACAAGTTTAATCCGAGAGTTCCAAAGCCGAGGTATAAATCCGTTTCGCCAAATTCCTTGAGTTTGGTACCCTGAGGGGAGGGATACCAAGTGTGGAACGATTTCTAATATCATCTCCATGCTTGGTACGCCCATAATACATCAAAGTCAGTTTGATTTCTCAGCTCCCGGTCGCGTCGTACGGTGAAAACATCGCCTCGTACGGAGTGATTCAATGAGGAGGAACATCCCACACTTGCACACACTATTTTCTTGTTCAAAACAGTCCATTTTAATCTTATTCCATGTCTCGTATGTGCCTTTGTTCAATCATATCGAAAAAACCAAAGTTTTAAACTGTTGTGCTGCCAACAGTGCCGCACGGCACTCCCCTTGTGCCGCACGGTACATCTGGAGTGCTGTACGGTACTCATTTAAAAATTTGACCGTTAGGCTGATGAACAGTGCCGCACGGCACACTTTTCTAGTAAAAATTAAAGTTTTGATCAGTACCATGCATAAACAGTTTGAAACCTTTGATTTTTGTATACTTGCTGTTATTTACATACCATTTGCTTGTTTTCTGCTTTGTATGATTTAAAATGTTTATATGTTAAAGTTCGGCATTAAAACATTTTCTAAAAATCCCACAAATATTTATTAAAGACCGATTTTTTTTAATCGGGCGAACGGGGTGCATTAAAACCCTTCCCCATTCGTAACCTGGCTCCCGAATCCAAAACGAATCTCTGGTTTTCAAATTGTTTTCTAAAGTCATTTTCTCAATCATCCTTCAAATTGGTTTCTCGGGTCCCAAATCATTTTCCAAAAACCCGGGTGGCGACTCTATTTTCGAATCAAATCAAACCACCGGCGTGGAGGTCGACCGTCCACAAAATGGCGACTCCGCTGGGGATCGATATTTTAAATTAATCTTTATTTTGAAATTTTACACTTGTAAAATGACCATTCGAAAGCTTGACACCAAGTACGTGCTTCACGCTGTACTAGAAAGGATCGATGTCAGGGTGAAAGCCCGATCAGTCTGGACTGGAGCTTTCTCGGTTGTTCGCATGAGTAGAATGTCAAAATTTTGATTAATTTAAAAAGTGAGCCGAGCTTGAAAAACATTTGTGGGATTTTTGAAAACAATTTTATTGCTAAACTTTTGCATCACTTGCATCGATGTTGGATAAGCCCCGCTGCTGCATCTTGGTTACCCTACCCAGTTCGCTGGTGTTAGGACATCCCCGGATGCTCAGCAACCTTGGACCATGATGAGTCAGCCTGCCGCTTGACCTTTGCCATGCAGTACACTTGGCACTGGGAGGCAAATATTGGCTCTAGTCTGGGGAACCCCCTAAACCAAAACCGGCCTTTGCATATAATTAACCTAGAACCTTCCAACCTAGGACAGAAACCCACAGGTTAGGATTATGTGATATATCCTGTTGACTGTTTAACTGCTTATTATTTGTTGTTTGCCTATCTTGCATGTACATGATAGCTTTTACCCTAGGTTCACATCCTCCCCTCCACAGTAGTAAGAGGGATTACCCCAATGATTGAGTGCTCTGTCAAATAAATAAATTTCTTTTGTTTTAAAATAATAATGCTGTAATTGGCTCTCTTTCTCCCAAAATAATTAGCGTGTTGTATTTCTTTTATCAGAGTCTGTAACCGAAAATGAACAGTCAATCTGGAAGCAAGAAACTCAAGTCCACCTTTACCACTCATCATGGCGCACCGGTATGGATACTTGAAGAAGTGGAGAATGAGGATATTGGAATTGAAACTCCAGACAAAGACAAGCTCGAAGAGTTGCTTCATCAGCTAGCCATGTCTGACCAGCCAGGTTTAACCCTTCAATGGCACGACTCTAAGAATGTGAACAATCAAGGTTGGGAATTCCACTTTCCTGCAGATGATGAATCCAAGAACATTCCCGAAAAAATCACTGTCAGGGTGGAGCAAGAAAGTGATGATGAAGATGTAAATGTCATGCCACCAGTCAAATACTTTCAGCCAGACGGCACACCAGTCTACTACTTTCAAGACCCAGTGACAGGACATAAATACTGGGATGAGTGTGATTGTGAAGCATGTTATGAAAAATGTCTCCTTCTGAATGATGGTTTGTCTCCCCAACAGCTCAAGAAGATGTATGCTTTGGAGAACCCACCAAAGCAGCCAGAGCCAAGCAAGGAAGGAAAGCAAGAAGAACCAAGTCAGGAATGCTCCCCCAACAAATCCAACAACTAAATCAGATTGAGAATCAGCAGCCAGCCAGTTGTCAGTAGATCCAGCCTACAGGGCCTTTTTGAGACTATCAAGTCTATCTTTTGTAGCTCAAGTCAGTTTGAGTCTATACTTTGCTTTATTGAGTCAGTTTGTACTTTTCTCTATGTCAGTTGAGTCAGTTTGTACTTTTCTTTACTTCAATTGAGTCAGTTTGTACTTCAGCTATGTTTAATTTACTGTTGTTTGAGGGAGAAAGCCAATTGTAGTCTCGAACTACGTCATGGCCTGATTCCTCCAAAATGGGGATACGTAGGCAACCCATGAAAAGGCTCGGCCTTTGTTTTGCAAAATCTTTTGAAAACAGTCAACAGAGCACTGAAAATTGGGGCAATCCTTTCCAAAACTGTGGTTGCATTGCACATCATGCATCATTCTTTCATTTGTACATAAATTTCTGCACATAGCATTCTTCGCACCAGTCACTAAACTCATTTTGTTTCCACTATCAGTTTCAATCATTGGTAAGAGCGAGAAGAGCACTATACCTAGTTGGGCTAGAACTCCCAAACAGCGATTAATTTGAACTGAGTAAAAAATGATACAGTCAGATTCAGCAAATCCTGCAGATATGTCAAACAAGAACGAGATCGAGGCTCTCAAGCTAGCTTTGGAAGAACAGCGGGAACACAGTGATAGTCAGATGGCTGAGCTATTGCTCCTGATACAAGGATTAACCCTTCAGAACAAGCCACCAGGAGGTCCAGGGGAGCAGCCACCGCCGAATCCGCCTCCGCAAGAAAATCCGAATTTGGAAACAATGATGGCGAAAGTCGCCAAACTCGAGGAATCAGTTCAGAAACAAGAGAAAGTAGCTGCCACGGGCGTTGATATGGACAAATTATGTCTATTTCCCGGTGCCAAACTCCCGGAAGGATTCAAGCCTATAGCCTGGGAAAAGTTTGATGGAAGCGGAGATCCGAGAGCTCACTTGCAAACATATGTGGGCACTTTGTCCATGTATAACATTGAAAAGGATGCCATGGGTCAGATGTTTCAGTAGACTCTGACGGGACCAGCACTGCGATGGTTTTTAAATCTTGACATTTCAAGGAAAGGAAGTTGGGAAGATATTGGAGCAGCCTTCATGGCCCAATACAATTACAACATTCAACTTGAGATGACCATTCGAGAACTGGATGCAACCAAGATGGGAGCAAATGAGTCCTTTGCCGATTTTATCAGAAGATGGAGAGGGAAAGCATCTCAGATGATAGATCGACCCTCAGAGAAAGAACAAATGAGAATTATCACAAAGAATTTGGCGCCCGATTTCGCAAAACACCTAGTGGTTTTCCAAACCACCGCCGACTTCAGAACTTTTTACGAGGCCGGCCTCGCAGTTGAAGATGCACTCAGAACTGGTATATTTGAGAAAGGAGAATCTGCCAAGCCCAAACGAGTTTACTCTGGTAACAGCAACACCCTATTCGGAACCAACCAATACAGCCACACCCAGGCCAGCTCCTCGAATTCTAAACCAATCAAAACAGAACCAATAAACCAGATAGCAGCCCAGCCAACCCGGCAAGCAAGAAGCTTCTACCAATTCCCTTTTCCCTTAACCACAGTCTACCAAAAGCTCCTTGAAAAGGACGCCATCAAGCCACTTGAGCCCCGCGAACCACCCAAAATACTTCCTCCAAGCCATAATCCCAATGTCTTCTGTTCCTATCACCAAATGCCCGGCCATCACACTAACAATTGCATCCGTCTCAAGCACAAAGTTCAAGATCTCATTGAAGACGGAACACTCCCACTTCCCCTCAAGAAGCCAAACACTGTCTCAAATCCCATGCTAGAACACAAGTCCAATACCCAAATCAACCAAATCTCCCTCAGCTCCACTCCAAATGACCCAGGCTCCACTAAATTTAACCCCAGCCTCTACATCATACCAGCCACCGAACCTAAGCTGATTGCTCCAGTACCAGAGGATCTAGGAGTGTGCTCCCTCAAAAGCATCAAATCAGGACAGAAGCCGAGATGGGCAGATATCACAGAAAGAGAAGAATGGGCTATGAATGATCAAGATTGGGAAGAACTTCGTCAAGAGTGGGACCCGAGTCAGTTTATTATCTCAGATTCTCATGCTAAGCCGGTTGTTTCGATACCAACGGATTCCAGTATTTGTCGGATCGACAAAGTTGTATGCATCGCGGGCATGGTGCATACACTCGAATATGTTGAGCCAACTGAGCAAGAAGATTGGCGAGAAAGGTGGGAGGCGATTTGTGCTGATCCACTTGATGCAGTTTCACTCCCCGCATTGTTTGAAGAACCCGGAGACATATGGAATCGGACACTCAGCGAAGTTTATCATTGGGTCCCTAGCAGCCATCCTCCAGATAATTTGCTGCCACCACCACTTCCCAGGATTGAAGAACATTCTGCTATAGAAACTGTCTTTGGTGATCATGACTGGTTTCCTCGAGCCTACATTATCGGGGAATCTCTGCCTCGACCATCTGTGCCATTTCCTCCACAGCCAGATGTTTCGGTTCTAAGGGAAGATTCGTTTTGGGACGAAGAAGACGTTGTCGATATCCGATTCGACAACAATGAAGTATGGACCGTCAACAGGGCCACGCTAGATGATTCATTTTGGCGCAATCAAGCAGTAGAAAATCTGGGAAAAAAGATGGAGAACATCAAGATCGAGAAATGAAAGGCCGAGGATAGCCTTACAGGTTTTTGGTCCGAGTACTTTGACACAAAACAGAAGTTGGAATCCATCAAGGCTGGGAAGCGAAAGGTCAATGAATTTTCAGATTTTTGGGATGAAGAACCGCCATCAGTCAACCGAGTAACAAGAAGCGGACGGATCTATCAACCTGCTGACCTTCAGAGAGGCAACACCTCTAACCATGCTCAGGCTGGGGCATTTGCTTGGAACGATCCCGTCCAGGACAATTCAATTCCGAGTAATCCGGAAAATGTCACTCAGACGCCAGAAGTTGTCACCCAACCATCACAAAGGAATCCTATGCCAGTGGAGGATCCCATCCGGAAGCAACTTGAAAGAACCCCAGCATCAGTATCCATTTGGGGGCTACTTTCCTCATCCAGGGAACACCGCCAGAAACTGATCAAGACTCTCTCTAACATGAAGTGCCGCCAGACACTCCCCCTGAAGCGCTAATATCCTTGCTTGCACCAAACCAGGCGAAACATGTCGTGACATTCACTGAGAAGGACTTGCCGCCAGAAGGAGCCGGTCACAACAAGCCATTACACATCACCATGAAGTGTATGGGGAAATGGGTTCCCGTTATTCTCCTAGATAATGGGTCTGCCTTGAATGTCTGCCCACTACGCACAGCCTACTGTCTGGGATTTACAACTAAGGGGTGCTTTGGGTAAAAAACCAAAAACCAAAAACCAAAAAACCACTTTTGTCCTTATTCAAATTTTTTTTGCATTTGTTAGTTTCGCGTCAAGATTTTGTGGTTTCTAGATTCCTCTCGGCGAGACGAATCTAACGAGTATAAATTTATGGTCAAACCAAATATTTTTTTGAATAAAGCCGAAATACTTGGATTATTGGCCAATAATCCACCTATTTTGGCTTTATTCAAAAAAATTTGAGTTTTGACCATAATTTTATTCTTGTTAGATTCGTCTCGTCGAGAGGAATCCAGAAACCACAAAATCTTGATGCGAAACTAACAAATGCAAAAAAAAAATTGAATAAGGACAAAAGTGGTTTTTTGGTTTTTTGGTTTTTGGTTTTTTACCCAAAGCATTCCAACCATCAAATCTCGGAGTGCGTGCTTATGATAATACACGCAGAGATGTAGTCGGAATTGTTCAACTGGAAATATCAGTCGAGGATTTCAAGTCCAACGTCGAGTTTCATGTGCTCGACATTCCTTCATCTTTCAACTTGTTGCTGGGTAGGCCATGGCTTCACCACCCAGACATTATGGTCGTACCGTCTTCCCTACATCAGAAAGTTCAGCTTGGACTGGCCACAGGAACCCTAACTATCTATGGAGAATCTGGGATTCGTCCTCATGTCTCCGATAACGCCCCTGTGCTTGAGATTATGCATGGAGAGGAAGATGTCACTCTCGGAGGATTCTCTTTTGATACTGCTGGGGCAGTTCTCACTATCAAAATGGATGAAGATTTCTCGGTTAGTTCTACAGTTATTGAAATGATGAGAAAGATGGCTTACATGCCAGGTTTGGAATTAGGCCGTAACAATCAGGGAATAGTAGAATTCCCAGATTTTCCCATGAACAATCACCGCTTCGGCCTCGGTTATCAACCCAACGAGAATGAGCTGGGAAGTGGATGGAAAGCTCGAGCTCGTGCCCAGCCAAAGAAGGGTCCCATTCATTTTGTCAAAGAAAAGGAGGCTATCTATCAAGGAGAACCGGAACCATTTTGGGATATGGAGAAAAAAACCAAGCTGCCAGGATTTGAGATATTCGCTGATAACACCTGGGACAGTGATGATGAATCAGCAAAGCTGGAAAAATTGGTCAAACAATGCAAATCTGACTGGATTGAAGTTTTTGACTCAGGGAATCTGGTATCGTTGTTTGGGAATGAAAGCCCAATAGGTATGGTTAGGGATGAGCCTGCTGCGATGATGATTGATTTGGAGCCTGTCAGAGACATGGAGTTGATGATGCTAAGCCAAGAAGCCCTTGGAGATGTTTCCTTGCTCATCGTGGATGCCAATGGAATTTATAAAAACTGCATTTTTGTACCTAAAATTATTTACACTGGCACTAAATTTGAGTCTAAGTCAGAGTCCAACACTGAATCTGACTTTAGCACTGAGTTTGAGTCCACCTCTGAGTCAATGCATGTGTCTGTTGGTCCTCCACGTCATCATTTCTCTTTCGAGTTTGAGTCCACTCTCATGTATCACGCCCCTGGGGCCACCCCTTTTGCAATGAATGAAATTGACTTTGCTTATCTTGCTGTGTCTGAAATAAATTGTGTTAACCCTGACGATGATGGGATTGAGTTTGAGGAAGAAATTCCAAAAGAACTCCGATCTCTAATCGAACGAGAAAACGAAAGGCATGCTCAGCCTCTAAAAGAAGAAGTAATTTCAATAAATTTGAGAGATGAGAGTAATCCACGAATGGTTCAAATCAGTTCTGGGTTGTCTCCCGAGGAATTTAAGGCTCATTCAGATCTTTTAAGAGAATTTCAAGATGTTTTTGCATGGTCTCATGCGGACATGCCTGGGATTGACCCTGAAATCGTGGAGCATCGAATCCCACTTTATCCAGATGCGAAACCTGTTAAACAGAAGTTGAGAAAAATGAGGCCTGACTGGGTGCTAGAAATCAAGAAGGAAGTTCAGAAACAGATTGATGCAGGATTTCTAATGGTAACTGAATACCCTAAGTGGGTCGCCAACATCGTGCCTGTTCCCAAGAAGAACGGGAAGATTAGAGTCTACGTGGATTTCAGGGATTTGAACAAAGCCAGCCCTAAGGGCGACTTTCCACTGCCGCATATAGATGTACTCGTAGACAACACTGCGGGACACGCATTACTTTCTTTCATGGACGGTTTTTCGGGCTACAATCAGATTCTCATGGCCTCCGAAGACCGAGAAAAGACTATTTTCACCACAGAGTGGGGCACCTACTGTTACAGGGTTATGCCATTTGGGTTAAAGAATGCCGGGTCTACTTACCAGAGAGCAGCTACAAATCTACTGCATGATATGATTCACAAAGAAGTTGAAGTGTACGTGGATGACATGATTGTCAAATCCAAGGAAAGAGAAGGGCACCTGCACGCCCTCAGAAAATTCTTTGAAAGGATTCGCAAGTACAGATTGCGTCTCAATCTTGAAAAATGCACATTTGGAGTTACAACAGGGAAGATGTTGGGTTTTATGATCACGACCCGAGGAATCGAAGTGGATCCATCTAAGATTAAGGCCATTCTCGAAATGGAGCCACCACGAACAGAGAAGGAGGTGCGAGGCTTCCTCGGCAAAATTCAGTTCATCAGCAGATTCATCGCCAAGTTAACCTCAACTTGCGAGCCGATGTTTCATCTTCTCAAGAAAGGCGTGCCATTCAAATGGGACGACAGGTGTCAGAAAGCCTTTGAAACAATCAAGAAATACTTGCAGAATCCTCCAGTCCTAACACCACCTGTACCAGGGCAACCCTTGATTTTGTATCTATCAGTCACTCCATCAGCAATGGGATGCTTACTAGCACAAGAAGGAGAAGGCGGATTGGAGAAAGCCGTGTATTATATCAGCAAGAAGATGGTCGGGTGCGAAGAACGATACACTTCTCTGGAAAAGATTTGTTGGGCTTTGGTCTGGGCTTCCAAGAAATTAAGACACTATATGTTGGCCTATTCTGTAACGCTAATTTCTCGAATGGACCCTCTCAAATATTTGTTTGAGAAACCTGCGCTTACAGGAAAGCTAGCACGATGGTTGCTTTTGCTAGCAGAGTTCGATATCAAGTATGTTACCAGGAAGTCAGTAAAAGGAAGAGCCATCGCTAAGTTTCTTGCCGATCACCCGGTGGAGGGTCCAGAAGATGTGGAGTTTGAATTCCCGGATGAGAATGTAATGACGGCTATCAATGATGTCTGGATGTTATATTTTGATGGGGCAGCCAATCAGAAAGGATTTGGAATTGGGGTATTGTTAATTTCCCCAGAAGGATCACACATCCCTTTTGCTTTCAAGTTAAACTTTGAAGTCACCAACAACCAGTCAGAATACGAAGCCTGCATCGTAGGAATGGAAGCTGCCTTGGAAATTGGGGTCAAAAGACTGGAAGTCGTCAGAGACTCGAACTTGGTGGTGTCGCAAGCAAACGGAGATTGGAAGGTCAAGGAAGACAAGTTGAAGCCCTACCATCAGGATCTGGACGATTTGATCCCACAATTTCAGATGGTCACCTTCACACATGTGCCAAGATTGAAGAATCGGTTTGCCGATGCCCTTGCAACACTAGCCTCCATGGTTGAGATACCAAACGGAGTCAGCCTCAGGCCAATTGTGATTGAGCAACGAGACAAGCCTGTCTACGAGTACGTCATGACCATTGACGAGTCGGACGATGGTCTACCTTGGTATCATGACATTCAGAACCTCATTGAGAAAGGCGAGTATCCAACAGGAATAGATAAGAAGGACCAAGTTGCTCTTCGGAGATTGGCGTCTCAGTACATCATTTGCGGAGGAAAGCTATATCAGAGATCTCATTGTGGAACACACAAACTGTGTGTGCACGGGGAAGAAGCCAGTCGGATCATGGAAGAAATACACGAAGGAGCTTGTGGCCCTCATATGAACGGCATGATGCTTGTCAAGAAGATCTTAAGGCAGGGCTATTATTGGTCAACCATGGAGACTCAATGCATTGAATACGTGAGACGCTGTCACAAATGCCAAATTCACGCCAACCTCATGCATGTCCCGCCATCAGAATTGCATTCCATGACTTTGCCTTGGCCCTTTTCTGTCTGGGGCATAGATGTTATCGGTAAAATCACGCCGGCAGCATCAAACGGGCACAAGTTCATCCTGGTCGCAATTGATTATTTCACCAAATGGGTTGAAGCTGCTTCCTATACGACTCTCACTGCGGTCCAAGTTGCTCACTTCATCAAGCAAAGTATCATCTACAGGTATGGAGTCCCTCAGGCTTTTGTATCGGACAATGGGGTTCATTTCAAAGGAAGAGCGGCAGAGACTCTTGAAGAATTCGGGATTCAGGTCCATAAATCTTCTGTCTACCGATCGCAAACCAACGGAGCCGTGGAAGCAGCCAACAAAACCGTCAAGACTATACTGGAGAAGACCACTGAGTCCACTCGGAATTGGCACAAACAACTGCCATTGGCACTATGGGGATATCGAACATCCATCCGAACTCCGACAGGGGCAACACCCTACTCTTTGGTTTATGGCATGGAAGCTGTTCTTCCCATCGAACTCAAAATCCCGTCTTTAAGGATTATGGCCGAATCAGGAGTTGATGAAGCAGAATGGCAAAAGGCAAGGTTCGAAGAACTCATGTTGTTCGATGAAAGGCGGCTCAGGGCCTTATATCATGTTCAAGGATATCAGCGCCGAATAGCTCGTGCTTTTAACAAGAAGGTGAAATCCAGAGATTTACAAGAAGGCGACATGGTTTTGAAGGAGATTCGAGATTCGAGCTCCGATTTTCGATCCACGTGGGAAGTTTCGACCAAAATGGGCCGGGCCTTACATTATCAAGAAGATCTTATTTGGGGGAGCAGCGCAACTCATCGATCTTGACGGCAATGAATTCTCTACTCTAGTCAACTTGGATCAACTTAAGAGATATTACCCCTGAGAGAAGCTCGCTGGACTAAAAAACCGCAAGGGCGGGCAGTTTCAGGCAAAAATTAGAGCAAAAGCCTGCTAGGTTGAAAACCCGAAAGGGCAGCCTAGGCAAAAGATAAGGCTAAATAAATCAGAGCTCGCTAGGCCGAAAACCCGAAAGGGCGGTACTAGGCAAAATTCAGAGCACAAAAGGAGAGTGTAAATACCCGAGTGAACCCTAACCAAACACTTGTAGTCCTGAACTACGTCATGACCTGATTCCTTTTTAAGGGATACGTAGGCAGCCTCACCCTGAGGTTCGGTCACAATCTTTCAAGTTGATTCCAAGCCATGGTGCGCATTTCATATCTCACAGACAGAACTGGTAAAAATCAAGAATGAAAAGTTCTCAAAACTCAAGTTTTATTTGAATAAACTTTTTCGATTACATGGCTGAGCATGAAACTTTCAAAAGAAACAAACAACAACAACATCTATAGCACAGGGTACACAACTTATTTCGAGCACAGTAAGATCGAGTCTAAAGTCTATCTTAGTTTCCATTTGCTCTTGCTTCAATATCTTTTATCAACCATCTCTTGTAACGTGCCGGAAGGAGAACGCTGGGATATGGATCTTTTAGAATGGTCACACGCTCCCTCCAATTATTCTGGTAAGCTCTGAATGTGGCAACATTGAAATTTGGCACGACAAAATTCTCGGGATCTACAGGTGGCAGTACTTGACGGGCACCAAGTTGACGAAGAATGCGGTTTGGGATATAGAAGGTCCACCGGGTCAAACCTGCCAAAACCATTCGCTGACGTCCCATGTTGCTAACAGCCATGTCTGGAAGATCAATCCAATTCAAGCGCCAAGAAATCACCTCTTCTGTGAGCTGAGAGAGAGCCCAAGCCCAACCTCTCACATCATCAAAAACCTCCCTGAAGTCCCTGGTAACAAACCCTTGTGTTTCATGAACCCGGTTTCTTGGCACAGGCTCCAGCAGATTAGCCTTGTCACATAACCACAGCTGTGTGAAAGAGAGAAAACAAGTAAGAAACCTTAGAAAGCCTTAAACTGAGAGTCGAGGTAAAATGAGAACGAGTGAAAAACCGGAAAAAGGAGAGCTGAGTGAGAAACCTACCTGTAGGAGCAGAGGACTACCCTCGAAGACGTCGGTCCTACCGGCATGAACTCCATCTAACCCCATCAAAGTCTCAGCCAGAACCATGGGAGCTACATCCTTGCGCTCCTCGATTTGCATGGCTACACCAACCAAGGAAGAGCTTGCCTGATCATCAGATTGCACAAACAAGAAGGCAGCCAATAAACACAAGCACCGAGCAAAGTCGTTGGAGGGGAATCCTTCAATCAGACGTGGAATGTTCAGAAAACCTCCCCGAATCAGGGATTTGGCCGCATTGTTACTTATTTCCAGTTTGGAAGACAGCACTGGGGCAAAACCAAATCCTTGGAGAGGGATGATGGGCTCCACCAAATCAAAACCTCCAATGTATGCATAGAATTCTTCCACAGTGGGGCATAACTCGTGAAGGCCAAAGCGAAAAACATGCACCTCAGGGTCCCAGAATTGCGTTGCAGCTCGCAACAACTCCGGACGTATGGACACGTCTCGAATATAGCGAAGGGAAGTCAGCCTGTGACCCCGAAAGTGGAGCCAGTCCAAACCATCGAGATCATCAAGCCAAGGGCGCATTAAAGCTGAGAAACTCACTGCCATTATGAGGAATTGAACAAAGAGGGAGTTTACAGATTTGGGATGCGAAAGAAGGATAGAATGAACAGCCTTTTATAGCTACCATGCATGAAGAACGATACAAAGTTTGAAGTTCCAAAGAACGGCCGTCTCGAAAAACGTGCCGACTCGAGAACCGCAAGGAGTCATACTAAATTTGCAAAGCTCTTTAAAGGATGCCTCACAATGGCCCTTCAGGACCCTAGGACGTGCATTGGAGTGATGAAAGGCCAAAAAGAAGGACCAGAAATCGGCTGCAAGTTGCAAAAATTTTGGCACTGTCAGGCCAGTGCCGCACGGCACACTAATAGTGCCGCACGACACAGTTTTGATACCGTACGGCACAGCTGGCCAGTTTCAGCAAAAAAAATTGAGTTTTGAGCATCCGGAGCTCATTTCGTGCTTCTTTCGGGCATGAAACCAGTACATACAAGCCGTAATGCGTGCACAAGGCCTAATGGAGAGATTGGTTGGCAACCCCAACCAAATTTCAATGATCAAGTGTCTCCAAAAGACTTGTACATCAAGAATGGAAGCATCAACAAGCGGCACTTCACGATGTTGTTATCTCACGAGCATAATCAATTCATGTTTGTCATGTCATCACTCCGGCAATGCCGACACATGCGCACGACAAGCTTTGTTCTCTTGTCATTAATCCATGCATTATACATACGAGTCCAAAAGTTAGTTCCATTGTTTCATTGAGTCCTGTGAGTCGCAACCTCAAATACGAGTCAAGCTTTCCACATACAAGTTTGTTGGTCTCAATTCAGTTGTTTTTATTAAGTACTCATGTGCGAACTTTGATTTTTCAAATTTAATTCCAATGTGAATGAAAAAACACGACAAGATGCAAGTTTTTATAAAATCAAAATCAAAACATCCACATCATAAGTGTAATCATATCCAGGGGCAAACAGGCCCAATGCTAAATCAACTACCACGGCTCGCAGGCCATCTATACAGAAGGGCAAACAAGCGCCCAAATCAAAACGAGGCACGTAGGCCCCACCTAGTAAAATGCTACTACTAACAAACTATCTCAGGTACGAGGGCGCTTTGGCGGCGCATGTCCTAAGTGTCTGTACTCCTCTGGCGTGGAAGGATGGCTATCGGTACTACTACTCTCTGCAGGGTCCTCTCTCTGAGGTGCACTCTCCCTCCGTCTCTCAGCAGAAGAACGAAGGACTCGGCCTGAAGGTGGAGTCACTGAAGTAACTCGAGGCGTAGAACGCCTAACACTCCGGGAACCCGATGCTCCCTGTACAAGCAATAAAAGTCTGTCAAGAATGATGAAAAGCATACATGATCAACAGAAAAAGGGAGGCAAGTGTGATGTATACCTCAGCAGCTCCGCCACTAGGAGTAGTCCTGCGGCTAGCACCTCTCTCACTACTGGTACTCTCTCTCCTCCTACGGGTACCACGACTAGCCTCTCTACCTCTGCTAGTCTCTCCAGCACCTCGACCTGTGCCTCTGTCAGCCTCCCTAGTACCACGCGCCGGTGTCCTCCCTCTGGTAGTACTCTGCCTACGACCAAGTACAACTCTTGGCTCAGCTCGCGGACGCACGTCAAAAGCCAAACCCATCACAAACTGACGGACCATGGCCTGCAAGTCCTGCACCAACTGGTACGAAGCCGTCGCCCACTCAGTAGGAATCTGAAATACGAAGGTACGTCAGTAATACATGAGAAGAAGACAATCAAAGCAAATACAACAATCAAAAGGTCACCTCTGTCGTGGCAAAAGTAACTGTGGGGGTAATAAGAGGCACCATCACTACTCCAAGCGCTCCATCAGCAGTCACTACCTCAATCTCTCTCCTCAACTCAGGTAAAGCAGGGGCAGCTCTCAAACGGTTCTCCATGTCCAGGTCATATGCCAAGTGGGTACGCAAGTAACCATCGTAGTCTATCGAGGCACTGAAGATCATCTCTGTCGGCACTGTATATCTCTCTATCTCTGCTCGAGTATACTCCTCAGTCCTCTGAACAAGCGAAGGAAGGGGCGAAGGCACTCTGAAATGGTCAATCCCGAGAGATTGACGTGACACTCTGTCGCCCAAGTACCATCGCCAGCCATATGGACACTCCAACAACACTCGACTCCGTGTCCACTCCTTGCTCTTAACCAGATAGTCCTTGCGTGACCTATCCCAGACATTCCACCTCACCTGCAAGAGAAAAATCTGTCATGTCCCAGGAAACAAAGATGCAAAAGAATTTGAAAGTTGATCACAAAGAAGCTTACTGTATCTCCTGTAGTAGAATCCAGAAAAAGTCTGAAGCTCCTCAGATCTCCCTTATGGTCACCAGCCCCTGTGTACTCCAATCCCCACTTCTCAGCACGTGGAAGCACATTCTCATTGCTATGAGAATTGGCTGGGGCAAATACTCCCAGAACCTCATAAGCCCATACCTACACGTTCAGAAAGCAATCAAGTCAGGGAATATGGCTAAAACATTATCATGATTTACACGAAAGAAAGATGCAAGCAAAGTTTACCTCAAGTACTCTCCAGAATCCACCAAGGCTCGTGCCTACTCCACGGCCAGCACCACCCCAGTCGAATCTCCCAGCAGTCTCCAAGCTCTCCAGCGCTGGTAGCCAACCCAAGTGCACCATGCCTTGCCTGTTCGGAAATAGGGAGGCACCAAAGAGGTACAGCAAGTAAGCCCTCGCCATCTGTCTAGCCTCCTCCTCAGACTCTGGCTCGTGGTCCCAGAAATCCACCAAGACAGTATATCTCACCCCCGGCTCAATGCCTCCAGGCCTCCTCCCCAAGTAGTGCTCTACAGCAGCAGTGTCCAAGTACAGCTCTAAGTCAAACGGGATCGGCTCACCTCCAACTCTCAGACCAATAATCGCAGCAAAGTCAAGGGGAGTGATGGTCATCTCCCCGAATCTGAAGTGGAAAGTATTGGTGGTATCCCACCACCTCTCCACCAAGGCTCGTATCAACTTGCGATCTGTCCTGGTCACTGTCAAGAGCCGGATAAAAATGGTGAACCCAGAAGCATCAACCAAGGCTCTCACTCTCGACGGCAAAGCACGGTAATATGCCAAAGAACTCGCAGAACCACCATAACTGCCCATGGATCTCTGAGTCTGCAAACAAAGACAGGATACAATCTCTATCAGTCATTGTCAAAAGGAGTGTATAGCAAACAGGTACAGACAATAAAGGATAAATGAAATACATACCAGAGGGTTTTTGTAAGCAATATGGGTCGAGCGGTCACGAATCACACTCGTATCCAAGTACACCGGCAGCAAAGGGGTATATGTGTCACAGCCCTGAGGGACGAAGAAGTGGACTTGTGGCACGTAAGTGGCAGGCGTAAAGGGAATTAGGTGCTCCAAGGCCAACTCAACCTCCCGGACTATGGTCATACGCTCCTCCCCGGCAGCTACCTCAGCCTCTCTCTCCCTCTCCTCCTGCTCAACATCCCTGACAATGGATGCCATGCCCTCCTGAACCAAGACATTCTCAAACCGAGGAAACTCCTGTAAAGTCGCTGCTATATCCTCATCTCTCGCCCCCTCCAAAGTGTCTGCCAAAGTCAAACCGGACCCACGGGAAGAACCAACTGCAGGTGTAAACAAAGGAGGCTCTAAAACCTCTGTCTCTCTCTCAGCACTCTCCTCTGGCACCCTAGCAGTACCAATGGCAATAGCCGGACCTGGAGCAATCCGTCTCACCAGTGGTGTCTTATCACTCTCAGTACTACTCCCATCAGCAACGTCCTCTACCAGAACCTCTCTGTCACCAGTACCTCCCCGAGTCACCGGTATATCAGTCGCAACATCCTCACCACCTACAGCAATCTCAGTCACAAGTGTAGCCTCCAGAAGGTCACTCGGAATGCCCTCAGTCTGAGACCCACTCTCCTGTGCACGGGCTTTTTCTACAACAACATCAACCCCACTAAGACTCATCGCAATATCAGAAGGTGAAGCATCCATACCTGTAGGATCAACATCCATGGCCTCTGGACCCTCGCGGCTAACCACGGTACTCTGATCATCACCTACGGTGCTCTCGGTATGCCGCACGGTGCTCAGATCATCTCTAGCAGTACCCACGGTACTCAAATCTACTGGCACGGCACCCATAGTATCACCCACGATACTCTCCATGTCCCGTACGGTACCCGACTCATCACCAACCTTGCTGCCTCCCATCATCGGAGCACTACTCACACCTGTGGACTCCTGTACCGCTACCGGAGTGGAGGTCTCGCCAGATGGAGCATCACCAAGCCCCATCGGTATTGTTTCCGGCATGGAGGGTGCGGCCTCAGCCTCTATCGGCGCCATGCGAGACACATCAAGAATCGGGTTTGTGGTAATCAGTCCGGTACCGGCCGGAATATCTATCAACGAGTCGCTCCTAGACTCTTCAGGCACTATGCTCTCTTCCCCGTGCGCCGACGACGTCGTGTCGGTGGTCGACGCAGTAGAACCGCTGCGTTCATCACCGGAATCGGCCATAACCGGAGTAATTAGGAAGTGGGAGTATGAGTTTTGGAAGATTTTCAAACTGAAGGATTGAACAGAATTTGGGGGAAATAAGGAAGAGGAAGAGGAATGAAAAGGAATGTGGTTTTTGGACTATCTACCCTCTCTTGATAACCGACCAAGAGTTTGAATGTGTTGAAAGTGGGAGAAAACCAAGGATTTCGGACGGTTATGAAACCGCTTGTGCCGTACGGCACAGCCTCTGTACCGCACGGTACACATTCAGTACCGCACGGTACACCCCTTTCAGGTTTTGCCGCGCGATGCTCACTCTTAGCCGCACGGTACAGGTTGGATATTGCACGGTATAATTTTGACACTGAAGTCCATTTTTTTCAAATCTTATGCGAAACCTCACTCAATGATCCCATTCCATCGGCACAATATGGTTTCGTAAGTCCTCTACGGCATTAACGTCAAGTTTGATCAGCACAATATGGTTTCGTAAGTCCTCTACGGCATTAACGTCAAGTTTTATCAGCACAATATGGTTTTGTAAGTCCTCTAGGCGTAACATCAAGTTTTATCAGCACCAACGGTTTCGTAAGTCCTCAACGGCATTAACAATGGTTCTCTCAGCACCAACGGTTTCGTAAGTCCTCAACGGCATTAACAATGGTTTTCTCAGCACCAATAGTTTCGTAAGTCCTCAACGGCATTAACGACGGTCCTCCCAGATACTGAAGGTTTCAAAAGCCCTCAACGGCATTTTGGTTCTGTAAGTCCTCAACGGCATTAACGATGATTTTTTTTTCTAGTTTCGTAAGTCCTCAACGGCATTAACAATGGTTCTCTCAGCACCAACGGTTTTGTAAGTCCTCAACGGCATTAACAATGGTTTTCTCAGCACTAATAGTTTCGTAAGTCCTCAACGGCATTAACAATGGTTCTCTCAGCACCAACGGTTTCGTAAGTCCTCAACGGCATTAACAATGGTTTTCTCAGCACCAATAGTTTCGTAAGTCCTCAACGGCATTAACAATGGTTCTCTCAGCACCAACGGTTTCGTAAGTCCTCAACGGCATTAACGACGGTTCTCTCAAACACCGACTGGTTCTATAAAGTCCTCAACGGCATTAACAACTATTTCTATCTCTCCAGTTACATTCACAGCACATCATTCGTTTTTCCCTCGTTGAAAGACAAAGTGACCATTCCCGTAAACAGATCAAGGTATGTTTTCTACAACTCTTATAAATCACTATTTTGCATCATGCATATTAGCCCAGATAAACTACGCCGGTCTGATCCCTGCAATGGGGTACGTAGGCAGCTCTTACGAGCACGACCACATACATCATATTTGCTTGTTTTCATACGAGGATGTCCACATCGAGGGGTGTCTTCTATCTTTGACGCGACTTCCATCACACAATGATTGTAAGCCTCATCAAAGAGGGGCAACTGTAGACACCCCAAAATGAGACTCTCGTACATTTTTAATCCCCGATGATGAAAGGAAATGCCCGGAAGAACTCTCGGATTGAAGTTCTCCAAGTCAACTCAGTCAACAGTACCGTACGGTACTCATCTCTCACGCACGGCACAACCTCAGTCACGTACGGCATTTTTTTCAAATTTTGGCGGTGGAAGTGTGCCGCACGGCACGGTTTATGTGCCGTACGGCGCTGTCACTTATCACACAGCTTTTGCAGAGTTTCCAGCAGCTCAAATGTTGACGAACTCGTCCCCGTCTTCATGATGATTTCTTGCAAGGAGAAGAGGCTATCTCATAGCCATGATTGATGGAGTGCAGGCCAAGAAAACATGGAGGCCAAGTTCATCCGTCCCCTATAAATACCGATTGATTCCGACGGAAAGAGAGAGAGAAAAAATTATGAAGAAAATCATGAAACTCCATTTCTAAACCTTGTCACCACACTATCTCTACTGGAAATCTTCTTCATTGCTACCTTCCATTCTCAGAAACTAACCAAATTCTTCCTTTCCAAGTAAATCCCAAGCCCCCCCTATTTTTGGTTCAGAAACCTGCGAGTTTGCCATTCAAAATTTGCTCAAGTTCAAATCATCCATCACCTTAGTTGCTGCACCAGAGGGAGTTGGAAGCAAAAGGAAGTCCAAGCCGTGTTCAGAAGTCCAAGAAACAAGTTTAATCTGAGAGTTCCAAAGCCGAGGTATAAATCCGTTTCGCCAAATTCCTTGAGTTTGGTACCCTGAGGGGAGGGATACCAAGTGTGGAACGATTTCTAATATCATCTCCATGCTTGGTACGCCCATACATCAAAGTCAGTTTGATTTCTCACCTCCCGGTCGCGTCGTACGGTGAAAACATCGCCTCGTACAGAGTGATTCAATGAGGAGGAACATCCCACACTTGCACACACTATTTTCTTGTTCAAAATAGTCCATTTTAATCTTATTCCATGTCTCGTATGTGCCTTTGTTCAATCATATCGAAAAAACCAAAGTTTTAAACTGTTGTGCTGCCAACAGTGCCGCACGGCACTCCTCTTGTGCCGCACGGTACATCTGGAGTGCTGTACAGTACTCATTTAAAAATTTGACAGTTAGGTTGATGAACAGTGCCGCACGGCACACTTTTTGTACCGCACGGTACACCTAATGTGCCGCACGGCACACTTTTCTGGTAAAAATCAAAGTTTTGATCAGTACCATGCATAAACAGTTTGAAACCTTTGATTTTTGTATACTTGCTGTTATTTACATACCATTTGCTTGTTTTCTGCTTTGTATGATTTAAAATGTTTATATGTTAAAGTTCGGCATTAAATCGTTTTCTAAAAATCCCACAAATATTTAGTAAAGACCGATTTTTTTTAATCGGGCGAACGGGGTGCATTAAAACCCTTCCCCGTTCGTAACCTGGCTCCCGAATCCAAAACGAATCTCTGGTTTTCAAATTGTTTTCTAAAGTCATTTTCTCAATCATCCTTCAAATTGGTTTCTCGGGTCCCAAATCATTTTCCAAAAACCCGGGTGGCGACTCTATTTTCGAATCAAATCAAACCACCGGTGTGGAGGTCGACCGTCCACAATCACCAAATGCAATGTTTTGATTAGCTTTCATGCATTCTAGGAGATGTGTAGCAACACAATAGCATGTATGAAACTTCTAGCTTAACTTAAATACAATGAAATGATACTAAAATGCAATGATAATGTTCATTTTAAACATCTACAATGAAATATGCCTAAGTTACATGGAAAATCTCATCTTGAAACCTTCAAAACTGAATGATCATAACCTACAAATAACACACAAGCATCATATGAATGCTTCTCATTTATATGATCTCCTTTTAAAGCATGGTTGTAACCTTAAAACACTTTAAATGATCATTGTTGCAAAGATCAGATCATGAATTATAGACAACTAGAGATCAATGTATGCAAATCATGTACCAAAGACTGATTAAAATGCAAAGAGGAACAGAAAATATGATCAGAAAAATGGAATCCAGGCGCCTGCATGGGGGGAATCCAGGCGCCTGGACTCAATGCAAGCGCCTGGAAAGTGATGATCCAGGCGCCTGGATTGAGTCTTGATTCAGAAAACTAATTTCTTTCTTGACAATCTTTCAAACCTCTCTCAAACCCTTTACTGGTATGGAAGACCAGTAAGGACTTGATTGAGTTCCCCTCAGGGCCTACTTGAACATGTTAGTAGAAAAACTACCTTTTGGTTTGATCAAAGGGTTTGAGATGAAATCTTGTGTGGATTTTTTATCAAAGGGGTACTGGATTTGAGTGTATAGAGTAGGTACATGACAATGTGCTTGGATTTAGAGGGAAATTCAATGGAGAGAAGGATGATTATCAGAAATGTAAATGGTATGAGAATGGGTTTGGGTGATGGGTTTAGAGAGAGGGCAGTTGGGGTTGAACTTCTGAAAGAGTTTTGGCAGAGTAACAGCAAGAGAATAATCAGATTCTTCAGCCCCTGAAAATGAAGGAGAGGGGTGGCTTTATAGGCAAATAAGGGTTCAAAGTGGGCCACTTGAACCCTTGGGATGGTTGAGGGATCACCTAGGGGGCAAAGCATAGAGCTAATCATCCCCCCCCCCCCACTCTCCCTCTAACTGAAGTCTGCAAGAAAATCCCCTAAGATATCGTTCCTGCCCACTATCAACTTAAACTACACTCAACCTGGACTGATATCTAGGCGTCTGGTTTGTGCAATTCCAGGCGCCTAGATTGCGCCTGGACTTAGGGAATCCAGGCGCCTGGATTCCTTCCAGGCGCCTGGATTTGGCCAATCCAGGTGCTTGAAAGAGTAATCCAGGTGCATGTGTTTTAAAGTTTTGGGTCATTCCGGGGGTTTCAAGGGGTATTTTGGTAATCTTATGGAAGGTTATTGATGGGGTCTTCAAGCCTTTGATCAAACCGTACATGCTCTATATAGGCATTTTCATCCTCGGGGAACCTTCGAAATTTTGAGGGTCCGGATTGGGGTGTCTACAGCTACTTTATCGAAAGCTATAAACTCTGATTCCATCGTAGAATGTGCAATGCATGTCTACTTAGAAGACTTCCAAGCGACAACTGCACCATCAAGCACAAAGACATATCCACTTGTGGATTTCGAGTCTTTCATATCTGATATCCAATTTGCATCGTAATACCCTTCTAGTACCACTGAATATCTGGTGTAGTGCAGTCCAACATCACGAGTATACCTTCTAGTGATCAGGTCCTGGATTACTCGTGTACCTACTTAGTCTGCTTATCTAGTAGGCTATGCCAGGCCTCGTACAACTCATCAAGTACATCAAACTCCCAATTATCCAAGAATATTCTAGCTAGGATACCCTTCCAAATATCCAAGAATATTCCAGTTGGATAAGTGGAGATTTAAATCCACAGGAGTCCTTGCAACATTTGTGTTAGACTTGTTGAAATTATCAAAATCTTGTCAACCTAGTGTGTCTGAGACAGTGCAATTCCATCTGATGTTCTGGTGATCTTGACGCCCAGAATCACATCTGCATGGAGGTAAATCCACCAGTTCCCATTTATGGTTTTGCAGAATTGAGTCGATCTCACTCTTTATAACCTCCTTCCACAATGGACCCTCAGGAAAGCTCACATCTTCCTTATAAGTCCGAGGCTTACTTTCTAACAAATAAGTTTGGAAGTCTGGACCAAAAGATGTTGATGTTCTAGAACGTTTGCTACATCTTGGTTCGACCTCAACCTCATCTTCCTGGTCTCGATTGCTTTCATTAGCAGTGTGCAACGTCCATTTCACAGAAGTGGACTCTCCAATGGATCTATAAGAGAACATGTGTTTAAAGAACGACGCATTCATAGACTACATATAGGTACCCTTGTGAATATCTAGTATTCATACACAAGAAACTGATATGCACAACTATTATGTGCATAATTGATGAACAACAATCAACGGTTTTCGGACCTATTTTGTCCTTTTTAGGTGGAGGTATAGCCTACCTTCTCAAGACACCCCCACATCCGTAAGAATTTGTAGGAAGGTTTCCTACCTTTAAATAACTCATAAGGAGTCTTGTCCGACTTCTTGTGAGGGACTTTATTAAGGACATAGTTCGCAGAGAGAACTACGCCCCCCACATGTTCTCAGGCAACCTAGAACTTACCAACATAGCATTCATCATTTTCTTTAAGGTCCAATTCTTCCACTCAGCAATTCCATTCTACCGAGGCGAATAAGGTGCAATGGTTTGGTGGATAATTCCGTGTTGTGCACAGAATCCACCAAACGATGATTCATACTCACCACCTCGCTCACTTCGCAACACCTTAATCTTTCTTCTAAGTTGATTCTCAATCTCATTCTTATAAAGAATGAACTTGTCCAATGCCTCATCCTTGCTTTTAAGCAAATACACATAGCAAAGTTTTGTATTATCATCGACAAAAGTAATAAAATACTTATATCCACTAGGCGTTCGGACATACTTCAAATCACACACATCAATGTGAATTAACCAAGTGGCTCGGTACTTCTTTGAACTGATTGAAACAAAGACCTTGTTAATTTCACCTCAACACAAGTTTAACACTTTTGATTTTTATCGATTTGAAAAGCAGCGCATAGAATCATAATTATCATGACCTAGTCTACCATGCCACAAAATAGAAGACTCAAAGAAGTAAGCAACTGGGGACTTTATTTAGTTAGCTTTAGGGATAACAGTCATTACATTCATTTTTATTAGGCCATCGGCCATATATCCCTTCCCAACATAAACCCCATTTTTTGTCAAAGTGACCCTCTCCGCCTCAAATACCATGCGGAACCCATGCTTGTTGAGGAACGACCCAAAAATTAGATTCTTGCGTATATCTGGCACGAACAACACATTATTCAAAGTCAGCTCCATTCATGAAGTCATCTTCAGAATCACCTTGCCCTGCCCTATAACCTTTGAGGTTGCTGAATTTCCCATGAGCAACATGAACAACTTCTCACTGTTTGTAGCTGGCTTGAAAGAGAAGAATAGCTGCTTGTCACAAAAGACGTGATGGGTGGCACCAGCATCAATCAACCACTCCTGCGAGTTTGAACTCACCATGTTCACCTCATAAAACATAGTCGACAGATTGAGATTTGTAATACCTTCAGCTAAATGTGCCTTTGCACAAGGGTTTAGCGCTTTCTTAAAATAAAAGGCCTGGTGCAACTTATCACAGTTAAAGCATTTCCCCTGAAACTGAACCTTTTGCTGCTTTTTGGCAGCACCACCTCTTAGTCCCAGATTGACACCTCTGTCCTTCGGTTTTCGCTTGTCAAAACGCTTGTCTTGATGGTTCCTTTTCCCACTAAAAGATGGACCATGCTCAACCGCATTAGCCTTAGCTGCAAAAAGAGACTAGGCAGCTTTGATCCTAGCCCGGTACTTCTCCTCCATGTTGAGCTTGGAGAATAGAGTCTCCAAAGTCATCTCCTTGTTTTTAGACATGAGATAGTGCCTGAAACCTTCCCAAATCTTAGGAAGCTTGTGGATGATTGCAACCACCAAGAATGGCTCACACAGCAACATCCCTTTTGATGTGATTTCATTCATCATTTTGAAGTCAAGAAATTGGCCAACAAGAAACTTCTTGGACCCGGCCCAGTCAATCTTAAACTTCTTGTCCAAGGACTCCCACAATTCCTTAGTAGACTGTGCCTTACTGTACACAGAATACAAAGAGTACTCCAGTGCATTCAAAATGTAATTCTTGCACATATAATCACCATCCTTCCAATTTGCTAGTGCCATACGCTTCTGATTGTCCGTTTCTGTCTCAGCGACAACGGGGGCATCCTCGCTCAAATGTTAAGCCAAGTGGAGGGTGGTGACATAAAACACCATCTTTTGTTGCGACCTTTTGAAATCAACCTCTCTTTTGAATTTCCCTGGCTTATCCACATGAGACATGGGAACAGAGGGAACACCAGGAATGGGTGCTTGGATTTGAGTCTTCGAGTTCTTTCCAGATTTGTCACCTAACATCTTAACCTAAAATAAGATCAACCACATATCAGTGAATAGATCTATTACAATATCAACAAGAAGTAAAGATTAACAATCTAAACTTATCAACCCATGACGGTTTTAACACCCCGCCACGCATTAACATAACTTGGGAGTCCTAGGGGGTGCGCCCCTTGGTGGGGGTTCTAGGGGGCTGTACCCCCTAGTGGGGGTCCTGGGGGTGGCACCCCCAGGCTCGGAAGGTAGCGCCCCAAAAGGTAAACAAGATACACAATCCACTACATGTATGACTATGGCCGTGTGCCTTCCTCTTCTGCCACACAGATACAATCCAAGTACTCAATACAACCCACAGGTCATGTACTAGGTGGAGTGCATCATGTCAACCACTGGCTATGCACTTCAGGCCTAGCACACACAAGGCCAAATCAAGCCTACCATTGGTTAATCCATGTGATGAGCACATGAATTGCATTAGCCAAACAGAACCCACATAGTAGTGTCAAGGCTTCTAAGTACACTGCTCTAGAGGCCAATCAAACCACCAATCCGAAGCCAGCCGCGCACGAATGCCTATGGCCCGTAGCCATCAGAATTTAAATAGAAATCAAGCCACGCATGGCTAATCAAGGCCGTAGCCTAAATGGTTATGAGTGAATATGTTTTTTCATCAAACAATAAGCAATCTGTTGTTATGGCAAAAGCCAAACAGATTGCCTAAACACCTTACTCCGAGGATAGCCCACATTGAAAACTAATCTGTCATGAAACGTTTCTGCACTAAATTGTTAGAAACAAACAAAATTGTTTTCTGAAATTTCATATGCCGATCAAAGATCAACACAGATTCCCAAAGAACAATTCCATTGATAATATGAACAATAAATAAAAATAATGAAGGGGGGGGGGAACCCACAGTTATTTCCCTGCCCTTATGAGATCAAATCCTCTTCGAATGGAGCGACCTTGATCCTACAGCACGAGCAAACAGTCAGAGCACCCCTGCCTCTAGGAGGCAAGGCCCCTCCGATGCTTAAGTTAGTGATGACGAACTAGAGGATAAGTGAAACGAGTGTGTAAGTATGAGAATGGGTTCAAGCATACCTCTAGTGTTTAGGAGTCTTGTGCTTATATAGGCTATTAATTTGCATTTACATTCCTTGTGAAATTCTTCTATGTATAGAATCCTGCCAAGCTTAGGATTCTTCCTTATTGGGCAGCGTAGCCTGCATGATTCTGTATCCTTATTCGATAAGGATTCTTGCCAAAATGGCCGGATATTGCTCGTTCGGAGCTCTACCCTACATGGGAGTTTGCTCCTTGTTTAGTATGTTGAGTGGCTGCTTTCCATCTCTGAGTAAGATTGTGCTTATCTTCGCAAGCTCAACTAATTCTGGGAATATCTTTGAATATTCCCTCATTTCCTTATCTTCGCAAGGTAAGTCTGCTACTAGGGTTTATCCCGTATTGGCCGTTCCATCTACGTTATCCGACGAGTAGGTAGACTTGGGTTATTACTGGATTATGGGCTTGGTGGTCGTTCACGTACTACTCTGCATCATTTACCTTGTGCATGGCACGTGGTAATTCAAGACGAGCTAGTCTGCACGTCTTTTGTAGTTCTTAGAAAATACCCCACACAATTGCTCCCTAGCTTTTGGTCGTCCATGCATATTCGTGCATGACGAGCTGAAGCTAATTGATGAGCAGTTACTGCTATGTTTATCTTTTCGTACTGTCGCTACGCTTCGAACCGATGCGCCCGCCACGTGTCAGTTGTTTGCGCAGTTTGTCCAAGTGATAAGTCTGTGCCAATAGGAGTGAGCGTAACTTCCAAAGCACCTTTTCGTCCTCCGGGTGGAAAGGTGTGAGGGCCTTTAAATGCCGTCATTTGAGATGATGTCATGAAGCACTCATTTGAATTTCGAGAAGGTATAAGACGTTTCCTTAGCCCCCCTTCTTTTTTCCTTTCCATATCTGTGTTACTTCAAGAGAGAGTTGTTCTGTTGAGAGCGCCATTACCCCTGTGCCTTTTGAGTTGTTCCTTTCATAGACTTCCCTTTTTCCGGAAAACATCTTCTCTAGCTGTCGTCGATTGCCTGTAAATTTCTTGCAACCTTTTTCGTTCTTCTTGCACAATGCTTTTGGGTTTTCTTGTACCTGCATCGTTTTCTGCCATGGGTAGGTTTAGGAGCCTCTGCGATAATGAGGCCCATATGGAGGCCTCCGCCACCGTTACGAAGTCCCTGATGACGTTAATCTAGCTCTGGCTGCTTCTGGTACTGATACCCATGCCCAAACTAGGGATAGGATTCATGTTCCCCTTTTAGCTGTTGTAGAAGGAGGTGTTAGGTTTCCTTTACACCCTTTGCTAGTCGAGATCTCCAATATCTATCGCCTGACCCCTCTTCAACTCTGTCCCAACTTTTATCATGTGGTTATGGGAGTGGTGGCCCTGAATAGATTTTTGGGCACTAATCTGGGATGGTACGACATCCGCAGTGTTTCAGCGTCTGCCCCACTACCCATGGGACTTACTATCTCAAGATCCAGGATAAAGAGCGTTGTCTAGTGACCGATCTTCCCAATTCCTATCGCGAGGAGAATGATGATTTTTTTTATTGTGACTGGAAATTTCTTGCCCAGGGATGAGGGTGGCAACGTCGTGGGGCCTCCTTGCCCTCACACTTTTGGGCGTACACGTCGGTTTTCCTCTTTTTTGTACTTTGTCAATTTCTTCATTTTAGTAACTTTTTCCATGTTGCTTATCACGTTCACTCTTTCTGTTTCTACAGCGAAGAACATCAACGAGGGTCATTTGGTGGTGCACGACGGTGTCTATCTTCTTGATATTGAGAGAGTGCTCAAGTTTCTAGGCATTAGGGGAATTGATCCAGAAGGGCAAGGTAGGGCTGCACATGTTTTATTGAAGTACAATCTCTCCTACCGTGGTGGTGTCAGTATAAGTGAAGCTTCTACTTCTGCTAGGAATTTGCGTAGGGGAAGAGGTTGTATTGGGGTAAGACATTCTTCTATTCAGAGGCTTTTTCTCCGTAATCAAGTTATCCACGCTTCTCGTACGAACAATTATCTTGGAATTGACTTTTCTTGTGAAAATATTCAGAGTGAATTATCTGGAGAGAGTGTAGACACCCCAAAATGAGACGTTTGTATACATTTTAATCCCCAATGATGAAAAGAAACGCCCGGAAGGCCTCTCGGATTGAAATCCTCAAAGTCAACTTGGTCAACAGTACCGTACGGTACTCATCTCTCATGCACGGTATAGCTTCAGTCACGTCCAGCAGCTTTTTGAATTTTGGCAGTGGAAGTGTGCCGCACGGCACAGTTGGTGTGCCACACGGCACTGTCATTTGTCAAACAGCTTTTGCAGAGTTTCCAGCAGCTCGAATTATTGACATCCGGTTCCCCCATCTTCACGATGATTTCTTGCAAGGAAGAAAGGCTACCTCATAGCTATGATTGTTTGAGTGGAGACCAAGTTTACGTAGTGACCAAGGAGATTCCTATGGCTATAAAATCCCGACCGATTTCGGATGAGGAGATATGAAGAAATTATGAGAAAAATCATGAAGCTCTACCACTAAATTTTACAATACTTCTCTGGTTACAAACCTTCTACATACTCATCTATGGTCTCCAGAAATTAATCTCACTCTCCTCCCCAAAGCAAATCCAATAAAAAAAACCCAAGCCTCTGTTTTTGGTTCCAAAATCGTGAGGTCGCCATTCCAAGCTCGCTCAAGTTTAAGCTATCAATCCTCTTTGTCACTATACTAGAGTGAAGTTGAAGTCCAAAGGAAGCTCAAGCCACATTCAGAAGTTCAAGAAAGAGTTTTAATCCGAGAGTTGCAAACCGAGGTACAATCCCGTTTCACCAAAATTCAAAACTTTGGTACCCTGAGGGGAGGGGTGCCAAGTGCGGGATAATCTTCTATATTATCTCCACATTTGGCACACCCAAGTTATAGTAAAGATCAGTTTAAATCGATACCTCCCGGTTGCGTCGTACGGTGAAAATATCGCCTCGTACGGGGTAATTTAGTGAGGAGGAACATCTCTTACTTAAATACATTGTTTTCATATCTAAAATAATCTTCTTTTTATCAAGTTTCATGCCTTGTATAAGTTTCCATTCAATCATTTCGAAAAACCAAAGTTTTTGAACTATTTGTGCAATAAACAGTGTCGCACGGCACTCCTCCTGCACCGTACGGTACCTTGGAGTGCTGTTTTAAAAATTTGACCGTTGGAATGATGAACAGTGCCGCACGGCACACTTTTTGTAAAATTTGAAACTTTAATAAATGCCTTGCACGAACAGTTTGAATCCTTGATTGATTGTTATTATAACTTGCCTTATTAGTTATTTTCATTATTATTGTCTGTTTTGTTTGATAAATTGTTTATTTGAATAAAGTTCGGCATTGAAATATTTTCTAAAAATCTCACGAATAATTAGTAAAGACCGATTTCTAATCCGGCGAGCGGGGTGCATTAAAACCCTTCCTCGTTCGTAACCTGGCTCCCAAATCCAAAACGAATCTCTGGTATGCAAATTGTTTTCTAAATCACTGGTTTCTCGGGTCCTAAACCATTTTTCAAAAACCCGGGTGGGGACTCTATTTTCAAACAAACAAAACCGGCGTGGGAGGTCGACCGTCCACAAAATGGCTACTTTGCTGGGGACTGCATTAAAACCCTTCCTCGTTCGTAACCTGGCTCCCAAATCCAAAACGAATCTCTGGTATGCAAATTGTTTTCTAAATCACTGGTTTCTCGGGTCCTAAACCATTTTTCAAAAACCCGGGTGGGGACTCTATTTTCAAACAAACAAAACCGGCGTGGGAGGTCGACCGTCCACAAAATGGCTACTTTGCTGGGGACTCTCAAATTAATCTCTAATTTGGTATTTTTATACTTATGAACTTCCCAAAAGCTTGTCAAAATGAAAATGCCTAGCGCTATCGCAAAGAAGGAATGGCGGACTAACAGGGCCTCGCCTGGCCATCCTGACTGGAGCTTTTCGGGTTGTTTATTTGTGTAAAGATATCAAATAAGAAATTAATTTGGAGAGCCAAACTTGAAAAACATTTGTGGGATTTTTGAAAACAATTTTATTGCTGAACTATTGCATCACTTGCACCGATGTTGGATAAGCCCCGCTGCTGCGTCTTGGTTACCCTACCCAGTTTGCTGGTGTTAGGACATCCCCGGATGCTCAACAACCTTGGATCGTGATGAGTCAGCCTGCCGCTTGACCTTTGCCATGCAGTACACTTGGCACTGGGAGGCAAATATTGGCTCTAGTCTGGGGAACCCCCTAAACCAAAACCGGCCTTTGCATATAGTTAACCTAGAACCTTCCAACTTAGGACAGGAACCTGCAGGATAGGATTATGTGATATATCTTGTTAATTGTTAATTGTTTGTTTTTTACTTGTTTTGCATGCACATACATGATAGTTTTCACCCTAGGTTTTCACCGCCCCTCCACAGTAATAAAAAGGATTATCCCAATAACCAAAATGCTTTATTGAATATACGAAACTCCCTTTTTCAAATAAAAATGCTGCAACTGGCTCATTCCCTCTCAATAATTAGAATGTTGTATTTCTTTTTATCAGAGTCTGTAACCGAAAATGAGTAACCAATCCGGAAGCAAGAAGCTCAAGTCCACCTTTGCCACCCATCATGGTGCACCAGTGTGGATACTTGAAGAAGTGGGAAATGAAGAGATTGTGAATGAAACTCCAGAAAAAGATAAGCTTAAAGAATTGCTTCACCAGTTAGCCATGTCTGATCAACTAGGCTTAACTCTTCAATGGCACGACTCTGAAAGCGTGAATGGTCAAGGTTGGGAATTCCACCTCCCCAAAGATGATGAACACAAGAATATCCCCGACAAGATCACCGTCAGGGTAGAGCAAGAAAGTGATGATGAAGATGTAGACATCATGCCGCCAGTCAAGTACTTCCAGCCAGATGGCACACCAGTCTACTACTTCCAAGACCCAGTGATAGGACACAAGTACTGGGATGAGTGTGATTGTGAAGCCTGCTATGAAGAATGTCTCCTTCTGAACAATGGTCTGTCTCCCAAACAACTCAAGAAAATGTATGCTCTAGAGAATTTGCCAAAGCAGCCAGAGCCAAGCAAAGAAACAAAGCATGAGGAACCAAGTCAGGAATGCTCCCCCAAATCGAGCAACTAAGTCAGACCAAGAATCAGCAGCAAGCCAGTTGTTAGTAGATCCAGCCTACAGGGCCTTTTTTAGATTGTCAAGTCTATCTTTTGCAACTCAAGTTAGTTTGAGTTTTATCGAGTCTGTACTTTGCTTTGTAGAGTCAGTTTGCACCTTTTCTTTATGTCATTGAGTCAGTTTGTACTTTAGTTGTGTTGAATTTCCTGTTGTTTGAAGGAGAGAGCCAGTTGTAGTCCCGAACTACGTCACGGCCTGATTCCTCCGAAATGAGGATACGTAGGCAACCCCTAAAAAGGTTCGGCCTTTGTTTTGCACAAACCTTTCAAATAAAATGGGGATTCAAATATATCCAACAGAGCATTTAAAATTGGAGCAATCCTTTTTAAGACTGTAATTTCTGTAGATATTGCATTGCACATCATGCACCATTCTTTCATTTATACACAAATCCTTCTTTCATGCACATAGCATTTTCCACACCAGCCACTAAGTTAGTTTTGTTTCCACTATCAGTTATAATCATTGGTAAAAGCGAGAAGAACACTGTACCTAGTTGGACTAGAACTCCGAAGCAACGATTAATTCGAACTGAGTCAAAAGTGATACAGTCAGATTCAGCAGGCCCTGTAGATATGTCAAACAAGAACGAGATCGAGTCTCTCAAGCTAGCCTTGGAAGAACAGCGGGAACACAGTGATAGTCAAATGGCTGAATTACTACTTCTGATACAAGGACTGACCCTTCAGAATAGGCCACCAGGAGGTCCAGGGGAGCAGCCACCGCCAAATCCACCACCGCAAGAGAATCCTAACTTGGAAGCAATGATGACAAAGGTCGCCAAACTAGAGGAATCAGTCCAGAAATAGGAGAAAATAGCTGCCACGGGTATTGATATGGACAAGTTGTGTCTATTTTCGAACGCTAAGCTCCCGGAAGGATTCAAGCCAATAACTTAGGAAAAATTTGATGGAAGTGGAGATCCAAAAGCTCATCTGCAGACATACGTGGGCACTCTATCCATGTATGACATTGAAAAGAACGCCATGGGACAAATGTTTCAGCAGACTCTGACGGGACCAGCACTACGATGGTTTTTGAATCTAGACATTTCAAAGAAAGAAAGCTGGGAAGATATTGGGGCAGCCTTCATGGCTCAATACAATTACAACATTCAACTCGAGATGACCATTCGAGAGTTGGATGCAACCAAAATGGGAGCAAACGAGTCCTTTGCCGACTTTATCAAAAGGCGGAGAGGAAAAGCATCTCAGATGATAGATCGACCTTCAGAGAAAGAGCAGATCAGAATTATCACAAAGAACTTGGCACCTGATTTTGCAAAGCACTTGGTGGTTTTTCAAACCACCGCCGACTTCAAGACTTTCTACTAAGCCGGCCTTGCGGTTGAAGATGCACTTAGAACTGGTATATTTGAGAAAGGAGAACCTACCAAGCCCAAACGAGTTTACTCTGGCAACAGCAATACCCTGTTCGGGACCAACCAATACAACCATGCCCAGACCAGCTCTTCAAACTCCAAGCCAACCAAAACTGAGCCTATTAACCAGATAGCAACCCAACCAACCCGGCAGATGAGAGATTTCTACCAATTCCCTTTTCCCTTAACCACAGTCTACAAAAAGCTCTTTGAAAAAGATGCCATCAAGCCACTTGAGCCTCGCCAGCCACCCAAAGTACTTCCTCCAAACCATAACCCGAATGTCTTTTGTTCCTACCACCAAATGCTCGGTCATCATACCAACAATTGTATCCGTCTCAAGCACAAAGTCCAAGACCTCATTAAAGACGAAACACTTCCCCTCCCCCTAAAAAAGCCAAACACTGTCTCAAATCCCATGCCAGAACACAGGCCCAATACCCAAATCAACCAAATCTCCCTCAGCTCCACTCCAAATAGCCCAAGCTCCACCAAATTTAACCCTAGCCTTTACATCATACCAGCCACCGAGCCTAAACCCATTGTCTCGGTACCGGAGGATCTTGAAGTCTGCTTCCTCGAAAGCATTAAACCAGAACAGAAATCTACATGGGCAGATATCACGAAAAGCAAAGAATGGGCCATGAATGATCAAGATTGGGAAGAACTTGATCAAGAGTGGAACCCAAGCCAGTTTATTATCTCAGATTCTCATTCCAAGCCGGTCGTTTCTATACCAACGGATTCCCGTATCTGTCAAATCGACAAAGTCGTGTGCATCGCAGGCATGGTGCATACTCTTGAATATGTTGAACCAAGTGAACAGGAAGATTGGTGAGAAAGGTGGGAAGCAATTTATGCTGACCCTCTCGACGCAGTTTCACTTCCCGCATTGTTTGAAGAACCGGGAGACATATGGAATCGGACACTCGGTGAAGTTTATCATTGGGTCCCTGGCAGTAATCCACCAGATAATTTGTTGCCACCTCCGCTTCCTGGGATTGAAGAACATTCTGCCATAGAAACTGTCTTTGGTGATCATGATTGGTTTCCTCATGCCTACATTATCGGGGCATCCCTACCTCGGCCATCTGTGCCATTTCCTCCCCAGCCAGACATTTCGGTTCTAATTGCGGATTCCATGGATTCATTTTGGAACGAAGAAGACGTGATTGATAACCGATTCGGCAACGATGAAATGTGGACGGTCAACAAAGCCACGTTAGATAATTCATTTTGGCATAACCAAGCAGTGGAAAATTTGGGAAAGAAGATGGAAAACATCGAAATCGAGAAACAAAAGGCCGAGGATAGCCTTACAGGTTTCTGGTCCGAGTATTTTGACACCAAACAGAAGTTAGAATCCATCAAGGCCGGGAAGCGAAAGGTCAATGAATTTTTAGAATTTTGGGATGAAGAGCCGTCGTCAGTCAACCGAGTAACAAGAAGCGGGCGGATTTATCAACCTGCTAATCTACAAAAAGGCAACACCTCTAACCATGCTCAAGATGGGGCATTCACTTGGGACGATTCCGTCCAGGACAACTCAATTTCAAGTAATCCGGAAGTTGTCACTCAAACACCAGAAGCAGTTACTCAACCACCACAAAGGAATCCTATGCCAGTGGAAGATCCCATCCAGAAGCAACTTGAAAGGACTCCAGCATCAGTATCCATCTAGGGGCTGCTTTTCTCATCTAGGGAACACCGTCAGAAACTAATCAAGACTCTGTCTAACATGGAAGTGCCGCCTGACACTCCCCCTGAAGCATTGGTAGCCTTGCTTGCACCAAACCAGGCAAAACATGTTGTGACATTCACTAAGAAAGGCTTGCCGCCAGAAGGAGCCGGTCACAACAAGCCATTACACATCACCATGAAGTGTATGGGGAAATGGGTTCCCGTCATTCTTCTAGCCTACTGCCTTAGGTTTACAACTAAAGATTTCCAACCATCCAATCTTGGAGTGCGTGCCTACGATAATACACGCAGGGATGTGGTTGGAATTGTTCAGCTGGAAATATCAGTCTAAAATTTTAAATCTAATGTTGAGTTTCATGTACTTGACATTCCTTCATCTTTCAATTTGCTGTTGGGTAGGCCATGGCTTCACCACCCGGACATTATGGCAGTACCATCCTCTCTGCATCAGAAAGTTCAGCTTGGACTTGCCACGGGAACTCTAACCATCTACAGAGAATCCGGTATTCATCCTCATATCTCTGATAATGCTCATGTGCTTGAAATCACACATGGAGAAGAAGATGTCACTTTTGGAGGATTCTCTTTTGACACTGCTGGGGCAGTTCTCACTATTAAGATGGATGAGGATTTCTCGATTAGCTCTACTGTCATTGAAATGATGAGGAAAATGGCTTACATGCCTGGTTTGGGATTGGGCCGTAACAATCAGGGGGTAGCAGAATTCCCAGATTTTCTTTTGAACAGTCACCGCTTCGGCCTTGGTTATCAGCCCAACGAGAATGAACTTGGAAGTGGATGGAAAGCTCGAGCCCGTGCTCCGCCAAAGAAAGGGCCCATTCATTTTATCAAGGGAAAGGAGGCTATCTATCAAGGGGAGCCAGAACCATTTTGGGACATGGGGAAAACAATCAAACTGCCAGGATTTGAGATCTTTGCCAATGACACATGGGACAGTGATGATGAATTAGAGAAATTGGAAGAATTGGTCAAACAATGCAAATCTGACTGGATTGAAGTTTTTGACTCAGGGAATCTGATATCGTTGTTTGGGAATGAAAGTCCAATAGGTATGGTTAAAGACGGGTCTGCTGCGATGGTGATTGATTTGGAGCCTGTTAGAGACATGGAGTTGATGATGCTAAGCCAAGAAGCCTTTAGAGATGTTACCTCACTCATTGTGGACGCCAATGGAATTTATAAAAACTGCACTTCTATACCTAAAATTGTTTATACTAGCATTGAATTTGGATTTGAGTCAGAGTCTAGCACTGAGTTTGAGTTTAGCACTAATTCTGAGTCCACTTCTGAGTTAGAACACGTGTCTGTTGGTTCTCCACGTCATCATTTCTCTTTCGAGTTTGAGTCCACTCTCATGTATCATGCCCCTGGGGCCACTTCTTTTGCAATGAATGAAATCGACTTTGCTTATTTTGCTGTGTCTGAAATAAATTGTGTTGACCCTGACGATGATGGGATTGAGTTTGAGGAAGAAATTCCAAAAGAACTCCGATCCCTAATCGAACGAGAAAATGAAAGGCATGCTCAGCCTATAAAAGAAGAAGTAATTTCAATAAATCTGAGAGATGAGAGTGATCCACGAATGGTTCAAATTGGTTCCGGATTGTCTCCAGAAGAATTTAAAGCTCATTCAGAACTTCTAAAAGAATTTCAAGATGCTTTTGCATGGTCTCACGCAGACATGCCCGGAATTGATCCTGAAATCATGGAGCATCGAATCCCTCTTTATCCTGATGCAAAGCCTGTTAAACAGAAATTGAGGAAAATGAGGCCTGACTGGGTGCTGGAAATCAAGAAGGAAATTCAGAAACAGATAGATGCAGGGTTCTTAATGGTAACAGAATACCCTTAGTGGGTGGCCAACATCGTGCCTGTTCCCAAAAAGAACGGGAAGATCAGAGTCTGCGTGGATTTTAGAGATTTGAACAAAGTCAGTCCGAAGGACGATTTTCCGCTGCCGCATATAGATGTACTCGTGGACAACACCGCAGGGCATGCATTACTTTCTTTCATGGATGGTTTTTCAGGCTACAATCAGATTCTCATGGCTCTCGAGGACCGAGAGAAGACCACCTTCACCACAGAATGGGGCACCTACTGTTACAGGGTTGTGCCGTTTGGGTTGAAGAATGTCGGATCAACCTACCAAAGAGCAGCTACGACTTTATTGCATGATATGATCCACAAAGAAGTCGAAGTATACGTGGATGACATGATCGTTAAGTCCAAGGAAAGAGAAGAACACCTGCACGCTCTTAGGAAGTTCTTTGAAAGGATTCGCAAGTACAGATTGCGTCTCAATCCCGAAAAGTGCACATTCGGGGTTACAGCCGGGAAGATGTTGGGTTTCATGATCACAACCCGGGGAATTGAAGTGGATCCATCCAAAATCAAGGCTATTCTCGAAATGAACCCACCACGAACAGAAAAGGAAGTACGGAGTTTTCTCGACAAAATTCAATTCATCAGCAGATTCATCGCCAAGTTAACCTCAACTTGCGAGCCAATGTTTCATCTTCTCAAGAAAGGCGTGGCATTCAAGTGGGACAACAGATGTCAGAAAGCCTTTGAAACAATTAAAGAATACTTGCAGAATCCTCCGGTACTGATGCCTCCTGTACCAGGGCAACCTCTGATTTTGTATCTGTCAATCACTCCATCAGCTATGGGATGCATGTTAGCACAGGAAGGGGAGGATGGATTTGAGAAGGCTGTTTACTACATAAGTAAGAAGATGGTCGGACGCGAAGAACGATACACTTCTCTAGAGAAGACCTGTTGGGCTTTGGTTTGGGCTTCCAAGAAGTTAAGACATTACATGTTGGCTTATTCTGTGATGCTAATTTCTCGAATGGATCCTCTCACATATCTATTTGAGAAACCAGCACTTACAGGGAAGTTAGCACGTTGGTTGCTTTTGCTAGCAGAATTCGACATCAAATATGTTACCCGAAAGTCAGTAAAAGGAAGAGCCGTCGCCGAATTTCTAGCTGATCATCCTGTGAAAGGTTCAGAAGATGTGGAGTTTGAATTTCCAGATGAAAATGTAACAACCGCTACGAATGATGTCTGGATGCTGTATTTTGATGGGGCAGCCAATCAGAAAGGAGTCAGAATCGGGGTGCTACTAATTTCCCCAGAAGGATCGCATATCCCTCTTGCTTTCAAGCTAAACTTCGAAGTCACCAATCAGAATACGAAGCCTGCATTGTAGGAATGGAAGCCGCCTTAGAAATTGGAGTCAAAAGACTGGAAGTAGTCGGAGACTCGAATTTAGTAGTGTCACAAGCAAACGGCGATTGGAAGGTCAGGGAAGACAAGTTGAAACCCTATCATCAAGATTTGGATGATTTGATCCCACAATTTCAGATGGTCACTTTCACACATGTACCGAGATTGAAGAATCGGTTTGTCGATGCCCTCGCAACGTTGGCATCCATGGTTGAAATACCAAACGGAGTCAGACTCAGGCCAATTATGATTGAACAAAGAGACAAACCTGTCTATGAGTATGTCATGACCGTTGACGAGCCAGACGACGACTTGCCTTGGTATCACGACATTTGGAACTTTGTTGAGAAAGGCAAGTATCCAGCAGGGATCGATAAGAAGGACCAAATTGCTCTTCGGAGATTGGCATCTCAGTACATCATTTGCGGAGGAAAGCTATATCGGAGATCTCATTGTGGAACACACAAACTGTGTGTGCACGGAGAAGAAGCCAGCCGGATCATGGAAGAAATACATAAAGGAGTTTGCGGCCCTCATATGAATGGCATGATGCTCGCCAAGAAAATCTTAAGGCAGGGTTATTATTGGTCAACCATGGAGACTAAATGTATCAAGTACGTGAAGCAATGTCACAAATGTCAGATTCACGCCAATCTCATGCATGTCCCGCCATCAGAATTGCATTCCATGACTTCGCCTTGGCCCTTTTCCGTCTGGGGCATAGATGTTATCAGCAGAATCACACCAGCGGCGTCAAATGGACACAAGTTCATTTTGGTCGCAATTGATTATTTCACCAAGTGGGTTGAAGCTTCTTCATACACGATTCCCACGGCAGTCCAGGTTGCTCACTTCATCAAGCAGAACATTATCTACACATATGGGGATCCTCAGGCTTTTGTATCGGATAACGGGGTTCATTTCAAAGGAAGAGCAGCAGAAACTCTTGAAGAATTCGGGATTCAAGTTCACAAATCTACTGTCTATCGACCACAAACCAATGGAGCTGTGGAAGCAGCCAACAAAACCATCAAGTCTATACTAGAGAAAACCATTGAGTCTGCACGGGATTGGCACGAACTAGCACTGTGGGGATACCGGACATCTATCCAAACTCCGACAAGAGCAACACCGTATTCTTTGGTCTATGGCATGGAGGCTGTTCTTCCCATCGAACTCGAAATCTCGTCTTTGAGGATCATGGCAGAATCAGGGATTGATGAAGCAGAATGGCAAAACGCAAGGTTCGAGGAGCTCATGTTATTCGATGAAAGACGACTTAAGGCCTTGTATCATGCTTAGGGATATCAACGCCGAATAGCCCGTGCTTTTAACAAGAAGGTGAAATCCAGGGATCTACAGGAAGGCGACATGGTTTTGAAAGAAATTCGAGCTCCAGTTTTCGATCCGCGTGGGAAGTTTCGACCAAAATGGGTCGGGCCTTATATTATCAAGAAGATCTTATCCGGAGGAGCATCACAACTCATCGATCTCGATGGCAATGAGTTCTCTACTCTGGTCAACTTGGATCAACTCAAGAGATACTACCCCTGAGAGAAGCTCACTGGACTGAAAACCGCAAGGGCGGGCAGTTCCAGGCAAAAATTAGAGCAAAAGCCTGCTAGGTTGAAAACCCGAAAGGGCAGCCTAGGCAAAAGATAAGGCTAAATAAATCAAAGCTTGCTAGGCCGAAAACCCGAAAGGGCGGTACTAGGCAAAATTCAGAGCGCAAAAGGAGAGTGTAAATACCCGAGTGAACCCTAACCAAGCATCTGTAGTCCTGAACTACGTCATGACCTGATTCCTTTTGGGATACATAGGTAGCCTCACCCTGAGGTTCAGTCACAATCTTTTGAGTTGATTCCATGTCATCATACGCATTTCAGACCTTACAGACAGAGCCAGTAAGATTCAAGAATGAAAAGTTCTCAAAACTCAAGTTTTATTTGAACAAACTTTTTCGATTACATGGCTGAGCATGAAACTTTCAAAAAGAAACAAACAACAACAACATTCATAACATTGGGTGCACAACTTATTTCAAGCATAGTAAGATCAAGTCTAAAGTCTATCTTAGTTTCCATTTGCTCTTGCTTTGATGTCTTTTGTCAACCATCTCTTGTAACGTGCCAGAAGAAGAACACTGGGATATGGATCTCTTGGAATAGTCACACGCTCCCTCCAATTGTTCTGATAAGCTCTGAATGTGGCAACATTGAAATTTGGCATGACAAAGTTCTCGGGACCTGCAGGCGGCAGTACTTGACGAGCGCCAAGTTGTCGGAGGATGCAGTTTCGGATGTAGAAAGTCCATCGGGTTAGACCTGCCAAGACCATTCGCTGGCGCCCCATGTTGCTAACAGCCATGTCAGGAAGATCAATCCAAGTTAAGCGCCAAGAAATCACCTCTTCTGTGAGATGGGAGAAGAACTGAACCCAACCTCCCACATCATCAAAAACTTCCCTGAAATCCCTGATAACAAACCCTTGTGTTTCATGAATCCGGTTTCTCAGCACAAGTTCTAGCAGATTAGCCTTATCACATAACCACAGCTGTGTGAAAGAGAGAAAACAAGTAAGGAACCTTAGAAAGCCTTGAACTGAGAGTCGAGGTAAAATGAGAACGAGTGAAAAACCAGAAAACGGAGAGTTGAGTGAGAAGCCTACCTGTAGGAGCAAACGACTGCCCTCGAAGACGTCGGTCCAACCGACATGAACCCCATCTATACCCATCAAAGTTTCAGCCAGAACCATGGGGGCCACATCTTTGCACTCCTCAATTTGCATAGCTACGCCAACCAAGGAAGAGCTTTCCTGACTATCAGATTGCACAAACAAGAATGCAGCCAGCAAACACAAGCACAGAGCAAAGTTGTTGGAACGGAATCCCTCGATAAGGCGTGGAACGTTCAGAAAACCTCCATGAATCATGGACTTGGCAGCATTATTGCTTATCTCGAGATTGGAAGACAGTACTGGAGCAAAACCAACCCCTTGGAGAGGAATGATAGGCTCCGCCAAGTCAAAACCTCCGATGTATGCATAGAATTCTTCCACGGTGGGGCATAACTCATGAAAACCAAAGCGAAAAACATGTACCTCAGGGTCCCAGAATTGTGTTGCAGCTTGTAACAATTCAGGACGTATGGACAAGTCTCGAATATAGCGAAGAGAAGTCAGCCTATGGCCCCGGAAGTGAAGCCAATCCAAGCCATCAAGATCATCGAGCCAAGGGCTCATTAGAGCCGAGAAACTCACCGCCATTGTGAAAAGAGTTGAACAAAGGAGAAGTTTATGGATTAAGATGCAAATGAGGAATGAAATGAAAGGTATTTATAGTCGCCATGCATGAAGAACAATACAAAGGTTAAAGTTCCAAAGAATGGCTATCTCGAAGAACGTGCCGACTCGAAAACCGTGAGAAATCATGCTAAATTTGCAAAACTTCTCAAAGGGTACCCCACACTGGCTCTTCAGGACCCTAGGACGTGTATTAGAGTGATGAAAGGCCAAAGGGAAAGACCAGAAATCGACTGCAAGTTGCAAAAAATTTGGCATTGCTAGGCCAGTGTCGCACGGCACAGTTTTGGTGCCGCACGGCACAGTTTTGACAGTTTCAGCAAAATTGTGCTTTGAACATTCAGAACTCATTCCATGCTTCTTTTGGACACATGGCCTATGTGAACAAGCCATAGCACGTACATATGGCTTAATGGAAGGTTCGGTTGACGCCCTCAGTCAAGTTTTTGATGATTGGACATTGTTAAGTTACATTTGATGACATTGAAAGGACAATTGGCTCATGCATGTCATATTGTGCATTTATGGCTTGTAAGGAGGCTATTTTACTTGTTCATCAAGCATTGAAAGGACCACAACTCCAGCACGTGTACACATCAAGTCCTATTCCATACATACAAATCTAAAGCTTGTTCATTTCATTGAGACATGTGAGTCACAACCACGAATACGAGTCAGTTTCTCTATATGCGAGTTCATTAGTCTCAATTCAGTCGTTTTAACTAAAAATGCTCATGTGCAAAACTCTGATTTTCCAAATTCTTGGCCAATATAAATGACAGCATGACAAGGTGCAAGTTTCTATAAAACTGTAGACACCCCAAAATGAGACGTTCACGTACATCTTAATCCCCGATGATGAAAGGAAATGCTCGGAAGAACTCTCGGATTGAAAATCTCCAAGTCAACTCAGTCAACAGTACCGCACGGTACTCATCTCTCATGCACGGAACAGCCAGAGTCACGTACAGCAGCTTTTTGAATTTTGGCGGTCAGTTGTGCCGCACGGCACAGAAAGTGTGCCGCACGGTACTGTCACTTGTCTCACAGCTTTTTGCAGAGTTCCCAGCATCTCAAATTGTTGACAAACGCAACCCTCTGCTCATGATGGTTTCGTGCGGGCAGAAGAAGTTATGTAATAGCCATGATGGCATATGAGTGAATGCCAAGTTTACGTGAAAGCCAAGTTCACCCATCCCCTATATAATCCGACCGATTTCGGATGGAAAGAGAGGATTGAAAAGAAGATCAAAAAAAGTTTTGTGAAAGAAACCATGAAGCCTCACTCCTGAACACCACCCCTACTGTCAATCATCTCCATTACTACCAGAAAACCAATCCAATCCTCTCCCAAAGCAAAGCCCAATTCAGAAACTCCACCCCCTATTTTTCGGCCCTGAGCCGTGGAGTTCATATCCCAAGTTCGTCCAAGTCTAAGCCCTCAATCCCTCTTATCACTATACTAGAGTGAAGTAGAAATCCAGAGGAAGCTCAAACCACATTCAGAAGTTCAAGCCGACGTTCAATCCGAGAGTTTCGAAGCCAAGGTATAAACCCGTTTCGCCAAATTCCTCAAGTTTGGTACCCTGAGGGGAGGGGTACCAAGCATGGAATGATCTCTTATATCATCTCCATGCTTGGTATGCCCATGTCACATTGAAACCAGTTCTATTTCAAACCTCCCAGTCGCGTCGTACGGTGAAAACATCGCCTCGTACGGAGCGATTCAATGAGGAGGGACATTCCATACTTGAACACACTGTTTTCCCACTCACAATAGTCTGATTTTTACCATATTCCATGTCTTGTATGTGCTTCATTTCAGTTCTTTCGAAAACCAAAGTTTCAAATTGTTATGCAGCCAACAGTGCCGCACGGCACTCCTGGAGTGTTGTACGGCATTCTTTTGAAAATTTGACCGTTGGATTGATAAACGGTGCCGCATGACACATTTTCTATGCCGCACGACACACTTTTCTGGCATAAATCAAAGTTTTGAACAGCACCTTGCATGAACAGTTTAAACTCTGGATTTTCGCGTATTTACCGTAAATTACATATTTGTTACTTGCTTTTCATTATTATTGTCTGCTTTGCTTGATTTAAATGTTTATCTGTTAAAGTTCTGCGTTAAAACGTTCTCTAAAATCCCACAAATGTTTAGTAAAGACCGATTTTTTTTATCGAGCGAACGGGGTGCATTAAAACCCTTCCCCGTTCGTAACCTGGCTTCCGAATCCAAGACGAATCTCTGGTTTTCAATTGTTTTATAAATCATTTTCTCAATCATTTTTCAAAACGGTTTCTTGGGTCCTAAACCATTTTCCAAAAAACCCGGGTGGCGACTCTATATTCAAACAAAAACCAACCGGCGTGGAGGTCGACCGTCCACAAAATGGCGACTCTGCTGGGGATTTTTAAATTAATTCTTATTTTGACATTTTACACTTGTAAAACGATCCCCGAAAGCTTGACAAAAACGAACACGCCCCGCGTGGTCGAGAAAGGAATGGTGCAGTAACAGGGCAACGCCCGACCAATCCGGACTGGAGCTTTCCCGGTTGTTTGCTCGTGTAAAATTTCAAAGTAGAAATTGATTTGGAGAGCCAAACTTGAAAAATATTTGTGGGATTTTTGAAAATAATTTTATTGCTGAACTTTTGCATCATGTGCATCGATGTTGGACAAACCCCGCTGCTGCGTCTTGGTTACCCTACCCAGGTTGCTGGTGTTAGGACATCCCCGGATGCTCAGCAACCTTGGACCGTGATGAGTCAGCCTGCCGCTTGACCTTTGCCATGCAGTACACTTGGCACTAGGAGGCAAATATTGGCTCTAGTCTGGGGAACCCCCTAAAACCAAAACCGGCCTTTGCATATAATTAACCTAGAACCTTCCAACCTAGGACAGGGACCCACAGGTTAGGATTATGTGATATGTCCTGTTAACTGTTTAACTGCTTGTCATTTGCTTGTCTTGCATGCACATACATGATAGCTTTTACCCTAGGTTTTCACCTTTCTTCCACAGTAATAAGAAGGATTATCCCAATAATCTAATGCTCTGTTGAGTAAACAAATTCCTTTTTCAAATAAAATACTATAATTGGCTCTCTTTCTCCCAATAATTAGCATGTTGTATTTCTTTTAATCAGAGTCTGTAACCAAAGATGAGCAACCAATCCGGAAGCAAGAAGCTCAAGTCCACATTTACCGTCCATCATGGCGCACCAGTATGGATACTTGAAGAAGTGGGAAATGAAGAGATTGGGAATGAAACTCCAGACAAAGACAAGCTTGAAGAATTGCTTCACCAGCTGGCCATGTCTGATCAACCAGGTTTAACCCTCCAATGGCACGACTCTGAAAACATGAATGATCATGGTTGGGAATTCCACCCTCCCAAAGATGATGAATCCAAGAACATCCCCGACAGAATCACTGTCAGGATAGAACAAGAAAGTGATGATGAAGATGTCATGCCACCAGTCAAATACTTCCAGCCAGACGGCACACCAGTCTACTACTTTCAAGGCCCGGTAACAGGACACAAGTACTGGGATGAGTGTGACTGTGAAGATTGCTATGAAGATTGTATCCTTCTGAATGATGGTTTGTCTCCCCGACAGCTTAAGAAAATGTATGCTTTGGAAAACCCGCCGAAGCAACCAGAACCGAGCAAGAAACCGAAAAAGCCAAGTCAGGAATGCTCCTCAAACAACTGAATCAGGTCAAGAATCAGCAGCGAGCTAGTTGTCAGCAGATCTAGCCAACAGGGCTTTTTTTTTTAGACTGCCAAGATTATCTTTTGTAGCTCAAGTCAGTTTGAGCCTTATCGAGTCTGTATTTTGCTTTATTGAATCAGTTTGTACTTTTCTTTACGCCAGTTGAGTCAGTTTGTGCCTTTCTTTAACTTAGTTGAGTCAGTTTGTACTTCAGCTATGTTGAATTTCTTGTTATTTGAGGGAGAAAGCCAGTTGTAGTCCCGAACCACGTCACAGCCTGATTCCTCTAAAATGGGGATACGTAGGCAACCCCTGAAAAGGTTCGGCCTTTGTTTTGCAAAATCTTTTGAATACAGTCGACAGAGCACTAAAAATTGGGGCAATGCTTTCCAAAATTGTGGTTGCATTGCACATCATGCATCATTCTTTCATTCATACGTAAATTTCTGCACATAGCATTCTCCGCACCAGTCACTAAATTCATTTTGTTTCCACTATCAGTTTCAATCATTGGTAAGGGAGAGAAGAAAACTGTACCTAGTTGGACTAGAACTCCCAAACAGCGATTAATTCGAACTGAGTCAAAAGCGATACAGTCAGATTCAGCAAATCCTGCAGATATGTCAAGCAAGAATGAGATTGAAGCCCTCAAGCTAGCCTTGGAAGAACAACGGGAACACAGTGATAGTCAGATGGCTGAATTATTGCTCTTGATACAAGGATTAACTTTGCAAAACAGACCACCAGGAGGTCCAGGGGAGCAACCACCGCCAAATCCGCCTCCACAAGAGAATCCGAATTTGGAAGCAATGATGGAAAAAGTTACTAAACTCGAGGAGTCGGTCCAGAAACAAGAGAAAGTAGCTGCCACGGGTGTTGATATGGACAAATTATGTCTATTTCCCGGCGCCAAACTCCCGGAAGGATTCAAACCTATAGCCTGGGAAAAGTTTGATGGAAGCGGAGATCCAAGAGCTCACTTGCAAACATATGTGGGCACCCTGTCCATGTATAATATCGAAAAAGATGCCATGGGTCAAATGTTTCAGCAGACTCTAAAAGGGCCAGCACTGCGATGGTTTCTGAATCTTGACATTTCAAGGAAAGGAAGTTGGGAGGATATTGGGGCAGCCTTCATGGCCCAGTACAATTACAACATTCAACTTGAGATGACCATTCGAGAACTGGATGCAACCAAGATGGGAACAAACGAGTCCTTTGCCGACTTTATCAGGAGATGGAGAGGGAAAGCGTCTCAGATGATAGATCGACCCTCAGAGAAAGAACAAATGAGAATTATCACGAAGAACTTGGCACCCGATTTTGCAAAGCACCTAGTGGTTTTCCAAACCACCGCTGACTTCAGAACTTTTTACGAAGCTGGTCTTGCGGTTGAAGATGCACTCAGAACCGGTATATTTGAGAAAGGAGAATCTGTCAAGTCCAAACGAGTTTACTCTGGCAACAGCCATATCCTGTTCGGAACCAACCAATACAACCATCCCCAGGCCAGCTCCTCAAACTCCAAGCCAACCAAAACCGAGCCTATTAACCAGATAGTAGCCCAGCCAACCCGGCAAGCAAGGAACTTCTACCAATTCCTTTTTCCCTTAACCACAGTCTAAAAAAAGCTCCTTGAAAAGGACGCCATCAAGCCACTTGAGCCCCGTGAGCCACCCAAAGTACTTCCTCCAAACCATAACCCAAATGCCTTCTGTTCCTACCACCAAATGCCCGGTCATCACACCAATAATTGCATCCGTCTCAAGCACAAAGTCCAAGACCTCATTGAAGATGGAACAATCCCGCTTCCCCTCAAAAAGCCAAACACTGTCTCAAATCCCATGCCAGAACACAAATCCAATACCCAAATCAACCAAATCTCCCTCAGCTCCACTCCAAATTGTACGAGGATAAATCCACGTAACCCCGGATCACGTGCTTCCTTGAGTCAACCCTAAATCTGCAAGACAGAGAAAGGGTTAGAGCACCTTTGCCTCTCGTTGGCAAAGGCCCTCCGATGCCTGAGTTAGTATCACGTACTTGAATTCTCAAATCACAAAGTGTATGAAGATAGGTTTCACAGCGTACCTTTTGTCATGGTTATTCTCTCCTATTTATAGGTGTAGATGTTCTTCATATTAGGCATCTCGTGCCCCCGTTTCCTATTCTCTTTAGGAATCCTTTTCCTAATAGGACTTTCCTATTAGGGACGAGTTTCCTTATTCTGCTAGATTTCGCCTAGCAAGGGTCTCTGCTTTCATATAGGATTCTTTCCTATATGGGACATACTCCTAATCACTTTAGGACTTCCCATGTCAATCCCTTTCTTCACGGTATTGCTCCTTGTCTCATAAGGAACCTCTGTAGAATATTCTGGAATGTCTCACCGCTTTATTCGTGGCGGCGCCGAGCTTCCTCGTAGCTCGGTATGACTCGTACATAACCCAACTACTCACGCCGAGCTGAACCTATGCATCCCAGAATGCTATTTAAGTTTTACTCATAGCTCTGCTAACTCGGCCATATCAGGGGCATTCCCTTGTGACCTATACCGAGCTAGCACTTCCTGGCATATTTAATTTATTCAACCATTTTAGCCTTATTCATGGCCAAACCAGCTCGGCAAAGGGCTCACGTGTACCATATATCGTGCCGAGCTATTCACCCTCTTGCGGTGAAGTCATCAGGCACGTGCCATGCCTAGTAGTAGGGTAATCAGATTTTACCCACTCCAATTGCTCCCCAGCTCTGCCGCTACTGTCACGCATCAGTAGCGTGCAGAGCTTCAACGGTTCTCGAGTACCCTTTGCACGCCTTCCCTCCACGTGGGTGGCAACGTCGCTTTCATATTAAATGTGAATGACCCTTTGGTGGCTCGGATAAATCGAAAGGACGATTCTGCTGACGTTTTACGTGCGTCACGTTCCACTTCATGGGTTTTCGGGCGGGATAACGAGTTACTTTTCCCTCCCAAACATCCCCTAAACCCAAAAAAACCCCTCCACTTCTCCTTTACTTCATTTTATTAGAAGCAGAGAAGAGAGAGAAAGCTTCATCCGCCATCAACGACGCTCAGACCTTCTCGCAACCACAATCTTCTCTCCGGTTTACGTCGGAAAGTCTCCCTCCGTTCTCGTCGGAGATCATTCTATTAGGCCCATCCTTATCACGTAAGTGGCCCTTCTAGATTTCCATTTCTATTTCCCGTTTCATCTTCCCCAATATTCTTCAGCGTCTGCTCATCTCTGTCTGTTTTTCTGGGTTTCAACTGTGAAACCCTAAATCCTTAGGAAAGAAATGGGGAGGCACAGAGCCCTTTTAAGTAATCCTGATAGAATAATAGAGTTTCGAACTAGGTATAATATTCCTACCGACATCCAGTTCAGACTAAACAATCAAAACGATTTGAGAGAGGTAAGCTTGGATGAACAAAAAATTCTCATCCCCCTGATCTTTATTGTGGAAGGGGGCCTTAGGCTTCCTTTACACCCTTTTTTTAGGGAAGTCTGTAGCAGATGCCAACTGAATCCCATGCAACTTTGCCCTAATTTCGTTAGGGTAGTCATGGGCACCATTGCCCTAAACCAACTGCTCGGCCTGCACCTCGACTGGTGGGACTTGCACCACCTATACAGTGTAGTTCCCACAATTGACAATAACTATTATTTCAAAGCCAGGGACCCCAACCAGAAGCTCATCACCGATCTGCCCAATTCCTCAAAGGGAGAGGCAGATGACTTTCTCATAGTCACCGGCAACTGGGAGCCCAGAGATGCCCAGGGGAGGCCCATTGGCTTTGCCTGCCCCACTGCAACAGGCGTACTACGTTAGTACTTTTTCCCTAGTTGGCTTTTCCTTTGTCCTCCTAAAAAATTGTGGCTAACCATCTCTTTATCTCATTGTTTTGCAGCGGATAACCTCAATCACGGTGGCCGTCTGATACACGGCAGACTCCACTGTGAGGACATCGCCAAGGCCCTATACTTTGACGGTTTCCCTCCAACTCCAGTTGGTCTCGGCCGTGCTGCTCACCTGCTGTTAGATTATACCCCGTCCTACTGGGGAGGGATTCGTAGAAACGGCGAGCCGCGTTCAAGACATCCCTGGCCGCCAGTTGTCCCATTGACCATCACAGGCCGACCTTCCGACCGAGAGAGGACTCGTGCTCGCAGGGGCCGAGCTAGGAGGGGATCTGCACGCTCTCGAGCCCCAGTGGACCTTCAGCAGCAAGTGACTTTTGCTCATATCGAGGAGATTCCCACCGCCATCCCGATTCTTGTCCGCACTGATCTTGAGCCGAGCACTTCCGGCAGAGCAGCAAGGGAAGAAGAAGAAGAAAACGAAACGGGTGGGGTGGACTACCGCGCAATTGTCCGAGAAATTGCCGAGCAATCCTCTTACTTAGCTGATTCAGACGACTCACCGGGATACTCTCCTTCACCAGACCGTTCAGAGATGCCTCTGCAGCCGATCAACCTCCTTGATCAACTGACCCTCGGCGGAGCCTCCCGTGCTCCTCCGGCCACTCGATCCACGCAACCCCCTCAATCACCATCCCCTTCCCTCACCGATCGTCAGAGGGAAAAGAGGCCGGTAAGCAGCCCTGACCGAATCCAGCCAGCCCCTCAAAGGAGAAGAACTGGGGATGCCAGCATATCCCCGTCCGAACTCCAGCCACTGGCACAACCCTGGGCCCCAACACTTGCCCGTCCCGATGGCACCCCGGTTAATGACGCGGACAAAATCTCTTCCACCGACGTGGCATTCGGCGTTGCCAGAGCCGCTCTTCTCCCGAACGACATAGAGAGGGAGAAGAACAGCTCATATGAGGTGCTGATGAAGTCAATCTTTCAATCCAGCGCCAAGGTATAAAATCACCCTTTGCACTGATTTTAGTTTTATTCTAGTTCCATTACCCAAACTCCTTTATGCAATGTAATTTGTCTTGCAGATTATGCAGAAGGCGTTTGTGGGCTTTGAGAGAGCCAAAGATGCTGACAAGGAACTGAGGAAAGAGCTGAAGAGAGCTGAAAAGGCCGAGAAGGAAAATGCTCAGTATTCCCAGTCCTTGAAGGAAAGCCGAGCGGAGGTGGAGATGCTGAAAGGGGAGATTGCCGATCTGAGAAAAAGGTCTGTGGAAGTCGAACGTGGCCTGAGTGATCAGCTGACCACAGCAGAAGCCAAGGCGGAGGCAGAGTACGATCGTGCTGTTCTAGAAGTTACGGAGAACTATAAGGCACAGATGCCCGTTGTACAGGATGCAATATGGGGGGCGGCCTGGCGACGCTGCCTTGAGAGGCTCGGTGTCGAGGAGTCGTCCCCACTTTGGGTCGACATGGAGCTGCCGAGCAATAGGGTTGCTGTCGAGGCCCAACCTGACACTCAGGCTCAGCTTGACCAGTCCACTCTCCCTTCCGAGCATCCGCACATTGAAAATGCCATTCCCGACCCTACTATTATAAACGATGGCAATACTGAGAGCCCCGCTGGAGGTACGGATGCTGATTCCAACGCTGCCACTGTTGCAAATGAGCACAGTGAAGAGGCTTGATGCCTTCTACCGTTTTCTGAAACTCTCTCCCTGGCCCTGCGTGGTCTTTGCTCGGCCGTCTGTGGCCTGTTGCTTTGTTGATACTCTAGTTTCTCGTACTTTGTTTTTTGCTGACAGTTGGTCCTTCGTGACCGATTTTGGCCGTATGTGGCTGGTGATTTTGCAGTCCAGGGATTTGTCTACCCTGCTGTTTATTGCAATGTTAATTGCCGAACTGATTTTCTTCGCACTACTCGTTTTTAGTCAAAGGCTCTTCATACTTAGCACGGCAATCAAACTAAGTTTCTTCATACTTAGAAGTGTATAGTACTAAGTGTCTTAGCATTTTGTTGCAATACCTGCTGCAAACTAAGTTTCTTCTTACTTAGAATCTTTTCGTGCAATATTCGTTGCAGAACCCTAAGTTTTTTTCATACTTAGGATTTTTCGTGCAATATTCGTTGCGAAACCCTAAGTTTTTCATACTTAGGATCTTTCGTGCAATATTCGTTGCGAAACCCTAAGTTTTTTCATACTTAGGATCTGTCGTGCAATATTCGTTGCGAAACCCTAAGTTTTTTTCATACTTAGGATTTTTCGTGCAATATTCGTTGCGAAACCCTAAGTTTTTCATACTTAGGATCTTTCGTGCAATATTCGTTGCGAAACCCTAAGTTTTTTCATACTTAAGATCTGTCGTGCAATATTCGTTGCGAAACCCTAAGTTTTTTCATACTTAAGATCTGTCGTGCAATATTCGTTGCGAAACCCTAAGTTTTTTCATACTTAGGATCTGTCGTGCAATACTCGCTGCACATACACATATTCACTGTAGACATACATATCCTCTGCTCCCCAATAGGAATCCAAATCTCGAAGTGGAAATTTTGGTTCATATTAATCAAAATCATGATAAAATTCCATAAATGCTAAAAATATCAAGAAAAATCTGAATACTGAACGCTGGGTATTTTATTCGTAATCCTAGCCAAGTCCTAAAAACAACTGTGAATTTATTCGTATTCACTTAAAAAAGAGATGTGATTGTATTCATAATCACGGATTCAAATTATTGGAAGAATTTCCTAAGGTTCTGGACATTCCATGGTCGTGGAACCGGGTCCCCGTCCAGGTCGGCCAAACGATAGGCCCCAATGCCAACAATCCCTACAATCTTGTATGGGCCTTCCCAGTTCGGTCCAAGCTTTCCGTCTGAGGATACTTTGGTGTTGGCCAAGACCTTCCTCAGGACTAGGTCACCAATCCTGAACTCTCTTGGCTGCACCTTCTTGTTGTAGCTTCTTCGTAGCTGCTCTTGATATGCTGCCAAGGTAATGAGAGCCCGCTCCCTTTTTTCCTCGGCGAGGTCTAGCTGCTCGGCAAGGGCTTTGTCGTTGCCCCCTGACTCCACAAGGGTAGTGCGGATGGTTGGCAAACCAACCTCTAGGGGAATCACTGCCTCTGTTCCATATGCCAAGGAGTACGGCGTCTCTCCCGTAGATCGCCGTGGGGTGGTCCTGTAAGCCCAGAGCACGGCTGGAAGCTCATCTGGCCATTTTCCCTTCTTCTTTTCCAACCTCTTCTTGAGGCTCTTCAGGATAGTCTTGTTTGAGGCCTCTGCCTGGCCATTGCTCTGTGGGTAGGCAGGGGTCGAGTAATAATTTCTGATGCCGTACTGAGCACAAAAGGCCTTGAACTTCTTGCCGAACTGGGACCCGTTATCTGAGATAATAGAGTAGGGTACCCCAAACCTTGTAATTATCTTATTCCAGACGAACTTTTCCACCATAGCTTCTGTGATTTTAGCAAGAGCTTCCCCCTCTATCCACTTAGTGAAGTAGTCAGTGCCAATGAGTAGGAATTTTCGTTTCCCTGTTGCCATAGGGAGAGGACCCACAATATCCAATCCCCATTGGGCAAAAGGCCATGGGCTGGTTAGCGGCAGCAAGTCCTCTGCTGGAGCTCGGATAAGAGGGGAATACCTCTGGCACTTCTCGCACTTCTTGACAAAAGCCTTTGCATCCTCTTGCATGTACGGCCACCAATATCCCTGGGATATTGCTCGGTGGGCTATGGACCTACCACCAGTGTGTCCCCCACAAGTCCCAGCGTGGATCTCATGGAGGAATTTCTGAACAAGGGCTGGGTGTATACACAATAAATATGGACCAAGGAAAGATTTTCTGTAAAGCTTACCTTCTGGAGAGAGCCAAAAGCGTACTGACTTGGTCTTGATTTTGTGTGCTTCCCTCTTATCTTCTGGCAAAGTCCCATCTCGTAGGCATGCCACTATTGGGTCCATCCAGCTCGGCCCAAGCTCTGTTTCCATTACGATTTCCATGGCTCGGCCAATACTTGGTTCGCCCAGATAATCTACAGTAATTGTGCGGCGATACTCCGTCTTGACCGCTGACCCAAGACAGGCCAGTGAGTCTGCATGTGCGTTCTGTCCCGAGCTGATCTGCTGGATATGGATCCTATCAAATTTGTCTAGCAAATCCTTGGCTGCTTCTGAGTACGCAGCCATCTTTTCGCTTTTCGTAGCGTATTCTCCTGAAAGCTGGTTAACAACTAGTTGGGAATCACAAAATATTCGTAATTTATGTACCTTAAGCTCTAGAGCATTTCTCAGTCCGGCTAGCAGTGCCTCATATTCTGCTACATTGTTTGTGGCACTAAATCCCAGCCGTAGTGCATGCTCCAGGATCAGTCCTTCTGGAGAGAAAAGCACAACACCTGCTCCAGATCCTTTGTTACAAGCTGACCCATCAACGTAAAGCCTCCACTCGTCTGGATCCAGGTCGGCCATTCTCGTTGGCTGCTCGGGTTTACTGACTTGCCCCTTCTCGTCGAGAGCCGGTGGCGGTGGAGCCACTGTTGGGGTAAATTCTGCTACAAAATCAGCCAAAATTTGGCCTTTGATTGCCGTTCTAGGCTGATAATCAAGGTCGAATTGGCTTAGCTCTATAGACCACTTCGAGATCCTCCCAGACAAATCTGCTTTCCTAAGCAGAGCCCTCAATGGATGCTCGGTGAACACAGTGATGGGATGCTGCAAGAAGTAATGGGGCAATTTCCTTGAAGCGATGACGAGAGCGTATACCAACTTCTCTAGCGGTAGGTAACGTGTCTCAGCATCTAACAATGTCTTGCTCACAAAATAAATTGGAGCCTGCTCTGTACCCTTTATTCGTAGGAGAACTGAGCTGACCGCATGATCAGATACTGCCGAATATAATATCAATCGCTCCCCAGCTTCTGGAGTAGAGAGTAAGGGAGGTGAAGATAAGTAGACTTTTAACTCCTGGAAAGCCTGCTCCTGCTCGGCTCCCCATTCGTAGCCTTCTCTCTTCTTCAGAAGTTGAAAGAAAGGTCTGCAGCGGTCTGAGGATTTGCTGATGAAACGATTGAGTGCTGCTGCCATTCCTGTTAACCTTTGGACCTCCTTCGTGGTCTTTGGGCTTTGAAGGCCTTGCAGAGCCGTGATTTGATCTGGGTTGGCTTCAATCCCTCTTTTAGTCACTAAGTGCCCTAGAAATTTCCCCGAGCTGACTCCAAAGGCACACTTGGAAGCGTTTAACTTTAGCTTGAATTTCCTCAAAATGTTGAAAGTTACCTTTAGGTCAGCTAGGTGATCGGGCTTCAACTTGCTCTTGACTACCATGTCGTCGATGTAGACCTCCATAGTCTTGCCGAGCTGTTCCCTGAACATTTTGGTCACCAATCTTTGATAGGTTGCTCCAGCATTCCTCAGCCCAAACGGCATAACCTTATAGCAGTAGAGCCCTCTGGGGGAGATAAAGGACGTCTTTTCCTGATCGGGCTCGTACATAGTTATCTGATGGTATCCTCGATATGCGTCAAGAAAACTCATCCTCTCATAACCTGATGTAGCATCCACAAGTTGATCAATTCTGGGAAGTGGGAAGCTATCTTTGGGGCACGCTTTGTTGAGGCTTGTGAAGTCCACACATACTCTCCACTTTCCATTCTTTTTCTTGACTACAACTGTGTTGGCCAACCAATCTGGATAGCTCACTTCTCGTATGGCATCTGCTTCTAGTAGTCGTTCTACCTCTTCAATTACAGCGTCTGCGTGCTGGGGTGCCGACCTCCTTGCCTTCTGCACAACTGGCTTGTGCTGAGGGTCCACGTTCAGGTGGTGGCATATGACTTCAGGATCTATCCCAGGCATCTCCTGGGGGGTCCAAGCGAATACATCGATGTGGTCTTTAAGAAAGGTGACCAGATCTCTTTTCTCCGGCTCGGGGAGGGTCTCGCCGATCAGGAAATACCTTTCTTCATCGTCCTCTTGAATTTGTATCTTCTTCAACCCTTCCACCATCTTCTTAGTGGGATCACCTCCAACGTCTTCTAGGGTTGGTTGGTCTGGAACCTCAACCGTTTGTACCAGCTCGGCCCTTGGTGCTTTCTTCAAAACCATATTAAAACATAGGTCGGCCACTTTCTGGTTCCCTCTAATGCATTCGATGCCATCTGCCCCAGGGTACTTGATCTTCTGGTGGTAAGTTGAAGAAACTGCCCTCATTTTGTGCATCCAAGTTCTTCCTATAATCACGTTATAGGAAGAAGGGATGTCCACCACAAGGAAGTCTGTGCTTAGAACCACCGATCCAGCTCGGACGGGCAGTGTGACCTTTCCCATAGGCCATACTGTCTGTGCACTAAAGCCGACCAATGGAACCAGACACTTTTGCAATGAACTTGGAGGGAGCTCCATCTTCTTGAAGGTATTGTAATACATAATCTCTGTGCTGGCCCCTTGGTCAACAAGAATCTTCTCCACGTCATATTCCCCTATTCGAAGGGTGATTACAAGTGCGTCATTATGGGGTACTGATACCCCTTCCAGATCATCATCGTTGAAGGTGATGGGGGTCTCTATGATCCCTTCCGCCCTTGGCCTCTTCATGCCGAGCTTCATGACTTGTTTTGCCTGTCCGTTGACCCTCTGGATATGTCTTATCTCGTTGTTTGTGTAAGGGGCAACTAATCCATGTATCATATGGATTGTTCCCTTTGGACCTTTCTCGTAGTCCACCTCCTCCACCAGCTCGGCGTCATTCTTGACATCAGCCAGAAATTCTTTGAGATGGCCCTCCGCCACCTTCTCATCCAGGAATTTCTTATATTCCATACAGTCCTCAGTCATGTGTCCCCAATCCCTGTGGTAGCTGCAGTGCTGGTTAGTGGCTCTTCTCTTTTCTGGGTTCCCAGTCATCTTTGGGGGCCTTCTGAACCACTGTTCGTTCTTGATCCTGTACAACATCTTATAGATGGGGATGTTGAAAGTCGCCATAACGCTGAAGTATGACTTGGGATCTGGGTCAGTTTTGTCCTTCTTCTGCTGTGTGTAGTCTTTCCGTCCTGTTGTGTAATCCTTTTTGTACATCCTTGATTCTACTGGCTTTTTTTCTGGAAGCTGAGGTTGCCCTGCCACAATCCTTCCTCCAGCTTGCAGGATGTCATCCTCCACCCGTGCATGCTCCTGGATTCTTTCCATGAGTTTGGCCACCGTTTTCACTGGATGCATAGTGAGTGATTCCCGTAACTTACTATGCATGGGCAGGCTCGTCTTAAATGTTGCCAGAGCATACTCCTCACTGCAATTTTCAATCTCGTTGAAAGCCTCCCAATAGCGTTTGGAGTATTGCCGCAGTGTCTCATCGTCCTTCTGTCTCATAGAAGTCAATGCATCAAAAGTCTTGGGAGCTGCTCGGCTTGTTAAGAACCGGGCAGTGAATTCTTCAGCTAATTGAGCCCAGCATAGGATTGATCCCTCTGGGAGTTTGTGGTACCAACTCAGAGCCACCTTTCCCAGGCTAGAGGGGAACATTTTGCATAACAAAGCGTCATCTCGCTCGTGCATGAACATGGCCTGTTGATAGTGCTGGATGTGGGCCACAGGATCTGTGCTGGTCTCGTAGGGGATGAATGCTGAATGTTTCACCCTGCTCGGCGTCTTCTCCGTACGGATCCAATGGGCCAATGGTGACTTAGAAATTTGGCCTAGGGCTTCCTTAGCTGCTTCTCTTGCAGTTTTAGGATCTCCTTCAACTCGGCCGGCATTCCCCCTCCTTGTGTGCCGCTCGGGAATATGCTCATTGGATCCAGATCTCTCGTATCTGTCCCTAGCATGCTTTCTTCTTTCTCTTTTTTCCACAGAAACACTCCTGTCTCTCCTTTTCCGTGGAGAGGCAGCTCGGTCGGTGGAGGCGTTGTTGTGGTGACGATCTCTTCCCTTTTCCTCATTATGCACGGATCTCGTCCGTGAACGTAAGTCCTTCTCTTTTTCTTGGAGTTGTTTTTTTAGGTCCTGAATCTCTCGTTCCCGTCGAGTGACTTCACGGGCCAATTCTTCTGCCTCTTGCTCCTTTCTGTCAAGGCTGTCTTCCCTTTCTCGATTCCTTGTGTGCCTGTGGCCATCTCTCCTTGGGGGGCTCTTTCCCCGTTCACGTCGGGTGGAGGCCGCCCCACCTCTTGGTGGTGTCTTTGAGCATCCTGCCCTTGGAGAACCATGGCGTATTAAACGTGTATCCCTGAATTTTGGAATCTCAGGGATATTCCATACGTCAAACCTCTTTGTTGCTGGCTTTTTCTGTGGTGCTCTTAGAACCAGAGGAGTCTTGTCCACCCTTGTGCTCTTTCTTGTAGTATACACAAGCGTGGTACCATCATCTTCTACGTCCCTTCCTCGTGGGGTGTACAGAAGAGGCTCTGAAAGCACCATTGTTGATCTTGGAAGAAATCAAGCCTTTCCGTTATCGTTTCCCACAGACGGCGCCAATTGTACGAGGATAAATCCACGTAACCCCGGATCACGTGCTTCCTTGAGTCAACCCTAAATCTGCAAGACAGAGAAAGGGTTAGAGCACCTTTGCCTCTCGTTGGCAAAGGCCCTCCGATGCCTGAGTTAGTATCACGTACTTGAATTCTCAAATCACAAAGTGTATGAAGATAGGTTTCACAGCGTACCTTTTGTCATGGTTATTCTCTCCTATTTATAGGTGTAGATGTTCTTCATATTAGGCATCTCGTGCCCCCGTTTCCTATTCTCTTTAGGAATCCTTTTCCTAATAGGACTTTCCTATTAGGGACGAGTTTCCTTATTCTGCTAGATTTCGCCTAGCAAGGGTCTCTGCTTTCATATAGGATTCTTTCCTATATGGGACATACTCCTAATCACTTTAGGACTTCCCATGTCAATCCCTTTCTTCACGGTATTGCTCCTTGTCTCATAAGGAACCTCTGTAGAATATTCTGGAATGTCTCACCGCTTTATTCGTGGCGGCGCCGAGCTTCCTCGTAGCTCGGTATGACTCGTACATAACCCAACTACTCACGCCGAGCTGAACCTATGCATCCCAGAATGCTATTTAAGTTTTACTCATAGCTCTGCTAACTCGGCCATATCAGGGGCATTCCCTTGTGACCTATACCGAGCTAGCACTTCCTGGCATATTTAATTTATTCAACCATTTTAGCCTTATTCATGGCCAAACCAGCTCGGCAAAGGGCTCACGTGTACCATATATCGTGCCGAGCTATTCACCCTCTTGCGGTGAAGTCATCAGGCACGTGCCATGCCTAGTAGTAGGGTAATCAGATTTTACCCACTCCACAAATAATCCAAGCTCCACTAAATTTAACCCTAGCCTATACATCATACCGGCCACCGAACCTAAACCCCTCATCTCTGTACCAGAAGATCTTGGAATCTGCTCCCTCGAAAGCATTAAACCGGAATAGAAACCCACATGGGCAGACATTGCAGAAAGCGAAGAATGGGCCATGAGTGATCAAGATTGGGAAGAATTTCGTCAAGAGTGGGACCCAAGCCAATTTATTATCCCAGATTCTCATGCCAAGCCAGTTGTTTTTATACCAACGGATCCCATTATCTGTCGGATCGACAAGGTCGTGTGCATCGCAGGCATGGTGCATACTCTTGAATATGTTGAACCAAGTGAACAGGAAGATTGGCGAGAACGGTGGGAGGCAATTTGTGCTGATCCTCTCGACGCAGTTTCACTCCCCGCATTATTTGAAGAACCTGGAGACATATGGAATCGAACGCTCGAAGAAGTTTATCATTGGGTCCCAAGCAATAATCCTCCGGATAATTTATTGCCACCTCCACTTCCTGGGGTCGAAGAACATTCTGCCATAGAAACTGTTTTTGGCGACCATGACTGGTCTCCTCGGGCCTACATTATTGGGGAACCTCTGCCTCGACCATCTGTGCCATTCCTCCACAGCCAGATGTTTCGGTTCTAATGACATATTCATTTTGGAGCGAAGAAGATGTGATTGATATCCAATTCGACAACGATGAAGTGTGGACCGTCAACAGAGCCATGTTAGATGATTCGTTTTGGAGTAATCAAGCAGTAGAAAATCTGGGAAAGAAAATAGAGAACATCAAGATCGAGAAACAAAAAGTCGAGAATAACCTTGTAGGATTTTGGTCTGAATACTTTGACACTAAAAAGAAGTTGGAATCCATCAAGGCTGGAAAACGAAAGGTCAATGAATTTTCAGACTTTTAGGATGAAGAGCCACCGTTAGTCAACCGAGTAACAAGAAGCGGACGGATTTATCAACCTGCTAATCTACAAAGGGGCAACGCCTCTAACCATGCCGAGACATTTGTTTGGAACGATCCCGTCCGAGATAATTCAACTCCAAGTAATCCGGAAAATGTCACTCAGACACCAGAAGTTTTCACTCAACCACTGCAAAGGAATCCTATGCCGGTGGAAGATCCCATCCGGAAGCAACTTGAAAGAACTCCAGCATCAGTATCCATCTGGGGGCTGCTTTCTTCATCCAGGAAACACCGTCAGAAACTGATCAAGACTTTGTCTAACATGGAAGTGCCGCCTGACACTCCCCCCGAAGCACTAATAGCCTTACTTGCGCCAAACCGGGCGAAACATGTCGTGACATTCACTTAGAAAGACTTGCCGCCAGAAGGAGCTGGCCACAACAAGCCATTACACATCACCATGAAATGTATGGGGAAATGGGTCCCCGTTATTCTCCTAGATAATGGATCTGCCTTGAATGTTTGCCCGTTACGCACAGCCTACTGTCTTGGGTTTACAACTAAAGATTTTCAACCATCAAATCTTGGAGTGCGTGCTTATGATAATACACGCAGGGATGTAGTCGGAATTGTTCAACTGGAAATATCAGTGGAGAATTTTAAGTCAAGTGTCGAATTTCATGTGCTCGACATTCCTTCATCTTTCAACCAGCTGCTGGGTAGGCCATGGCTTCACCACCCGAACATTATGGCGGTACCGTCTTCTCTGCATCAGAAAGTTCAGCTCGGTCTGGCCACAGGAACTCTAACCATCTATGGAGAGTCCGGGATTCGCCCTCATGTCTCTGATAATGCCCCTGTGCTTGAAATTATGCATGGAGAAGAAGACATCGCTCTCGGGGGATTCTCTTTTGACACCGCTGGGGCGGTTCTCACTATCAAAATGGATGAAGATTTCTCGGTTAGCTCTATGGTCATTGAAATGATGAGAAAGATGGCTTACATGCCGGGTTTAGGGTTAAGTCGCAACAACCAGGGAATAGCTGAATTCCCTGATTTTCCTATGAACAATCACCGCTTCGGCCTTGGTTATCAGCCCAATGAGAATGAACTTGGAAGTGGATGGAAAGCTCGAGCTCGTGCTCAGCCAAAGAAAAGTCCCATTCGTTTTGTTAAAGGAAAGGAGGCTATCTACCAAGGAGAGCCAGAACCATTTTGGGACAGGGAGAAAAGAGCCAAGCTGCCAGGATTCGAAATATTCGCCAATGACACCTGGGACAGTGATGATGAATCAGCAAAGCTAGAAGAATTGGTCAAGCAATGCAAATCTGACTGGATTGAAGTTTTTGACTCAGGGAATCTGATATCATTGTTTGGGAATGAAAGTCCATTAGGTATGGTTGAGGATGGGCCTGCTGCAATGATGATTGATTTGGAGCCTATCAGAGACATGGAGTTGATGATGCTAAGCCAAGAAGTCCTTGGAGATGTTACCTCGCTCATTGTGGATGCCAATGGAATTTATAAAAACTGCACTTTTGTACCCAAAATTATTTACACTGGCACTGAATTTGAGTCTAAGTCAGAGTCCAGCACTGAGTCTGAGTTTAGCACTTAGTTTGAGTCCACCTTTGAGTCAATGCACGTGTCTGTTGGTCTTCCACATCATTTCTCTTTCGAGTTTGAGTCCACTCTCATATATCACGCCCCTGGGGCCACCTCTTTTGCAATGAATGAAACCGACTTTGCTTATCTTGCTGTGTCTGAAATAAATTGTGTTAACCCTGACGATGATGGGATTGAGTTGGAGGAAGAAATTCCAAAAGAACTCCGATCTCTAATCGAACGAGAAAACGAAAGGCATGCTCAGCCTCTAAAAGAAGAAGTAATTTCAATAAAATTGAGAGATGAGAATAATCCACAAATGGTTCAAATCGGTTCTGAGCTGTCTCCAGAAGAATTTAAAGCTCATGCAGATCTTTTAAGAGAATTTCAAGATGTGTTTGCATGGTCTCACGCGGACATGCCCGGAATTGATCCTGAAATCGTGGAGCATCGAATCCCGCTTTATCCAGATGCAAAACCTGTCAAGCAGAAGTTGAGGAAAATGAGGCCTAACTGGGTGATGGAAATCAAGAAGGAAGTACAGAAATAGATAGATGCAGGGTTTTTAATGGTAACAGAGAATACCCTCAGTGGGTCGCCAACATCGTACCTGTTCCCAAGAAGAACGGAAAGATCAGAGTTTGTGTGGATTTCAGAGATTTGAACAAAGCTAGCCCTAAGGACGACTTCCCACTGCCACATATAGATGTGCTCGTAGACAATACCGCAGGGCATGCATTACTTTCTTTCATGGATGGTTTTTCCGGCTACAATCAGATTCTTATGGCCCCCGAGGACCGTGAGAAGACTACTTTCACCACAGAGTGGGGGACTTATTGTTATAGGGTTATGCCGTTTGGATTAAAAAATGCCGAATCTACTTACCAGAGGGCCGCTACAACTTTACTGCATGATATGATCCACAAAGAAGTCGAAGTTTACGTGGATGACATGATTGTCAAGTCTAAAGAAAGAGAAGGGCACTTGCACGCTCTCAGGAAGTTCTTCGAAAGGATTCGCAAGTACAGATTGCGCTCAATCCCGAAAAATGCACATTCGGAGTTACGGCCGGAAAGATGTTGGGTTTCATGATCACAACTCGAGGAATTGAAGTGGATCCATCCAAAATCAAGGCCATTCTCGAAATGGAACCACCACAAACTGAGAAAAAAGTGCGGAGTTTCCTCGGCAAAATTCAGTTCATCAGCAGATTCATCGCCAAGTTAACCTCAACTTGCGAGCCGATGTTTCATCTTCTCAAGAAAGGTGTGCCATTCAAGTGGGATGACAGATGTCAGAAAGCCTTTGAAACAATCAAGGAATACTTGCAGGACCCTCCAGTTCTGATGCCACCTGTACCGGGGCAACCTCTAATTCTGTACTTATCAGTCACTTCATCAGCAATGGGATGCATGCTAGCACAAGAAGGAGAAGGCGGATCTGAGAAAGCCATTTACTACATAAGCAAGAAGATGGTCGGATGCGAAGAACGATACACTTCGCTGGAAAAGACTTGTTGGGCTTTGGTCTGGGCTTCCAAGAAGTTAAGACACTATATGTTGGCCTATTCTGTAATGCTAATTTCTCGAATGGACCCTCTCGAATATTTATTCGAGAAACCCGCGCTTACAGGTAAGTTAGCACGATGGTTGCTTTTGCTAGCAAAATTCGATATCAAGTATGTTACCAGGAAGTCAGTAAAAGGAAGAGCCGTTGCCGAGTTCCTTGCCGATCACCCTGTGGAAGGTCTGGAAGATATAGAATTTGAATTCCCAGATGAAAACGTGATGACAACCACCAATGATGTTTGGATGCTGTATTTTGACGGGGCGGCCAATCAGAAAGGTTTTGGAATCGGGGTATTGTTAATTTCCCCAGAAGGATCGCATATCCCTCTTGCTTTTAAGCTAAACTTCGAAGTCACCAATAACCAATCAGAGTATGAAGCCTGCATCATAGGAATGGAAGCTACCTTGGAAATTGGAGTCAAAAGACTGGAAGTAGTCGGAGACTCAAACTTAGTGGTGTCACAAGCAAATGGAGATTGGAAGGTCAAGGAAGACAAGTTGAAACCCTATCATCAAGACTTGGATGAGTTGATCCGACAGTTTCAGATGGTCACTTTCACACATGTACCAAGATTAAAGAATCGGTTTGCCGATGCCCTTGCAACATTAGCATCCATGGTTGAAATACCAAATGGAGTCAGACTCAGGCCAATTGTGATCGAACAAAGAGACAAACCTGTCTATGAGTACGTCATGACCATTGACGAGCCGGACGATGGTCTGCCCTGGTATCACGACGTTTGGAACTTCATTGAGAAAGGCGAGTATCCGACAGGGACCGATAAGAAGGACCAATCACTCTTCGAAGATTGGCGTCTCGATACATCATTTGCGGAGGAAAGCTATATCAGAGATCTTATTGTGGAGCACACAAACTGTGTGTGCACAGAGAAGAAGCCAACCAGATTATGGAAGAAGTACACGAAGGAGTTTGTGGCCCTCATATGAATGGCATGATGCTCGCCAAGAAGATCTTGAGACAAGGTTATTATTGGTCAACCATGGAAACTCAATGTATTGAATATGTGAGACGATGTCATAAATGCCAGATTCACGCCAATCTCATGCATGTCCCGCCATCAAAGTTACATTCCATGACTTCACCTTGGCCCTTTTCTGCCTGTGGCATAGATGTTATCGGTAAAATCACACCAGCAGTGTCAAGCGGACACAAGTTCATCCTGGTCGCAATTGATTATTTCACCAAATGGGTTGAAGCTGCTTCCTATACGACTCTCACTGCAGTCCAAGTTGCTCACTTCATCAAGCAAAACATCATCTACAGGTATGGAGTCCCTCAAGCCTTCGTGTCAGACAACGGGGTTCATTTCAAAGGAAGAACGGCAGAGACTCTTGAAGAATTCTGGATTCAGGTCCATAAATCTACTGTCTACCAGCCACAAACCAACGGGGCTGTAGAAGCGGCCAACAAAACCGTCAAGTCTATACTGGAGAAAACCACTGAGTCCACACGGAATTGGCACGAACAACTGCCATTGGCATTATGGGGATACCGAACGTCTATCCGAACTCCAACAGGAGCCACACCCTATTCTTTGGTTTACGGTATGGAAGTCGTTCTCCCCATCGAACTCAAAATCCCGTCTTTGAGGATCATGGCAGAATCGGGAATGGATGAAGCAGAATGGCAAAACGCAAGGTTCGAAGAGCTCATGCTGTTTGATGAAAGGCGGCTCAAGGCCTTATATCATGTTCAGGGATATCAGCGCCGAATAGCCCGTGCTTTTAACAAGAAGGTGAAATCCAGGGATCTACAGGAAGGCGACATGGTCTTGAAAGAAATTCGAGCTCCAGTTTTTGATCCGCGTGGGAAGTTTCGACCAAAATGGGCCGGACCTTACATTATCAAGAAGATCTTGTCCGGAGGAGCATCACAACTCATCGATCTCGACGGCTACGAATTTTCTACTTTGGTCAACTTGGATCAACTCAAAAGATATTATCCCTGAGAGAAGCTCGCTGGACTGAAAACCGCAAGGGCGGACAGTTCCAGGCAAAAATTAGAGCAAAAGCCTGCTAGGTTGAAAACCCAAAAGGGCAGCCTAGGCAAAAGATAAGGCTAAATAAATCAGAGCTCGCTAGGCCGAAAACCCAAAAGGGCGGTACTAGGCAAAATTCAGAGCACAAAAGGAGAGTGTAAATACCCGACTGATCCCTAACCAAACACTTGTAGCCCTGAACTACGTCATGACCTGATTCCTTTTTGTAAGGGATACATAGGCAGCCTCACCCTGAGGTTCGGTCACAATCTTTTGAGTTGATTCCAAGTCATTATGCGCATTTCATATTTCACAGACAGAACTGGTAAGGATCAAGAGTGGAAAATTATCAAAACTCAAGTTTTATTTGAACAAACTTTTTCGATTACATGGCTGAGCATGAAACTTTCAAAAGAAACAAGCAACAACAACATCTATAGCGCAGGGTACACAACTTATTTCAAGCACAGTAAGATCGAGTCTAAAGTCTGTCCAAGTTTCCATTTGCTCTTGCTTCAATATCTCTTGTCAACCATCTCTTGTAACGTGCTGGAAGGAGAACACTGGGATATGGATCTTTTGGGATGGTCGCACGCTCCCTCCAATTATTCTGATAAGCTCTGAATGAAGCAACATTGAAATTTGGCACGACAAAGTTCTCGGGATCTGCAGGTGGCAGCACTTGACTAGCACCAAGTTGACGGAGGATGCGGTTTGGGATATAGAAAGTCCATCGGGTCAAACCCACCAGAACCATTCGCTGACGCCCCATGTTGCTAATAGCCATGTCAGGAAGATCAAGCCAAGACAGCCGCCAAGAAATCACCTCCTCTGTGAGCTGAGAGAGAACCTGAACCCAACCTCCCACATCATCAAAAACTTCCCTGAAGTCCCTGGTAACAAATCCTTGTGTTTCATGAACCCGGTTTCTTGGCACAGGCTCAAGCAGATTAGCCTTGTCACATAACCACAGCTGTGTGAAAGAGAGAAAACATGTGAGAAACTTTAGAAAGCCTTAAACCAAGAGTCGAGGTAAAATGAGAACAAGTGCAAAACCAGAAAAAGGAGAGCTGAGTGAGAAGCCTACCTGTAGGAGCAGGGGACTACCCTCGAAGACGTCAGTCCGACCAGCGTGAACTCCATCTAACCCCATCAAAGTCTCAGCCAGAACCATGGGAGCTACATCTTTGCGTTCCTCAATTTGCATGGCCACATCAACCAAGGAAGAGCTTGCCTGACCATCAGATTGCACGAACAAGAAGGCAGCCAATAAACACAAGCGTAGAGCAAAGTCATTGGAACGGAATCCTTCAATAAGGCGTGGAATGTTCAGAAAACCTCCACGAATCATGGACTTGGTAGCATTGTTGCTCATCTCAAGTTTAGAAGACAGCACTGGGGCAAAACCAACTCCTTAGAGAGGGATGATAGGCTCCGCCAAATCAAAACCTCCGATGTATGCGTAGAATTCCTCCACGGTGGGGCATAACTCGTGAAGACGAAAGCGAAAATTGAGTTTTGAGCATCCGGGGCTCATTCCATGCTTCATTTGGGCATGTAACCTGTGCATACAAGCCGTGACGCGTGCATACGACCTAGTGGAAGGATCGGTTGACGACCCCAACCCAAATTTCTATGATCAAGTACCTCGAAGACTTATACATCAAGAATGGAAACATCGGCAAGCTATACTTCATAATGTGGTTATCTCACGAGTTCAATCAATTCACATGCGTCATGTCATTCCATCCATTTGTCAAACAGCAATGCCGGCACATGTGCACAACAAACATTGTTCTATTATCATTGATCTACGCATTATACATATAAGTCCGAAAGTTAGTTGAGTCCTGTGAGTCACAACCATGAATACGAGTCAAAGTTCTCCGTACATAAATTTGTTAGTCTCAATTTAGTTGCTTTAACTAAGTACTCATGTGCAAACTTTGATTTTTCAAATTCATTGCCAAAATGAATAACGGCATGACAAGATGTAAGTTTTTATAAAACCAAAAACGTGAATATCCACATCATGAGCATAATCATGTCTAGGGGCAAACAGGCCCAATGCTAAATCAACTACCAGGGCTCGCAGGCCATCTATACAGAAGGGCAAACAGGCACCCAAATCAAAACGAGGCACGCAGGCCCCACCTAATAAAATGCTACTACTAACTCTCTCAGGTACGAGGACGCTTCGATGGAACATGTCTCCCCGGTCTATACTCTTCTGGCATAGCAGGATCACCCTCAGTACTACTACTCTCTGCAGACTCCTCCCTCTGCGGTGCACTCTCTCTCCGTCTCTCAGAAGAACGAAGGACTCGGCCTAAGGGTGGAGTCGCTGAAGTAGCTCGAGGCATAGAACGCCAAACACTCCGGGAACCAGACGCTCCCTGTACAAGCAATAAAAGTCTGTCAAAGTATGATGAAAAGCATGCATGATCAACAGAAAGGAAAGGCAAGTCTAATGTATACCTCAGCAGCTCCAACACTAGGGGTAGCCCCTCGGCTAGCTCCTCTCTCACTACTGGTACTCTCTCTCCTCCTGCGAGTACCCCGGCTGGCCTCTCTACCTCTGCTAGCCTCTCCAGCACCTCGACCTGTGCCTCTGCCAGCCTCCCTGGTACCACGCGCCGGCATCCTCTCTCTGGTGGTACTCTGCCTACGACCAAGTACAACTCCTGGCTCAGCTCGTGGGCGTACCTCTGGGACCATGCCCATCACAAACTGACGGACCATGGCCTGCAAGTCTTGCACCAACTGGTACAAAGCTGTCGCCCACTCAGCAGGAATCTGAAATGCAAAAACACATCAGCAATGTATGGGATATTGCTACAAGAAAACAATCAAGGCAAATACAACAGACAGAAGTCACCTCTGTCGTGGCAAAAGTAACGGCGGGAGTAATAAGAGGCACCGTCACTACTCCAGGCGCTCCATCAGCAGTCACTACCTCAATCTCTCTCCTCAACTCAGGTAAAACAGGGCAGCTCTCAAGCGATTCTCCATATCCAGGTCATATGCCAAGTGTGTACGCAAGTAGCCCTCATAATCAGTCGAAGGACTGAAGATCACCTCTGTCGGCACTGTATATCTCTCTATCTCTGCTCGAGTATACTCATCAGTCCTCTGAACAAGCGAAGGAAGGGGCAAAGGCACTCTAAAATGGTCAATCCCGAGAGATTGACGTGACACTCTGTCACCCAGGTACCATCGCCAGCCATATGGACACTCCAATAGCACTCGACTCCGTGTCCACTCCCTGCTCTTGATCAGGTAATCCTTGCGCGACCTGTCCCAGACATTCCACCTCACCTGCAAGAGAGAAAGTTCATCATTTTTCAGGAAATGAAAGGGCAAGAAAACATGAAAAGTTGATTACAAAAGAAGCTTACTCTATCTCCTGTGGTAGAATCAAGAAAAAGTCTTAAGCTCCTCAAATCTCCCTTATGGTCACCAGCCCCTGTGAACTCCAATCCCCACTTCTCAGCACGTGGAAGCACATTCTCATTGCTATGAGAATTGGCTGGGGCAAATACTCCCAGCACTTCATAAGCCCACACCTGCATGTTCAGAAAGCAATCAAGTCAAGGAATATGGCTAAGACATTATCATGATTTACACGAAAGAGGAATGCTAGCAAAGCTGACCTCCAGTACTCTCCAGTAGCCACCAAGGCTCGTGCCTACTCCACGGCAGACGCAACCCAAGAAGCAGTACACGGTGCACAAGCCAGCACCACCCCAGTCGAATCTCCGAGCAGTCTCCAAGCTCTCTAGCACTGGTAACCAACCCAAGTGCACCATGCCCTGCCTGTTCGGAAACAGGGAAGCACCGAAGAGGTATACAAGTAAGCCCTCGCCATCTGCCTAGCCTCCTCCTCTGACCCCGACTCGTGGTCCCAGAAATCCACCAAGACAGTATATCTCACCCCCGACTTAATATCTCCAGGCCTCCTCCCCAGGTAATGCTCTACGGCAGCGGTATCCAAGTATAGCTCCGAATCGAATGGAATAGGCTCGCCTCCAACTCTCAGGCCGGTGATAGCAGCAAAGTCAAGAGGAGTGATAGTCATCTCCCCGAACCTGAAGTGAAAAGTGTTGGTGGTATCCCACCACCTCTCCACCAGAGCTCGTATCAGCTTGCGGTCTGTCCTGGTCACTGTCAAGAGCCGGATAAAAATGGTGAATCCAGAAGCATCAACCAAGGCTCTCACTCTCAACGGCAAGACACGGTAGTATGCCAGAGAACTCGCAGAACCGCCGTAACCACCCATGGATCTCTGGGTCTACAAACAAAGACATAATACAATCTCTATCAGTCACTGTCAAAAGGAATGTATAGCAAATAGGTACAAGCAGCAGAGAATAAACAAAAATACATACCAAGGGATTTCTGTAAGCAATATGGGTCGAGCGATCACGAATGACGTTCATATCCAAGTATACTGGCAGCAAAGGGGTATATGTATCACATCCCTGAGGAACAAAGAAGTGCACTTGTGGTACGTAGGTGGCAGGCGTGAAAGGCACTAGGTGCTCCAAGGCCAACTCGACCTCCCAGACTATGGTCAAACGCACCTCCCCTGCAGCCACCTCAGCCCCTCTTTGTCTCTCCTCCTGCTCAACGTCTCTGACATGAGATGGCATACCCTCCTGAATCAGAATATTCTCAAACTGAGGAGACTCCTGCAAAGTCGCTGCAATATCCTCATCTCTTGCCCCCTCCAAAGTGTCTGCCAAAGTCAAGCCTGGCCTACGGGAAGAACCAATTGTAGGTGTAAACAATGGAGGCTCTGAAACCTCTGTCTCTCTATCAGCACTCTCCTCTAGCACTCTTGCAGTACCAATGGCAATAGCCGGACCTGAAGCAATCCGTCTCACCAAAGGTATCTCCTCACTCTTGGTACTACTCCCTCCAGCAACATCCTCCACAAGCACATCCCTATCACTGGTACCTCCCCGAGTCACCGGTATATCAGTCGCAACATCCTCACCACCTACAACGATTTCAGTCACAAGAGTAGCCTCCAGAATATCACTCGGAATGCCCTCAGTCTGAGACCCACTCTCCTGTGCACGGGCTCTCTCTACAACAACATCAATCCCACCAAGGTTCATCGCAATGTCAGAAGGTGAAGCACCCGTACCTGAAGGATCAATGTCCATAGCCTCTGGACCCCCGTGGCTAGCCCCAGCACTCTGATTACCTCCCGCAGCACTCTCAGTGTCACGCGCAATACTCTCAATATGCCGTGCGACACCCTGATCGCCACCAACGGTGTCATCATCACCCACAGTACTCCCATCCATAGCCGCGGCACCCTCAATGGACCGTCCGGTACTCGGATCCCCAATCACGGCACCACTAGCATCACCCACGGCACTATCAATCTGTCGTGCGGAACCCGAGTCGTCACCGCCGCCCATCCCAGTAGCGCTACCGGTACCTGCGGTTTCCCATACCACTGCCGGAGTTGAGGTCTCACCCGTGTGAGCCTCACCGAGTCCTGTCGAAACCATTTCCGGCATGGATGACGCCATTTCTGCCCCAATCGGCACCGACCGAGACATTTCGGGAATGGGGGTTGAAACCGGGTCGGTATCACTCGGAATACCCATGGAAGAATCGCTCCTAGTCTTGCCGGACGATGAACTTCTCTCCTCAAAAGCCGACGACGAGGTATTTGCAGCAGACACTGAAGAACCGCTCGACACTTTGCTAGAATCAGCCATATTTCGGAATGGGGAACTTCGGTTTTGGGGAGCTATGGACCAACAAATGAATTTGGGGAAGAAAGAAGAAGAATGGGAGAGGCAATGTGGTTTTTGAACTCCTGCTCTGAACTGACTGAAGAGTTTGAATATATTGAAAGTGGGAGAAAACAAAACGATTTCAGGCGGTTATAAAAACCGCTTGTGCCGTACGGCACACACCCTCTACCGCGTGGCACACCTCAAGTACCGCACAGTACATCCCTTTGCCGATCTTGCCGCACGATACTCCTACTCCACCACACGGCACGGTTTTGAAGCCGCACGGTATACATCTGAAAGTTTTGGCACCAAAAAGTCAATTTTTCAAGAAATGATTGCCGTCAAACCCCCCCTTGCTGACACAGAATGGTTTCAATGGTTTCGTAAGTCCTCTCTGGCATTAACAGCAAGGTTTTCTCAAACAACAATTGGTTTCGTAAGTCCTCTCCGGCATTAACATCCAGGTTTTCTCAAACAACAATTGGTTTCGTAAGTCCTCTCCGGCATTAACATCCAGGTTTTCTCAAACAACAAGTGGTTTCGTAAGTCCTCTCCGGCATTAACAGCAAGGTTTTCTCAAACAACAATTGGTTTCGTAAGTCCTCTCCGGCATTAACATCCAGGTTTTCTCAAACAACAAGTGGTTTCATAAGTCCTATCCGGCATTAACATCAAGGTTTTCTCAAACAACAAGTGGTTTCGTAAGTCCTCTTCGGCATTAACATCAAGGTTTTCTCGGACAGCAATTGGTTTCGTAAGTCCTCTCCAGCATTAACATCAAGGTTTTCTCAGACAACAATTGGTTTCATAAGTCCTCTCCGGCATTGACATCAAGGTTTTCTCAGACAGCAATTGGTTTCGTAAGTCCTCTCCGGCATTAACAAACGGTTTATCAACATCCAATGGTTTCGTAAGTCCTCGACGGCATTAACAACAATATTCAAGCACTCAAGTGGTTTCGGCATTAACAACAGTTATATCAACATCAAATGGTTTCGTAAGTCCTCTCCGGCATTAACAAACGGCTTATCAACATCTAATGGTTTCGTAAGTCCTCTCCGGCATTAACAGAGGTTTTTCAACATCAATAGCACATCATTCGTTTTTCCCTCATTGAAAAACAGAGTGACGATTTCCGCAAATCCGATCAAGGTATGTTTCCTATCAAAACTCTTGTATTTCATGATTTATTATTCTAAAGCCCCGATGAACTATGCCGGTCTGATCCCTACAAACAGGGTACGTAGGTAGCTCTTACGAGCGCGACCACATGCATCATGTTTAGCTATTTGTTTTCATGCGAGGACGTCCATATCGAGGGGTGTCTTCTATCTTTGACGCAACTTCCATCACACAATGATTGTAAGTCTCGTCAAAGAGGGGCAACTATAGACACCCCAAAATGAGACGCTCACGTACATCTTAATCCCCGATGATGAAAGGAAATGCTCGAAAGAACTCTCGGATTGAAAATCTCCAAGTCAACTCAGTCAACAGTACCGCACGGTGCTCATCTCTCATGCACGGAACAGCCAGAGTCACGTACGGTAGCTTTTTGAATTTTGGCGGTCAGTTGTGCCGCACAGCACAGAAAGTGTGCCGCATGGTGCAGTTCATGTGTCGTACGGTACTGTCACTTGTCTCACAGCTTTTTGCAGAGTTCCCAGCAGCTGAAATTGTTGACAAACGCAACCCTCTTCTCATGATGGTTTCGTGCGGGCAGAAGAAGTTATGTAATAGCCATGATGGCATTTGAGTGAATGCCAAGTTTACGTGAAAGCCAAGTTCACCCATCCCCTATATAATCCGACCGATTTCGGATGGAAAGAGAGGATTGAAAAGAAGATCAAAAAAAGTTTTGTGAAAGAAACCATGAAAACCAATCCAATCCTCTCCCAAAGCAAAGCCCAATTCAGAAACTCCACCCCCTATTTTTCGGCCCTGAGTCGTGGAGTTCAAATCCCAAGTTCGTCCAAGTCTAAGCCCTCAATCCCTCTTATCACTATAATAGAGTGAAGTAGAAATCCAGAGGAAGCTCAAACCACATTCAGAAGTTCAATCCGATGTTCAATCCGAGAGTTTCGAAACCAAGGTATAAACCCGTTTCGCCAAATTCCTCAAGTTTGGTACCCTGAGGGGAGGGGTACCAAGCATGGAATGATCTCTTATATCATCTCCATGCTTGGTATGCCCATGTCACATTGAAACCAGTTCTATTTCAAACCTCCCGGTCGCGTCGTACGGTGAAAACATCGCCTCGTATGGAGCGATTCAATGAGGAGGGACATTCCATACTTGAACACACTGTTTTCCCACTCACAGTAGTCTGATTTTTACCATATTCCATGTCTTGTATGTGCTTCATTCCAGTTCTTTCGAAAATCAAAGTTTCAAATTGTTATGCAGCCAACAGTGCCGCACGGCACTCCCACTGTGCCGCACAGCACTCCTGGAGTGCTGTACGGCATTCTTTTGAAAATTTGACCGTTGGATTGATAAACGGTGCCACACGGCACATTTTCTATGCCGCACGGCACACTTTTCTGGCAAAAATCAAAGTTTTGAACAGTACCTTGCATGAACAGTTTAAACTCTGGATTTTCGCGTATTTACCGTAAATTACATATTTGTTACTTGCTTTTCATTATTATTGTCTGCTTTGCATGATTTAAATGTTTATCTATTAAAGTTCGGCATTAAAACGTTCTCTAAAAATCCCACAAATGTTTAGTAAAGACCGATTTTTTTTATCTGGCGAACGGGGTGCATTAAAACCCTTCCCGTTCGTAACCTGGCTCCCGAATCCAAGACGAATCTCTGGTTTTCAATTGTTTTATAAATCATTTTCTCAATCATTTTTCAAAACGGTTTCTCGGGTCTTAAACCATTTTCCAAAAAACCCGGGTGGCGACTCTATATTCAAACAAAAACCAACCGGCGTGGAGGTCGACCGTCCACAAAAACCAAAATGCAAATATCCACATCATTAGCATAAACATGTCCAGGGGCAAACAGGCCCAATGCTAAGTCTACTACCATGGCTTGCAGGCCATCTCTACAGAAGGGCTAAACAGGTGCCCGAATCAAAACGAGGCACGTAGGCCCCACCTAAATTGCTACTACTAACAACTGTCTCAGATACGAGGATGCTTTGGTGGCTCATATCCTCGGTGTCTGTACTCCTCCGGCGTGGGAGGATGGCTCTTAGTACTACTGCTCTCTACAGACTCCTCTCTCTGTGGTGCACCCTCCCTCCGTCTCTCCTAGACTGTGGAAGAACGAAGGACTCGACCTGAAGCTAGAACTGCTGAAGTAGCTCGAGGCGCTGAACGCCTAGCACTCTGGGAACGTGACGCTCCCTGCACAAGCAACAAAGTCTGTCAAAGTACAATGAAAAGTATGGGTGATCAACAGAAAGGAAGGACAAGTATGATATGTACCTCAGCAGCTCCACTGCCAGGAGTAGCTCTGCGACTAGCTCCTCTCTCACTGCTGGTACCTGCTCCATGGCTACTCTCTCTCCTCCTATGAGTACCACGACTAGTCTCTCTACCTCTGCTAGTATCTCCAGCACCTCGGCCTGTGCTTCTGCCAACCTCCCTGGTACCACAAGCCGGTGTCCTCTCTCTGGTAGCACTCTGCCTACGACCAAGTACAACTCCTGGCTCAGCTCGCGGGCGTACCTCTGGAGCCATGCCCATCACAAACTGACGGACCATGGCCTGCAAGTCTTGCACCAAGTGAAACGCAGACGCCGCCTATTCAGCAGGAATCTGAAATGCAAAGATACATCAATAATGCATGAGATATTGGCATGGGAAAATCATTAAAGCAAGTAAAGCAATCAGAAGTCACCTCTGTCGTGACAAGAGTCACTGCAGGAGTAATAAAAGGCACCGTCACTACTCCAAGTGCTCCATCAGCAGCCACTACCTCAATCTCTCTCCTCAACTCAGGTAAAGCAGGGGCAGCTCTCAAGCGATTCTCCATATCCAGGTCATATGCCAAGTGAGTACTCAGGTATCCCTCATAGTCTATCGAAGCGCTGAAAATCACCTCTATCGGCACTGTGTACCTCTCTATCTCTGCTCGAGTATACTCAGCGGTCCTCTGAACAAGAGAAGGAAGAGGCGAAGGCACTCTAAAATGGTCAATCCCGAGAGATTGACTGTGGACGGTGAGATCCACGCGCGGCTCTTTTTTTTTTTGAAGTTCGAATATGAAAACGAAAAAAATGTGAGTCGCCACTCGGGGTTTAAATTTAGAAAATGTTTGGTACCCGAGAAACCGTTTTAAGAATAGTTGTTGACTCTCATGCCACGTTGGAAAAGATTTGATCTGCGAAAAGATTCTTTTGGATTCGGAAGCCAGGTTACGCGCGGGGAAGGTTTTATTGAAAAGCACCCCGCTCGCCCGGGAGATTCCCGGTCTCTACTAAATAATTTGTGGGATTTTTGTAGAAAATATTTTATTGAAAACCTTGACAATTAAACAAGCAAAATAAAAAAATAATAAATTAAAACCATAACAGAAATAAAATTTAAACAAAAAGGACTAAATAGTAATAGCAAGAAAATAAAGGGTGAAAAGTGTAATAAACAAAAAAGTTGCAAAAAATAACAGTGAAACAGGGTACGAACAGGGGAAAATAGAGTAAAATTTTTGGTTTCTAAATGGGAGCCGTGCGGCTCCTACACAGGGACTGTGCGGCCTATGCTACAAGCCGCGCGGCTTGTGTACGATCCATTTTTCAAAAATTTTGTTTCAGGACCAGTGAGCCCAAAACCCGTTCAAAACCTGGTTTTCTTCTTCAAATCAACTCCAAATAAGTTGTTATTGTTTGTGAACAAGTTATTGAAGTGAAACTTATTTCCGGTATGGATCGTACCGTGCGTTTATCGAGAAAAATTGCCCGGTACGATTCCGAAAAGCCAGTTTTTGCTTCAAAAATGGTTTACCGAGTTAAGATACGGTTGTTGAAACCGTTATTAACTCGGGAATGCCCTCGGAGAGCCACGATTTGAAAATCAAAGTTCGGAAATGATTTATACCTTTCTGGAACTCGAAACAGAGGTTGAAAACTTCGGATTCTTCGGGTTTGAACTTGTAGGATCAAGGTTTGGTATGAATGGGAATGGTATAGAGGAATCGAAATGGAATGGAAGGTGTGAAGTTTTGGGAAGTTTACTGGCGGCTTTGAACGAGAGTTTTGCCGGAAAATCGAACGGAAATTCTCTCAGGGTATGATTTTCGATGTGTCTTGAGAGGAAGAGGATGCCTCTATTTATAACCGGATTTGAGGGAATAAAAATGATGATATTCGGCGGCGGTTCGATGATGATATTCCTGAATTGTCTGGGTTGTCAGGAATTTTTTCAGAAGATAACAACACCAGCCGTGCGGCTCCCAGGGGGAGCCGTGCGGCTTGTCGGGAGGAGCCGCGCGGCTCGTATGGCAAAGGATAAGCCGTACGGCTTGAGACAGGAGCCGTGCGGCCTGTGAGGCTGAGTTCCCAATTTTCTGGACAAGTTCCAAGGTATTTTGATCGCTCATTCGTCATCGGGCATGCACGGGTATCCAAAATTGGGGTGTCTACAGTTGCCCCTCTTTGACGAGACTTGGTCATCATTCTGTGATGCAAGTTGCGTCAAAGACATAGACGTCCCAATTTTGAACGCCCAAGTACAAGAAAGAAAAACATGACTCAAAAACATGGTCGAGCAAAGAGCTTCCTACGTACCCTGTTTGTAGGGATCAGACCGATCGTAGTTCGGGGCTGACAAGTTTAACAAATACCACAGAGGGATTTTGGAAAAACTTGGATTGTCTGTTTGAAGGCATCAAAATGATTTCTGAGTAATAAACAATGCCATGACGGACTTTGGAAAAAGATTTAAGAAATTCAATCTGGTGCCTTTGAGGACTTTTTTTCTTTTTTTTTTAAAAAATGATTTTTTAGAAAATCAGGATAGTACCTGACGGATTTTAAAGTGATTTTTCGAAAATCAGAATAGTACCTGACGGAGTTTAAAATGATTTTTAGCAAATCAGAATAGTACCTGACGGATTTTAAAATGATTTTTTAGAAATCAAAATAGTACCTGACGGATTTTAAAATGATTTTTAGAAAATCAGAATAGTACCTGACGGATTTTAAAATGATTTTTTAGAAAATCAAAATAGTACCTGATGGATTTTAAAATGATTTTTAGAAAATCAAAATAGTACCTGACGGATTTTAAAATGATTTTTAGAAATCAAAATAGTACCTGACGGATTTTAAAATGATTTTTTAGAAAACCAAAATAGTACCTGAAGGATTTTAAAATGATTTTTTAGAAAATCAAAATAGTACGTGACGGATTTTAAAATGATTAAAATAGTACCTGACGGATTTTAAAGTGATTTTTAGAAAATCAAAATAGTACCTGACGGATTTTAAGATGTTTTTTAGAAAATCAGAATATACCTGACGGATTTAAAAATGATTTTTAGAAAATCAGAATAGTACCTGACGGATTTTAAAATGATTTTTAGAAAATCAAAATAGTACCTGACGGATTTTAAAATGATTTTTTAGAAAATCAAAATAGTGCCTGACGGATTTTAAAATGATTTTTAGAAAATCAAAATTGTACCTGACGGATTTTAAAATGATTAAAATAGTACCTGACGGATTTTTAAATGATTTTTTAGAAAATCAAAATAGTACCTGACGGATTTTTAAATGATTAAAATAGTACCTGACGGATTGTAAAATGATTTTTTAGAAAATCAAAATAGTACCTGACGGATTTTAAGATGTTTTTTAGAAAATCAGAATAGTACCTGACGAATTTTAAAATGATTTTTAGAAAATCAAAATAGTACCTGACGGATTTTAAAATGATTAAAATAGTACCTGACGGATTTTAAAATGATCAAAATAGTACCTGACGGATTTTAAAATGACTAAAATAGTACCTGATGGATTTTAAAATGATTTTTTAGAAAATCAAAATAGTACCTGACGGATTTTAAAATGATTTTTTTTTTTTTTTGATTTTGAAAAGTGATTGGTGCCATTGAGGGCTAAAAAGGATTTTTGAAAATAAATTTATGAAATGCCGTTGAGGGCTTTTATACGCAGGAGATTTGAAAAGGTTGTGATTAGGACGTGCTGGGGGCCACTTTTGATGGTATGAATGAACAGGGGGGTGTAAGGGTGATTTTGGGAAAACATTTCGGAAAAGATAGACCGCACGGCTTGTTCATCGGAGCCACACGGTTCCAAATACACGCCGCACGGCTCCCGTGCTTCCAAAAATCGATTCTTTTCTTCTAGTAACCGCCTTATACCTCGGGTATTACGCTCTTTCACTCGAAATTTCAAAATTTTCCCTTCCATAGAGAGGCGATTCGGTCATTCCTTCATTTCCCTCGTTGATTTCCTTTCGAAAATCTCAAAACCCAAACATCAGACTTTGGAGCTTTAGGTTATGGCGAGTTTCGGCGAGCAAGGAGTTGATTCTGGTGAGCCTCCTGCGAGTACCCTTTCTTCGAGTGACTGTACATCGCCGGCGGCGGCGGAGGAGAGCTAGAGGGTGGCGGATCTGACTGTGGGTGATCCGGTTTTGGTCATCCCGAGCATAGGTGATCCGGTTGCGACCTCTCATCTTCCGAGTGTGGTTCGGCATTGATGGGTGGTGCGGTTTGTGAGAGTAACAGAGGGATAGACCGTGCGTCTGGAGATGAGCGCCGTGCGGCTGGAGAGGAGCAACGCACGGCCGACGGTGGTGGAAACGCGCCAGTGGGGGCATTCGGGGGCGATCCGGTTCAGACCCATGAGAGTCCGGTTGCTGGCATCCCTTTGGAGGGTAATGGTAGCGCGATAGTTGACCGGGTGGAGTTGCATGGCAACATCAGTGGCGACCAGAGTTTTGCTGACGTCCGGGTAAGCACCACGATTGCTCCTATTGTTTCAATGCCCATGGATTTAGATTTGAGTGTTTCCATTTCTGAGATTGAGATGACTGTGGGCGGTGTGGACTATTTGGTTGACCAGAGGGCTGTTGAGGGTGCTGTGGTTGGTGAGGTTGAGGCCCCTCAGGAGGTTATGAGTGCGGTGTTAGGAGGTGATACGCCAGTTGGCGGAGACTTGCCCCCGACTGGTGTTCCAGAGACTGTTGTTGAGCCCGGGGATATAGAGATGGAGGATTTAGGCGCGACAAATGATAGTGGTAGTGAGGAGAGAGATAGTGGTGATTTGCAGCAGAGAGAGAGTACTCAGACTGAGGAAGCACGTGTGGAGAGGATAGTTCCTGACGTACCTCTCTCTCGTGTTTTTAGTAGCTTGTCACATGTACTGGGTGCGGAGAGTGCAAAGGGAGCAGGGAGAGGTGCAGGGGTTGCGAACCTCGTGTTGTTTCACCCACCGGCTGACTCGTCACGGGCCTTGAGAGCCACTTTGGGAGACACTTTAGAGGCGGCTACCGACGAGTCCTTAGCCCGAAGCGTGCAGGACTTTCCTGAGCTGGAGACTATCTTGGTTGCTTAGACCCCACCGGTGATTGTCCAGGATGCCGAGAGAGAGGGGAGACAGGCAGAGGAGGCGGTCCATGTGACCGTCGTTGAGGAGGTTAGACAGGCTCTGAGGGACAGGCCACCTTTCACTCCTGAGACTTACGTCTTTCGGCTTCACTTCATCATACCGCTGGGGTGTGAGACTTACGAGCCGCAGTTACCTTTTTACCCTGAGGACCAGGTTCTTTGGGACCCAGCGACACACATGTCGAACAGGACTCTGGTATGTACTTGAACTTGAATTTGAACTTGTTTCCTTTCGATTTTGCTTTCTGTTCATCACAATTCCTGTTTGTTTGTACTGATTGAGTGAGTTTGTGCTTGAAATAGGTGAACAGGGGACTGCTCGCATATGGTGGCTCTTCTGATTGCTTGGAGCAGTACGGTTTGTTACCGGTGAGAGTGAGGTGGTTCGTGGACGCCTCAGGTTTTACTCCGTTTATCCGGACCTTGATGGAGACTCGGGGGAACAGGCAGCTAGTGAGAGCTTTGGTGGAGCGTTGGTGGGACACCACCAACAGTTTTCACTTCAGGTTTGGGGAGATGACGATCACCCCACTGGACTTTGCAGCGACTACGGGTTTGAGAGTTGGGGGAGATCTGATCCCTTTCGACTCGGGTTTGTACTTGGACAGAGCGGCGATCCGGCACTACTTGGGGAGAGAGATGGGAGATGAGCCGATGGTGAGATGCAACCACTTGCCAGTCCTTTGGGATCATGTGCTTGAGACTGATCTGGAGGCACGTCAGATGGCCAGAGCCTACTTGTTATATATGTTCGGACAGTCTTTGTTTCCGAACCGTCGGCACACGGTTCACTTAGGTTGGTTGCCTGTTTTAGGAGAGCTGGAGACGGCTGGGCGGTTTGACTGGGGTGGCTCTGCCTTGTGCTCACTTTACTGTTTCTTGGGTTCAGTGGTTCGTGGTGCGGCGAACACCATTGCTGGCTACTGGAGGATCCTGGAGGTAAAACATCGCACATTCTTGCTTCATACACTTTGCACTGTGTTTGGTTGCTTCTGCTTCTGTTACTGATGAGTCTCTTTGAAAATGCAGATATGGGCTTATGAGGTGTTCGGAGTACCGGGCCCGGAGAATTCTTACCATGATGACCGTGTGCTCCCACGTGCGATGAGGTGGGGAAAAGCGTCCCTTGGAAAGAAAGAAGAAAACAGGGATTTGAGGTTCTGTCGCCTCTTCTTTGACCGGTCTATGGGTGAGACGGTATGATATCACAAACTTTCTGAGATTTCATTTCAAACCTTTCTGTTGGTTTTCCAAGAATAACCCAAAGTTGCTTGCAGGTGCATTGGGATGTGTGGGACAGGCTGGATCGTCCTTACTTAGCCAGGAGCCGGACAGTGACACGAGGGCGTATACTATTGGAGTCCCCTTTCGGCTGGCAGTGGTACTTAGGAGACAGGGTGGCGCGTTAGTCTTGGGGGTTGGGCCACTTCAGAGTACCTGCTTCACTTCCGTCGCGTATTCTGCGTACGCACGAGTATACTCCGGCTGAGATAGAGACGTACACTGTGCTGGACACGTCCTGGACCTTTCACCCTTCCGTGGCTTATGACCACTATGTGACGACCACGCTTGCCCATGACTTGCGCATGGAGACTCGGTTGGCTGGGCCTGCTCCAGTGGCGGACGCCGCTCTACCCGTGGTGAGGAGAGAGATAGAGGTGATGACGGCTGGTGGGGTTATGGGAGTGATAGACGTCCCCCGAGTGACTGACCCAGTGGTGTTGGCAGCGAGAGAGGTAACCTGAAAAAGACAAAATAGCAATAGTCAGTTTTCATTTCAAATCTGAATTTCCTGCTTTGTTACCTGCTAATGGCTTTTAATTATTTCTTGCAGTTTCCTGTTGAGTGGGTCACGTCCCAGGTTGAGCTGGTACGTGACTTAGAGGCCTTGGTTCGTCGCCTTATGATAGGCAATATACCAGAGGTGCGACCCAGAGCAGTGCCTGGCATTGTGCCACAGGCTGGTGATGACGATGGTGGTGGTGGTGGAGATGCCGGAGCCGGAGGTGGGTGCAGAGGTGGAGGCGCCCGTAGAGGTGGGCGCTGCTCGAGAGGCAGAGCGAGAGGTGAGCGCGGAGGCGAGCGCAGAGGTGGCGGAGTTGGAGTTGGTAGCCGTGGGGCCAGTGGTAGTCGTGGTGCTGGCAGCGGGTTTGGGAGTCGCCGTAGGCCGCGACGTGACCGTTCTGTAGGTAGTGAAACAGATCAATCCGAGCGTAGCCGTAGGCCGAGGCAGGGCCGTTCAGCTGGCAGTGAGGCAGACCAAGTATGCTTTGTGCTTTGGTTTTTGAGACTTGAATGCTTGAACTGTTTGTTAATGAATTTTCTCCTTGTGCAGGACGTGCTTCCTTCTCCACCGCGTCGTACCAGGCCTCTGATGAAGAATGCCGGTGGTGGTCCGGTGCGTGCTCAGCCTTCAGTCCCAGTTTCTGGTAGGATTCTACGGAGTAGCCGTTCTTCGGTGGAGGGACCCGGGAGTTGGCGCTTGCGGGTAGGAGATTCAGAGGGTAGCAGTGACCATGATGAGGATCATACTAAGAGTGATCACCCGAGTTCTTCTGACGAGTAGCAGTACCTGACAGTTTATATTTAGGAGATAGATTTTATTTAGGATGAGCCTGCGTGCTCAGTTTTTGGTTCGGGCGCCTGTTTGCCCTTCTATTTTTGCTTTTTATTCATGGATACGGCCTGCGTGCCGAGCTAGCTATAGATGTTGGGCCTGTTTGCCCCGGATAGATGTACTTTCACTTTTCACGATGCGTATGTTACTTTGTACATGTTGTCTTTTACACTGGCATTTTCTGAGTTCAAAGTCTGAATTTGATGCACAAATGACTGAAACTGATAAAACATGACAAATGCCTCCGGGGCTTATGAGAATGTATGACTGTGGAGTGAAAATACAAACTGACTCGACAGACTTGAATTTTGTATGTGAAACGAAAAACTGAGCGATACAGGGCCTGACATGCTCAAACTTGCAATTTGCAGGATAAATGCCAAATGATACTTCCTTGAATCAATGAAACAAAGAAAATGTCGCCCGAACAGATTTCGACTCGTCGACGCCCCGTTTTCGCAAATCTCGTACCTCGGAATGCCCGAATTTCACATTTCATATCAAACTCTTCCAATGACCTTGCTTCAATGTTGCAGACATGTATTGTGACTTGTGGGAGTCATCAGTGCCCCAGAAATAGAAATGACGGTGTCCCTTCTGCCGATTTTGCCGTATGCGAGATTTTGGAGTACCCAATCACCCAAATTTGACCCAAAAATCTCAAATGATTGCTCTAATAATCTTGAAACATCCATTATGACTGGAATGAGCAAGAAAAAGTGCCAAAATATGCCTGAAATGGTCCCGGGAATGCTAACCTGAGATTTGTTCTTGAGAACTTCAAGGGAGGCCGCGCGGCTCCTCTATGCAAGCCGCACGGCTTGTGTACATGAGCCGCACGGTTCATGTATGCAACTGTTACAGCTCTGGTCCTGGTTTCTGACTTCTGGACCTCCGTTTGGCTTTTTGCTTGCACCTGAGCAATAATTCAGCCTTGATAAGCCTAGGGAAGGTCTATTTTGCAGTTTTTCATCCATCTCATGCAATCCTCACATTATCCAATGGTGGCACGCGTCCCGAGGCAATCCTTCCTCATTTTACAAAGGCAGGCCTTTGTTGCATGTTTCTTGTTAGTACAACCTTAAGCTTCTTTTTACAGTGCCAAAATCCAACACTTCTTTGCTTCCATACTTCTCCCATGGCAATTAGCATTTCAGCCTTAATTCAACCATGGCTCGACGAGCTTGACGGCATGGGTTGGTTAAACTTCCGGAACCACAAGCTTCACTCATTGCGCTATGTTCGAGACGTAACCATACGTCCAGAGTTGTTGCACGCAGCCGTTCAATTCTGGGATCCTGAGGTACATGTGTTCCGCTTCGGCTTCATGAGTTATGCCCGACGGTGGAAGAGTTTCATGCGTACCTTGGTGGTTTGGATTTGGAAATCCCCGTAGTTCCTGTCTACGGGACGAGTTATGCTGGAATCTTGTCCCAAAAACTTGGTTTGAGTAACAATGCTGCAAGGTCCATGATGGAAGGAGGTGTGATAAATATTGCACGTCTTATCAGCCAGTTTCGTCCCGAGGGCTTTGCACTGTGCCTTAGCATTCTTGCAGCTTTCTTGTTTGTTCGAACAGACTGTCAGGCCAACTCTGCACTTGTTGGGGTGGCCATGCAAATTGAAGAACGTAAAGACGTGGCTCCCATGGTTCTTGCTGAGACTTTGATTGGATTAAACAGAGTTTGTGCCGGTCAGACAAACGTTTTTGAAGGAAGTGCTTTGCTTTTACAGGTAGGCTTCTCACTCAGCTCTCCTTTTTCTGGTTTATCACTCGTTCTCATTTTACCTCAATGCTCGGGTTTAGGCTTTCTACTGTTACTGACTTGTTTTCTCTCTTTTGCAGACATGGATTTGTGACAAGGCTAATCTGTTGGGAGCAGTGCCGAGAAATAGCATCCACGAAACACAGGGCTTTGTTCAAAGGGATTTTCAGGAGTTTCACGGGAATGTCCAAGGTTGGGTTCAGGTGTTTTCCCAGCTTACTGAGGAGATGATTTCTTGGCGTTTGTCTTGGCTTGAACGTCTGACCATGTCTTTGAGCAATATGGGATGCCAGCGAATGGTTCTGGTTGGTCTGACTGGTTGGGCCTTTTACATTCCCTACCGCATTCTCCGCCAACTCGGTGTCCATCAGGTAGTTCCGTCGGCCAATTCTGAAAACTTCATCATACCAAACTTCAATCACGCAACTGTTCGAGCTTATCAAAACACTTGGAGGGAGCGAGTGACCATTCCAAAAGACGGCTACCCCACCATTCTACTCACGAGGCAATACATAAAATGGCTGCTAAAAGATATTGAAGAAAGAGAAAATGGACACCAGAATTGACTTTGACTCAACCTTAATGTACCCGAAATAAATTGAGGACCCGTAGGGGTCAATGCTTGTGTTATTTTGTTTTTGAAAGCTTCATGCTCAGCCTTGTAATCGAAAAAAAAGTTCAATAAACTGAATTATGAGAGTTCTTCCGCTTTGATTCTGCATAATTGTGCATACAAATGATAGCTTGGGATCAACTCAAGAGATTTTCGAAAAGTTGTGACCGGTCCTCAAGGTGAGGATGCCTACGTATCCTTGAAAAAGGAATCAGGTCATGACGTAGTTCGGGAGAACAAATTTGGCTAGGGTTCACTCGTGTATTAACACTCTCCTTTTAATGCTCTTATTTTTGCCTAGTACCGCCCTTTCGGGTTTTCGGTCTAGCGAGGTCTTTAGAATGTTTCTGCCTTAATTTTTGCCTAGACCGCCCAATGTGGGTTTTCGATTTAGCAAGCATGCTCTAAATTTTGCCTGGCACTGCCCGCCCTTGCGGTTTTCAGTCCAGCGAGCTTCTCTCATGGGTAATATCTCTTGAGCTGGTCCATGTTGACCAAAGTGGAGAATTCGTTGCCGTCAAGGTCGATAAGCTGAGTTGCGCCTCCAGATAGAACTTTCTTGATGATATATGGCCCTGCCCATTTCAGTCTCGAAATTTCCCTCGAGGATCGAAAACTGGAGCTCGGATCTCCTTTAAAACCATGTCTCCCTCTTGTAAGTTCCTGGATTTGACCTTTTTATTGAACGCTCGCGCAATTCGACGCTAATACCCCTGAACGTGGTACAAAGCCTTAAGCCGCCTTTTGTCAAACAACATGAGCACTTCAAACCTTGCGTTTTGCCATTCTTCTTCATTGATCTCTGATTCGATCATGACCCTTAGAGATGGTACCTCAAGCTCGATTGGGAGGACGGCCTCCATGCCATAAACCAAAGAGTACGGTGTTGCCCCTGTCGGAGTACGGATGGATGTCCGATATCCCCACAAGGCTAATGGTAACTGTTCGTGCCAATTTCTTGCAGATTGAGTGGTTCTCTCAAGTATCGTTTTGAGGGTTTTGTTTTCTGCTTCGACGGCTCCGTTAGTCTGTGGCCGGTAGACAGTTGATTTATGGACTTGAATTCCGAACTCCTCAAGCACTTCCGCTGCTCTTCCCTTAAAATGAACCCCGTTGTCTGATACAAAAGCTTGAGGGACACCGTACCGGTAAATGATGTTTTGTTTGATGAAGTGAGCGACCTGGACTGCTGTGAGAGTAGTGTACGAGGTAGCCTCAACCCATTTTGTAAAATAGTCGATAGCAACCAAGATGAATTTGTTCCCGTTTGATGCAGCTGGTGTAATTTTGCCAATAACATCGATCCCCCAGGTGGAGAAAGGCCAAGGCGAGGTCATGGAATGCAGCTCGGATGGTGGTACATGCATGAGATTGGCGTGAATTTGGCACTTGTGACACTGTCTTACATACTGGACGCACTCAGTTTCCATGGTTGACCAGTAATATCCCTAACAGAGAATCTTCTTCGCAAGCATCATCCCATTCATGTGAGGACCACAGACACCTTCGTGGATTTCTTCCATAATCGTGGTGGCGTCTGCACCGTGCACACATAGTTTATGTACTCCGCAGTGCGATCGCCGATACAACTTCCCTCCACAGATGATGTACTGAGAGGCCAACCTTCGAAGAGTGATTTGGTCCTTCTTATCCGTTTCTGCTGGATATTCACCTTTCTCAATAAAGTTCCAAATGTCATGATACCATGATAGGCCGTCATTTGGTTCATCAACCACCATGGCATATTCAAAGACAGGCTTATCCCTTTGCTCAATCGTGATTGGTCTCAGTTTAACTCCATCTGGTATCTCCACCATCGAGGCTAGGGTAGCTAGAGCATCTGCAAACCGATTCTTCAACCTCGGCACATGAGTGAACGTAACCATTTGAAATCGCGGAATCAAATCCTCGAGATCTTTGTGATAAGGTTTGAGCTTGTCCTCTTTTACCTTCCAATCCCATTGGCTTGAGACACAACCAAATTAGAATCACCGACTACCTCCAGTCTCTTGACCCCAATTTCTAAGGCAGCTTCCATTCCGACGATGCATGCTTCATATTCTGCTTGATTGTTAGTGACGTCAAAGTTTAGTTTGAATGCAAGCGGAATATGTGACCCTTTTGGTGAGACTAGCAATACTCCGATTCCGAACCCTTTCTGATTGGCGGCTCCGTCAAAATACAACACCCAGACGTCGTTGGCTATTGTCATTACATTCTCATCCGGGAATTTGAACTCTATATCATCTGGCCCTTCCACAGGATGGTCTGCTAGGAATTCTGCAACTGCTTTCCCCTTTACTGACTTACGGGTGACGTACTTGATATCGAATTCAGCCAGCATGAGTAACCACAGTGCTAGCTTGCCAGTGAGTGCCGGTTTCTCGAACAAGTATTTAAGAGGATCCATCCGGGAAATCAACTTTACAGAATAAGATAGCATGTAGTGTCTAAGCTTTTTGGAAGCCCAAACCAGTGCCCAACAAACTTTTTCTAATGAAGTGTAGCGTTCTTCACACCCCATCATTTTCTTGCTGATGTAGTACACGGCCTTCTCGCTTCCTCCTTCTCCTTCTTCTGCCAACATACATCCCATGGCTGATGAAGTGACGAATAAGTATAGAATGAGAGGTTGCCCCGGAATGGGTGGCATTAACACTGCAGGGTTCTGAAGGTACTTCTTGATGGCGTCAAAAGCTTTCTGGCACTTATCATCCCATCTGAATGGTACACCCTTATTTAACAAACGAAACATCGGCTCGCAAGTTAAGGTTAACTTGGCGATGAATCTGCTGATAAATTGAATTTTTCCCAGGAAGCTGCGTATTTCCTTCTCTGTTCGAGGTGGTTCCATTTCCAAGATGGCTTTGATTTTCGACGGATCCACTTCGATTCCTCGTGTGGTGATCATGATTCCAAGCATTTTCCCGGCGGTGACCCCAAATGTACACTTCTTAGGATTGAGACGCAATCTGTACTTGCGGATCCTTTCAAAAAACTTCCAGAGGTTAGGTAGATGCTCTTCCCTTTCCTTGGCTTTGACGATCATGTCATCTACATATACCTCCACTTCCTTGTGAATCATGTCATGTAACAATGTTGTGGCTGCCCTTTGGTAGGTAGACCCTGCATTTTTCAAACCAAACGGCATGACCCTGTAACAGTAGGTGCCCCATTCTGTGGTGAAGGTGGTTTTCTCACGATCTTCTGGAGCCATGAGAATCCAGTTGTAACCTGAAAACCCATCCATGAAAGAAAGTAGTGCATGCCCCGCGGTGTTATCCACTAAAACGTCGATGTGCGGCAAAGGAAAGTCATCTTTTGGACTGGCTTTGTTTAAATCCCTGAAATCCACACAGACTCTGATCTTCCCATTCTTTTTAGGGACGGGAACAATATTCGCAACCCACTGGGGGTATTTTGTTACCATAAGAAAACCTGCATCTATCTGCCGCTGAATCTCTTTCTTGATTTCCAACACCCAATCTGGCCTCATCTTCCATAGCTTCTGCTTGACAGGCTTTGCATCAGGGTATAACGGGATTCGATGCTCCACAATTTCAGGATCAATACCAGGCATATCTGCGTGTGACCATGCAAAGACATCTTCGAATTCTTTCAGGAGATCCGAGTGGGCCTTGAATTCTTTTGGAGACAATCCGGAGCCAACTTGAACCATGTGCAGATTATTCTCATTTTTCAAGTTTATCGAAATTATTTCTTCTTTTATAGGCTGAGCATGCCTTTCGTTTTCCCTTTCGATTAGGGATCGGAGTTCTTTCGGAATTTCTTCCTCAAACTCAATCTCTTCATCGTCAGGGTCAACACAATTTATTTCAGATACAGCAAGGTAAGCAAAGATGATTTCATTTATTGCCAAGAAGGGGGCCCCAGGGGCATGATACATGAGTGTGGACTCAAACTCAAAAGAGAAACGATGTCGCGGAATGATGACAGACTCATGTTCCGTCTCAATGCTGGACTCAGACTCAGTGCTGGATTCAGACGCAAACTCAGAATTAGTGCCAATGTAAATGATCTTAGGTACAATTGTGCAATTTTTATAAGTTCCATAGGCATCAATAATGAGTGCAGTGACATCCTCCAGAGCTTCTTGACCCAGCATCATTAGCTCCATATCCTCAACAGGCTTTAAACCAACGAACGTTGCAGCAGGTTCGTCCTCTCTCATACCTAGCGAATTCTCCTCCCTAAACAGCAATAAAAGATTTCCTGAGTCAAGAACCTCAATTCAGTCAACATGGGGCCTCTTAGCCGGCGCTTTCCATCCTTCTGTCTCATCATCGCTCTCCCAGGTGTTGTCAACAAAGATTTCGAATCCTGGCAGCTTGGTTTTTGTTTCCATGTCCCAGAATGACTGTGGGTCCCCCTGATAAATAGCTTCTGGAGCTTTTACGAATTGGATAGGCCCCTTCTTGGCACAAGCTGGTACTTTGTTGCCAGTTAATTCATAACCAAGGCCAAAACGATGATTGTTTGTTAGAAATTTAGGGAACTCTGCCACCCCTTGATTGTTGCGACCAAGCCCTAGGCCGGGCAAATACTCCATTTTCAGCATCATGTCCAAGGCCGTTGATCTTATCGAGAAATCCTCGTCCATCTTGATAGTAAATACGCCGTCAGAAGTATCAAAGGAAAATCCTCCGAGAGTGATGTCTTCCTCTCCGTGGGCAATCTCAAGTAGGGAGCGTTATCGGGGACATGCGGACGAATTCCAGAATCCCCATAGATGGTCAAGGTTCTTGTGGCCAACCCGAGCTGAACTTTCTGATGTAGAGAGGAAGGCACAGCCATGATGTCTGATCGATGGAGCCATGGCCGACCTAGCAGCAGGTTGAATGATGAGGGAATGTCGAGCACGTGAAACTCAACACTAGTCTTGAAATCTTCGATCATTATCTCCATCTGAATTGTCCCAACCACGTCTCGGCGAGTATTGTCATAGGCACGCACTCCAAGGTTTGATGGCTGGAAATCCTTGTTCTTGAAACCCAAACAATAAGCGATACGCAGGGGACAGACATTCAAGGCAGATCCATTATCTAGTAGCACAATCGGGACCCATTTTTCCATGCATTTCAAGGTGATGTGCAATGGCTTGTTGTGACCAGCTCCTTCTGGCGGCAGATCCTTTTCAGTGAAGACTACAACATGCTTTGCGCGGGTTGGTGTAAGCAGAGCTATCATTGTTTCAAGAGGAGTGTCTGGTGGCACCTCCATGTTTGACAGAGCTTTGATTAGCTTTTGACGGTGCTCTCGAGATGAAGAGAGTAACCCCCAAATAGACACTGTGGCTGGGGTTCGTTCGAGTTGCTTCTGAATTGGATCATTTGTTACTGGGGGATTCTTCGGAGGAGGCCTAGCAGCGGAATTCTGCTGAATGATGACTTCTGGATGGCCAGAAATCATGTCTTCGAGAATGGAATCATCCCAAGTGAAATCTCCTGTTGCAGCATGGTTGGAAGGATTCCCACCTTGGAGGTGGGCTGGCTGGTAGATTCGACCGCTTCTGGTTATTTGGTTGACCGTTTCTTCCCATAACCCCTGATTTTCACCCCAGAAATTCGTGTATTCTTCATTAACTTTTCGTTTGCCAACTCTGATGGCTTCCCTTTTCTGCATGGTTTCTTGATCTTCAGTCCAGAAATTCATCAGATCACTTCTGGCCCTTTGTTCCTTGATTTCAACTGCTTCCATTTTTGTCTGGAGGTTATCCACTTCCGAATCTTGCCAAAAGGACGGATCCAGCATGGCTTTGTTGACAGTCCACACCTCATCATTGCTTACTCGGATATCGACTACTGCTTCTTCATCCCAGATGGTAGCCATAGGGTCAGTGACTAGTACTGATACATCGGATGACGGTGGGAATGGTACTGACGGCTGAGGTAAGGATCCGTCACTGATGTATGTTTGTGGGAGCCAATCTTGGTTTCCGAAGGCAGCTTCTATGACAGAACGGCCTTCTTCTCTGAAATGCGCGAGTGGTGAGACATGATCCACAGGATGCCTGTCTGGAGCCAATACTTCTCCTAGAGGATTTGTATTTCTTTCTTCTTTGCCTTGTTCAGAAATGCTTCCTGTTGTATCAATCTGGCGGACATGGGAACTTTCCGGTATATGAACAATAGGCTTATCCAGGAATTCGGGGACAATGAATTGGCTTGGGTCCCCAGAGATTAGCAAAGAACCGAACAATGCTTGTCGGGATTCCTCCCAATCTTGATCGTTCAGGGACCATTCTTCTTCTTTCACAATTTCACTCCACTTTGGACTTTGCGTCGTACTGGCATATGAAAGGAAATGGATCTCAAGATCTTCTGGCAAGGAGACAACAGGTTTTGGTTCAGTAGCTGTGATGATGTAGAGGCTAGGGTCAAATTTGGCGAAGGTAAGGTCTTTTGCAGTGGGGATGAGGGATATCTGGCCGATTTGGGTGTTTTGCTTATGATTAGGCAAAGGATTGGAAATGGTGTTAGGCTTTTGGCTAGGAAGTGGAAGGGTTCCGTCGTCCACAAGATCTTGGACTTTATGCTTGAGGCGGATGTAGTTATTGGTATGATGGCCAGGCATCTGGTGGTAGGCACAATAGGTGTTTGGGTTATGGTTAGGAGGAAGCTCTTTGGGTGGCTCTCGAGGTTCGAGTGGCTGGATGAGGTTTTTGTCAAGGAGTTTTTTGTATACTGTGACGAGGGGAAAGGGGAGTGGATGGAATACTCTTCTTGGTGGGGGAGCTGTTTGCTGGAACTGTGACTGGGTTGCAATCTGGTTAACTGGTTTAGCTTTGGCTAGTTTGGGGTTGGAGGAGCTTGCTTGTTTTGGTTGTAATTGTTAGGTCCAAACAAGGCGTTGCTGTTGCCAGAATAAACTCGTCTAGGTTTAGGGGTAGATTCACCTTTCTCAAATATGCCGCTTCGGAGAGCATCTTCAACTGCTAGGCCGGCTTCATAGAAGGTTTTGAAGTCAGCGGTAGTCTGAAAGACCACCAAGTGCTTGGCAAAATCTAGTTCTAGATTCCTTGTGATAATTCTCATCTGTTCCTTTTCTGAAGGCCGTTCCATCATCTGAGAGGCTTTTCCTCTCCATCTTTTAACAAAGTCGGCAAAAGACTCATTCTTTCCCATCTTGGTTGACTCCAACTCCCGGACAGTCATCTCAAGCTGAATGTTGTAGTTGTATTGGGCGACAAAGGCTGCCCCAATATCTTCCCATGTCTTCTTCTTAGAGATGTCCAGATTTAGAAACCAGCGAAGTGCAGGCCCAGTTAGAGTATGCTGAAACATTTGTCCCATTGCATCTTTTCCAACGTCATACATGGACAAAGTGCCCACATACGTTTGCAGATGAGCTTTCTGTAGACACCCCAATTTTGGATACCCGTGCATGCCCAATGACGAATGAAACGTTTAAACCACCTTGTAACTTGTCCAGAGAAATTGGAAAATCAGCCTCACAAGCCGTGCGGCCCCTCATACAAGCCGTGCGGTTCTCATTTTTCTTCACAAGCCGCGCGGCTCCCTCATACAAGCCGCGCGGCTAGTGTTGTTATCCCCTGCAAAATCCTGACAGCCAGCTCAAGGAATATCATCATCTCGCCACCGCCGAATCTCATCATTTTTATTCTCTCATTTCGGTTATAAATGGAGGCCTCCTCTTCCTCTCGGGGAGGCCCCCCAAAAAATATATTCCAAGAGAATTTCCGTTCGATTTTCCGACGAAGTTTTCGTTCGAAATCGCCAACAAACTCCCCCAAAACTTCACACTTTCCATCCCCTTTCAATTCCTCTATACCGTTCCCAGTTATACCAAGCCTTGATTCTACAAGTCCAAACCTGAAGAATCCGAAGTTTTCAATCTCTGTTTCGAGTTCCCGAAAGGTATAAACCGTTTACGAGCTTCGATTTTCAAATCGCGGCTCCCCGAGGGCATCCCCGAGTTGATAACGGTTTCAACAACCGTATATTGACTCGGTAAACAGTTTTCAAAACAAAAACCGGCTTTTCGGAGCCGTACCGGGTGATTTTTCTCGATAAACGCACGGTACGATCCGTACCGCAAATAAATTTCATTTCAATAATTTGTTCACAAACAAAAACAACTCATTTGGAGTACATTTGAAGAAGAAAATCGAATTTTGAACAGGTTTTGGACTCACTGGTCCTAAAACAAAATTTTTGAAAAAGGGTCACACGCAAGCCGCACAGCTTGTGTTGTAGGCCGCACGGCTCCTGTGTAGGAGCCGCGCGGCTCTCGTTTAAATCAGAAATTTTCCCCTGTTTCTCCTCTGTTCGTACTCTGTTTCTCTGATTTCTCTGCAACTTTTTTCTGTTTATTACACTATTCACCCTCTATTTTCTCGTTATTACTAATTAGTCGTTTTTGTTTAAGTTTTATTTCCGTTATGGTTTTAATTTATTATTATTTTGCCTGTTTAATTGTCCAAGTTTTTAATAAAATGTTTTCTATAAAAATCCCACAAATTATTTAGTAGAGACCGAGAACTTCTCGGGCGAGCGGGATGCTTTTCAATAAAACCTTCCCCGCGCGTAACCTGGCTTCCGAATCCAAAAGAATCTTTTCGCGGATCAAATCTTTTCCAACGTGGCATGAGAGTCAACAACTATTCTTAAAACGGTTTCCCGGGTACCAAACATTTTCTAAATATAAACCCCGGGTGGCGACTCACATTTTTTCGTTTTCATATCCGAACCTTCGAGCGAGCCTCGTGGATTTTCACCGTCCACAAAATGGCGACTCCGCTGGGGATTTTAAATTAATTTTTATTTTTGGAACTTCACACTTGTAAAACGACCCCTGAAAGCTTGACAAAAACGAGCATGCCCCGCGTGATCGAGAAAGGAATGGTGCATTAACAGGGCTATGCCCGACCAATCCGGACTGGAGCTTTCCCGGTTGTTTGCTTGTGTAAAATTTCAAAATCAAAATTAATTTATTGGCGAGCCAAACTTGAAAAATAATGGTGGGATTTTTGAAAATATTTTGTTATCAAAACTTTTGCATTGCACGTGCATCGATGTTGGATAAGCCCTGCCGTTGCGTCTTGGTTACCCTACCCGACTTGCCGGTATTAGGACATCCCAAGATTCTCGGCAACCCCGGACGATGATGAGTCAACCTGCCGTTTGACCTTTGCCATGCAGTACACTTGGCACTGGGAGGCAAATATTGACTCTAGTCTAGGGAACCCCTTTAACCAAAACCCAGCCTTTGCATATAGTAAACCGTAGTACCTTCCAACTTAGGACAGGAATCCACAGGGTACGACTATCTGTTATATCCTGTTTACCTGATTATCCTGTTATCTGTTTATCTGTTTACCTGTTAATTGTCCATCTTATTTGCTTATCAACTGTTCATCCATTTTGTATACATCACTCCATGTGTATATTGTCTCCGTCTTGCATGCATGCATAGGATAACTTTGCCTTAGGTCATTGCATCATGTCTGCATACATAAGGATTGCCCTGACAGTCACACGCATTTCGTCGGATATACGATAATTCCTCATCAAAAAAAAAAAATCACAAAACCAAAATAAAATTAAAAAAAGGTGCTACGATCGGCTCTGTTTCCCAAAATGAAATGCGCATTTCCTTTATGGTAGAGTCATCATGTCTGGAGGACCTTACAAGCGATTCAAGTCTACCCTCACCACCCACCAAGGGGCGCTCGTGTGGATAATCGAGAAAGTTCTGCCCGAGCAACCTCCATGCAAACCAGAGGAGCCTCAGCAAGGGAAGCTCAACATAGAAGACCATATGGGGGAAGATCTCGATCAGAAACTCAGTTTGTTGGCCGAAGCCAATTTGCCAGGTGTGTCTCTCCAATGGGATGCAAATGAAGGATGGAAATTCTGCTTCCCGGAGGAGCCGAAGCCAATGCCGGAAAAGATCACTTTGATGATGGAGCAAGATGACGGGAACCTCACAACCATGCCACCTGTGAAATACTTTGATGCCAACGGCCAACCCGTCTACTACTTTGAAGACCCAGTCACAGGCCACAAGTATTGGGACGAATGCGAATGTGATGTGTGCTTTGCAGACTGCCTTCTCAATAACGATGGCATGACCCCACAGCAGCTCAAGGATCAGGCTGAATGGGAGAAAAAGGAAGACCCCAAGGGAAAAGGAAAAGTTGATGAAACAGGATCCTCTGCAGGGTCAACATCTCCAAATCATCCATCCTCTTAAGAACGGCTTGTAAAGCCAGAAGTAGTCATGGAATGAACAAATCAAGCCAAAAAGGGTTTCTTTTGAACAATCAAGTCAGTCTGTGATTCTTGTCTGTTATCGAGTCTGTTGCTGTTTAATTATCGAGTCTGTTGCCAGATGTGAATATCCGCCGACTTAATCCAGCCAGCAGGGCTTCTTTTGAAGAATCAAGCCAGCTTGTGATTCTTGGTACTTTGATTATCGAGTTGTTTGCTTATCGAGTCTGTTCAATCATCGAGTCTGTTGTCGAGTCGGTAGTTGTACCAGTTTGTAAAAACTCCTTGCTTTTAATGAAAAGATCTTTTGGGAAAAAGAGCCAAATTGTAGTCCCGAACTATGTTATGGCCTGATTCCTCTCTAAGGGGATACGTAGGCAATCACCGGTCCGGCCGTTGTTTTCATAAATCATGGGAATTTAAATATATCCAACAAAATAAAAGGAAAATTGGGGCAATCCTTTCATGCATCATGCATCTTTCTTTTGTACATAGACTCCCTTTCATTTTGCACATGCATTACGCACTGCATCCCTGAGTTCAATTTGTGCATATTCATCAGTACTAACCATTGGCAAGAAGAAGAAGAACCTCACACCGGGTTGGACCTGAATCCCCGAACAGCAATTGGTTCGAACTGAGTCAGGAACAGAACAGTCAACCGGGGGTTTAGCCATGGCAGAAGAAAAGGATAAAATTCAGCTTCTCGAAGATGCTTTGGAGGAACAGAAAACCAACAGAGCCAAACAGATGGCCCAAATGATGCTCATGATCCAGAAATTAACTGCTCAACTCCTTCCACCGGCAGGGAGCTCAAACAGTCAGAACATGGAGTCAGTACTGACCAAATTAGCCAAACTCGAGGAGTCTGTTCAGAAACAGGAGAAGATAGCAGCTACAGGGATTGATATGGAGAAGTTGTGCCTCTTCCCAGATGCAAAGCTCCCTGATAAGTTCAAACCGATAGATTGGGACAAGTTTGATGGCAGCGGTGACCCGAAAGCTCATCTGCAAACGTATGTGGGCACTTTGTCCATGTATGACGTTGGAAAGGATGCGATGGGCCAGATGTTTCAGCAAACTCTGACTGGACCTGCACTTCGCTGGTTTCTGAATCTGGACATCTCCAAGAAAAAGACATGGGAAGATATTGGGGCAGCCTTTGTCGCCCAATACAATTACAACATTCAGCTTGAAATGACTATCCGGGAACTGGAATCAACCAAGATAGGAAAGAATGAGTCCTTTGCTGACTTGTTAAGAGATGGAGAGGGAAAGCCTCCCAGATGATGGAAAGGCCTTCAGAAAAGGAACAGATGAGAATTATTACGAGAAATCTGGAACCAGACTTTGCCAAGCACTTGGTGGTCTTTCAGACCACCGCTGACTTCAAAACCTTCTATGAAGCCGGCCTAGCAGTTGAAGATGCCCTCCGAAGCGGCATATTTGAGAAAGGTGAATCTGTCCCTAAATCAAGACGAGTTTACTCTGGCAACAGCAACGCCTTGTTTGGACCCAGCAATTACAATCAAAACCAAGCCAGCTCTTCCAATCCCAAACCAGCCAAAGCCGAACCAGTTAACCAAATTGCAACCCAGTCACAGTTCCAGCAAACAGCTCCCCCACCAAGAAGAGTATTCCATCCACTCCCCTTCCCTCTTGTCACAGTGTACAAAAAACTCCTTGACAAAAATCTCATCCAACCACTCGAGCCTCGAGAACCACCCAAAGAGCTTCCTCTTAACCATAACCCAAACACCTATTGTGCCTACCACCAGACGCCTGGCCATCATACCAATAACTGCATCCGTCTCAAGCATAAAGTCCAAGATCTTGTGGACGATGGAACCCTTCCACTTCCTAACCAAAAGCCTAACACCATTTCCAATCCTCTGCCTAATCATAAGCAAAACACCCAAGTCGGCCAGATATCCCTCATCCCCACTGCAGGAGACCTTACCTTCGCCAAATTTAACCCTAGCCTCTACATCATCGCAGCTACTGAACCAAAACCTGTCGTCCCCCTGCCAGAAGGTCTTGAGGTCCATCTCCTTTCATATGCCAGTACAATGCAAAACCCGAAGGGGAGTGAAATCGTAGAAGAAGAAGAATGGTCCCTGAGCGATCAAGATTGGGAGGAATCCCGACAAGCATTGTTCGGTTCTTTGCTAATCTCTGGGGATCCAAGCCAATTCATTGTCCCCGAATTGCTGGACAAGCCGATTGTTCATATACCAGAAAATTCCCATGTCCACCAGATTGATACAACAGGAAGCATTTTTGAACAAGGCAAAGAAGGAAGGAATATAAATCCTCTAGGAGAAGTGTTGACTCCAGACAGACATCCTGTGAATCATGTCTCACCACTCGCACATTTCAGAGAAGAAGGCCGTTCTGTCATAGAAGCCGCCTTTGGAAACCAAGATTGGCTCCCACAGGCATATATCAGTGACGGGTCTTCGCCCCAACCGTCGGTGCCGTTCCCGCAGTCACCCAATGTATCAGTACTGGTCATTGACCCCATGGCTACCCTCTGGGATGAAGAAGCAGTGGTCGATATCCGAGTAAGCAGTAATGAGGTGTGGACTGTCAACAAAGCCATGTTGGATCCGTCCTTTTGGCAAGACTCCGAAGTAGACAATCTCCAGACAAAAATGGAAGCGGCTGAAATCAAGGAACAAAGGACCAGAAGTGATCTGATGAATTTCTGGACTGAAGATCAAGAAACCATGCAGAAAAGGGAAGCCATTAGGGCCACCAAACGGAAAGTTAATGAAGAATACACAAATTTCTGGGGTGAAAATCAAGGGTTATGGGAAGAAACGGTCAACCGAATAACCAGGAGCGGTCGAATCTACCAGCCAGCCCACCTCCAAGGTGGGAATCCCTCCAACCATGCTGCAACAGGGGATTTCGCTTGGGATGATTCCATTCTTGAGGACACATTTTCTGACCATCCGGAAGTCGTCATTCAGCAGAATTCCACTGCTAGGCCTCCTCCGAAGAATCCCCCAGTAACAAATGATCCAATTCAAAAGCAACTTGAACGAACCCTAGCCACAGTGTCTATTTGGGGGTTACTCTCTTCATCCCGAGAGCACCGTCAGAAGCTAATCAAGGCTTTGTCTAACATGGAAGTGCCGCCAGACACTCCTCCTAAAACAATGATAGCTCTGCTTACGCCAACCCGCGCGAAGCATGTCGTAGTCTTCACTGAAAAGGATCTGCCGCCAGACGGAGCTGGTCACAACAAGCCATTGCACATCACCTTGAAATGCATGGAGAAATGGGTCCCGGTTGTGCTACTAGATAATGGATCTGCCTTGAATGTCTGTCCCCTGCGTACAGCTTATTGTTTGGGTTTCAAGAACAAGGATTTCCAACCATCAAACCTTGGAGTGCGTGCCTATGACAATACTCGTCGAGACGTGATTGGGACAATTCAGATGGAGATAATGATCGAAGATTTTGAGACCAATGTAGAGTTTCATGTGCTCGACATTCCCTCCTCATTCAACTTGTTGCTAGGAAGACCATGGCTCCACCGATCAGACGTCATGGCTGTACCTTCCTCTCTACATCAAAAAGTCCAACTCGGACTAGCCACAGGAACCTTAACCATCTATGGGGATTCTGGAATCCGCCCGCATGTCCCTGACAATGCTCCCCTGCTTGAAATTGCCCACGGAGAGGAAGACATCACTCTTGGAGGACTTTCCTTTGATACTTCTGACAGTGTATTTACCATCAAAATGGATGAGGATTTCTCGATAAGTTCAACCGCTCTCGACATGATGCTAAAAATGGAGTATCTTCCTGGTCTAGGGCTGGGTAGCAATAATCAGGGGGTAGCAGAATTCCCTGAGTTTCTGGCAAACAATCACCGTTTCGGTCTTGGTTATGAATTGACTGGCAGGAAAGAACGAGCTTGTGCCCAGAAAGGGCCTATCCAATTCATAAAAGCTCCAGAAGCTATTTATCAGGGGGACCCAGAGCCATTCTGGGACATGGAAGCAAAAACCAAGCTGCCAGGATTCGAAATCTTTGCTGATGACACTTGGGAGAGTGATGATGAAACAAAAGGGTGGAAGGCGCCGGCTAAGATACCCCACGTTGACTGGATTGAGGTTCTTGACTCAGGGAATCTTTTATCGCTGTTTGGGGAGAAGAATCCACCTGGTATGGGAAAGGACGAGCCTGCTGCAACGTTCGTTGGTTTAAAGCCTGTTGAAGATATAGAGCTAATGATGCTGAGTCAGGAAGCTCTGGAGGACGTCACTGCACTCATCATTGATGCATATGGAACCTATAAAAATTGCACATTTGTACCTAAGATCATTTACACTGGCACTAATTCTGAGTTTGAGTCTGGGTCCAGCACTGAGTCTGAGTCCAGCATTGAGTCGGAACATGAGTCTGTCATCATTCCGCGTCATCACTTCTCTTTTGAGTTTGAGTCTACACTCATGTATCATGCCCCTGGGGCCCCCTTCTTGGTAATAAATGAAATCAACTTTGCTTACCTTGCTGTGTCTGAAATAAATTGTGTTGACCCTGACGATGAAGAGATTGAGTTTGAGGAAGAAATTCCAAAAGAACTCCGATCCCTAATCGAAAGGCAAAATGAAAGGCATGCTCAGCCTATAAAAGAAGAAGTAATTGCAATAAACTTGAAGAATGAGAATAATCCGCACATGGTTCAAATCGGCTCCGGATTGTCTCCAGAAGAATTTAAGGCCCACTCAGATCTCCTGAAAGAATTCGAAGATGTCTTTGCATGGTCGCACGCAGATATGCCTGGTATTGATCCCGAAATTGTGGAACACCGGATCCCGTTATACCCTGATGCAAAGCCTGTCAAGCAGAAGCTGAGGAAGATGTTGTACGGGGAAAATTCCACGTAACGCTGGATCACGTGCTTCCTTGAACCAACCCTAGATCTGCAAGACAGAAAAAGGGTTAGAGCACCTTTGCCTCTCGTTGACAAAGGCCCTCCGATGCCTAAGTTAGTATCACGTACTTGAATTCTCAAATCACAATGCGTATGAAAGTAGGTTTCACAGCGTACCTTTTGTCATGGTTTTTGTCTTGTATTTATAGGTGTAGATGTTCTTCATATTTAGGCATCTCGTGCCCCTGTTTTCCTATTCTCTTTAGGAATCCTTTTCCTAATAGGACTTTCCTATTAGAGACGAGTCTCCATATCCTGCTAAATCTCGTTTAGCAGGAATCTTCCTTTCCAGATAGGATTCTTTCCTATAGGTGGTATACTCCTAATCACGTTAGGACTTCCCTTATTAATCCCTTTCTCTACGGGATTGCTCCTTATCTCATAAGGAGCCGTTGTAGAATATTCTGGAATGTCTCACCGCCTTATTCATGGCGGTGCCGAGCTTCCACGTAGCTCGGTATGACCCAGCTACTCACGCCGAGCTGAATCTATGTATCCCAGAATGCTATTTAAGTTTTACTCATAGCTTTGCTAGTTCGGCCGTATCAGGGGCATTCCCTTGTGACCTGTACCGAGCTAGCACATCCTGGTATATATTTAATTTATTCAATCATTTTAGCCTTATTCATGGCCAAACCAGCTCGGCAAAGGGCTCACGTGTACCCTATGTGGTGCCAAGCTATTCACCATCTCGCGGTGAAGTCATCAGGCACATGCTATGCCTAGTAGTAGGGTAATCAGATTTTACCCACTCCAATTGCTCCCCAGCTCTGTCGTTACTGTTACGTATTAGTGGCGTGCAGAGCTTCAACAGTTCTCGATGTACCCTTTGCACGCCTTCCCTCCACGTGGGTGGCAACGTCGTTTTCATATTAAATGTGAATAACCCTTTGGTGGCTCGGATAAGTCGAAAGGACGATTCCGCTGACGTTTCATGTACGTCACGTTCCACTTCATGGGTTTTCGGGCGGGATAACGATTTACTTTTCCCTCCCAAAAACCTCCTAAACCCAAAAAACCCCTCCCCTTCTCCTTCACTTCATACTCATCAGAAGCAAAGAAGAGAGAGAAGAGAACTTGGTTTGCCATCGCTCGACGCTTACGTCCTCTGTAACAGACCTGTCTCCGATTCTCGTCGGAAAACACCTTCTTCCCCGCCGGAAAGTATCTCTTTAGGTTCACATCTTCACGTAAGTGATCCTCTTTGTTCTTCTTTTTGCCCTCTCCTGTTTTTCCCCTTTTACTGTTCATCTTCTTCCTCTCTCAACTGGGTTTCAACATCGAAACCCTAGTTCTCAGTAGTGATGGGTAGGCATAGAGCCCTGTTAAATACCCCTGAGAAAATCGCAGAATTTCGTCGTAATTATAGTATCCCTGCCGATATTCAATTCCGTTTAGACACTAAAAATGATATGAGAGAACAAGGTCAAACTGAAGATAAGATTCACATTCCCTTGATCTTCATAGTCGAGGGAGGCCTTAGGCTCCCATTACACCCGTTTTTCAGAGAGGTTTGTTATAGGTGTCAGCTAAACCCTATGCAGCTCTGCCCTAATTTCGTTAGGGTAGTCATGGGCACCGTTGCCCTTAACGAGCTGCTCGGCCTTAACCTCGACTGGTGGGACCTGCACTTTCTCTATAGCGTAGTCCCTACAGAGCACAAAAACTACTACTTCAAGGCTAGGGACCCTAAACAGAAGCTCATCACTGATCTACCAAATTCCTCAAAGGGAGAGGCAGATGACTATCTCGTAGTCACTGGCAATTGGCAGCCTAGAGATGCTGAGGGGAAGCGGACGTTCAGCTCACCGACTGCTCGGTTACACACCGTTCTACTGGGGCAATATCAGAAGGGAAGGAGAGCATAGGTCAAGACACGCCTGGCCACCATCTCACTCCGTGATTGCCACAGGCCGACCTGTTGATCGTGAAAGGACGCGTGCCCGCAGAGGCCGAGCTAGGTGGAGGTCAACACGGTCCCAAGCTCCTGAGGACTTGCAACGGCAAGTCACCCTTGCCCATATCCCTGAGATCCAGACTGCTATTCCAATCCTCGTACGCACTGACCTTGAGCCGAGCACATCCGGCAGAGTAGCTGAAGAGGATGCGGAAGAAGAAGAAGGAGTTGGTGGTCTGGATCATCGCGGGCTCGTTCAATCACTAGCCGAGCAATCGGACCTTCTTGCAGACTCGGACGACTCGCCAGGTTACTCTCCTTCACCAGATCGCCTGGAGATGCCTCTACAGCCGATCAATTTGTTGGACACCTTGAGCCTTGGTGGAGCCTCTCGTGCTCCCCCATCCGCTGATAATGTCATTCCCCCTCCTCCTGCAGCAACTTCCCTCACCGAGCTCCAAAGGGAGAAAAGGCCGGTGAGCAGCCCTCAGCAAATCCAGCCCCCCACACAAAGGAGAAGAACTGGGGATGCCACCTTATCCCCGCCTGAGCTTCAGCCGCTGGCACAGCCCTGGGCCCCAATCCTTGCTCGCCCCGACGGCACTCCTGTTCATGATGCTGACAAGATTTCCTCCACAGACGTGGCGTTTGGCATTGCTAGGGCTGCCCTGCTCCCTAACGACATAGAGAGGGAGAAGAACAGCTCCTATGAAGTGCTGATGAAGTCCGTCTTCCAGTCTAGTGTCAAGGTACGGAATCACCCTTCCTCTGTCCTTAGTTTTATTTTAGCTGCATTATCAAAAACTCCCTTATGTTTTGTTTTTTTTTCTTATCTGCAGATCATGCAGAAGGCCCATGTGGGTTTCGAAAGAGCTAAGGAGGCCGAGAGGGAGCTGAAGAAAGAGCAGAAGAGGGCGGAGAGAGCTGAGAAGGAGGCTGCCCAGTGTTCCCAGTTGCTAAAGGAGGCCCGAGCTGAGGTGGAGGTGCTGAGGGGGGAGAATGCTGATCTGGTGAAGAGGTCGGAAGAGGTTGAGCTGGGTCTGAGCAACCAGCTGACGGCTGCTGAAGCCAAGGCAGCAGCGGAGTACGACCGAGCTGTCCTGGAGGTCACGGAGCACTACAAAGCTCAAATGCCGGCCGTGCAAGATACCATCTGGGGGGCGGCTTGGCGACGCTGCCTCGAGAAGCTCGGCATTGACGAGTCTTCTCCTCACTGGACTGACATAGAGCTGCCGAGCAAGAGGGTTGCTGCCGAAGCCCAACCTGACACTCAGGCTCAGCTTGATCAGTCCATCCTCCCTTCTGAGCAGCCGCAAATCGAAGATGCCGTTCCCGACCCCAATGTTATAAATGATGGCAATACTGAGGGCTCCGCTGGAGGTATGGACGCTGATCCCAACGCTGCCACTGCTGCAAATGAGCACAGTGAAGAGGCTTGATGCCTACTTATCTTTTATCATTTGTTAAACTCTATCCTTGGCCCTGTGTGGCTTTATTTGGCCGCCTGTGGCCTGTTGCTTTGTTGGTACTCTAGTTTCTCGTACTTTGTTTTTTGCTGATAGTTGGTCCTGCGTGACCGATTTTGGCCGTATGTGGCTGGTGATTTCGTAATCTTCAATTTGCGTATCTAGGGATTTGTCTACCCTGCTCACTACTTATTGCAATGTTAGTTGCCGAGCTGAGTTTCTTCATACTACTCGTTTTTAGACTAAGGCTCTTCATACTTAGCATTCTGCTCAAACTAAGTTTCTTCATACTTAGAAATGTATAATACTAAGTTTCTTCATACTTAGCATTTTGTTGCAATTCCCGTTGCAAACTAAGTTTCTTCATACTTAGAATCTTTTCGTGCAATATTCGTTGCAAAACACTAAGTTTTTTCATACTTAGGATCTTTCGTGCAATATTCGTTGCAAAACCCTAAGTTTTTTCATACTTAGGATCTTTCATGTACTATTCGCTGCAAATACACATATTCACTGCAGATATACATGTCCTCTGCTCCCCAATAGGAATCCAATTTTTGATGAAACATTGCGGTCATTAATCAAAACCATGATAATAAAAAGATAAAAATCCATTAACGTTGGAAACATCAATAAGGACAAATCTGAACAACTAACGCTAGTGACTTTATTCGTAATCCATCTAGGTGCTAAAAAATAAGTGTGAATTTATTCGTATTCACCAATAAGAAATGTGATTGTATTCGTAATCACATAAACACATTTATTGGAAGAACTTTCTAAGGTTCTGGACATTCCATGGTCGTGGAACTGGGTCTCCATCCAGGTCGGTCAAGCGGTAGGCCCCAATACCTGCGATCCCCACAATCTTGTATGGGCCTTCCCAGTTCAGTCCAAGTTTTCCATCAGTGGATACTTTGGTGTTGGCCAAAACCTTCCTTAGGACTAAGTCGCCAACTTTAAATTCTCTTGGCTGCACTTTCTTATTGTAGCTCCTTCGTAGCTGCTCTTGGTATGCTGCTAAGGTAATGAGTGCCCGCTCTCTCTTTTCCTCGGCGAGGTCTAACTGCTCGGCCAGGGCTTTATCGTTGCCCCCTGACTCCACCAGAGTAGTGCGAATGGTTGGCAATCCAACCTCTAGGGGAATCACCGCCTCTGTTCCGTAGGCCAAGGAGTACGGCGTCTCTCCCGTAGATCGCCGTGGGGTGGTCCTGTAAGCCCAAAGCACGGCTGGAAGCTCATCTAGCCATTTTCCCTTCTTCTTTTCCAACCTCTTCTTGAGACTCTTTAGGATAGTCTTGTTGGAGGCTTCTGCCTGGCCATTGCTCTGCGGGTAGGCAGGGGTCGAGTAATAATTTCTGATGCCGTGCTGAACACAGAAGGCCTTGAACTTCTTGCCGAACTGGGACCCGTTATCTGAGATAATAGAGTAGGGCACCCCAAACCTTGTGATTATCTTGTTCCAGACGAACTTTTCCACCATAGCTTCTGTGATTTTGGCAAGAGCTTCCCCCTCTATCCATTTAGTGAAGTAGTCAGTGCCAATAAGCAGGAACTTCCGTTTCCCTGTTGCCATAGGGAGAGGACCTACGATGTCCAATCCCCACTGGGCAAATGGCCATGGACTGGTTAGAGGCAACAGATCCTCCGCTGGAGCTCGGATAAGAGGGGAAAACTTCTGACACTTTTCACATGTCTTGACAAAGGCCTTTGCATCCTCTTGCATGTATGGCCACCAGTACCCCTGGGATATTGCCCGGTGGGCCATGGACCTCCCACCAGTGTGTCCCCCACAAGTTCCATCGTGGATCTCGTGGAGAAACTTCTGAACAAGGGCTGGGTGTACACATAATAAATATGGGCCAAGGAAAGACTTTCTGTAAAGCTTACCTTCTGGAGAGAGCCAAAAACGTACTGACTTGGTTTTGATTTTGTGTGCTTCCCTCTTATCCTCTGGCAAGGTCCCATCTCGTAGGTATGCCACTATTGGGTCCATCCAGCTCGGCCCAAGCTCTGTTTCCATCACGACTTCTACGGCTCGGCCAATGCTTGGTTCGCCCAGATAGTCTACTGTAACTGTGTGGCGATACTCCGTCTTAACCGTTGACCCAAGACAGGCCAGTGAGTCTGCATGTGCATTCTGACCTGAGCTGATCTGCTGGATATGGATCCTATCAAATTTGTCTAGCAAATCCTTGGCTGCTTCTGAGTACGCAGCCATCTTTTCGTTTTTCGTAGCATATTCTCCTGAAAGCTGGTTAACAACTAGTTGGGAATCACAAAATATTCGTAATGTATGTACCTTGAGCTCTAGAGCACTTCTCAGTCCAGCTAGCAAAGCCTCATATTCTGCTACATTGTTTGTGGCACTAAATCCCAGCCGTAGTGCATGCTCCAGGATCAATCCTTTTGGAGAGAAAAGCACAACCCCTGCTCCAGATCCTTTGTTGCAAGCTGACCCATCAACGTAAAGCCTCCATTCGTCTGGATCCAGGTCGGCCATTCTCGTTGGCGGCTCAGGATTACTGACTTGCCCCTTCTCGTGGAGACCTGGTGGTGGTGGGGCCACTGTTGGAGTAAACTCGGCTATGAAATCAGCTAAGACCTGCCCCTTAATTGCTGTCCTGGGCTGATAGTCGAGGTCGAACTGACTCAGCTCTATTGACCACTTGGAGATTCTTCCAGAGAAATCTGCCTTCCTGAGCAAGGCTCTGAGTGGATATTCAGTGAACACGGTGATGGGGTGCTGCAAAAAATAGTGAGGCAATTTTCTTGAAGCAATAATGAGGGCGTATACCAATTTCTCCAGTGGTAGATAACGTGTCTCAGCCTCTAACAATGTCTTGCTCACGAAATAAATTGGAGCCTGCTCCGTCCCCTTTATTCGTAGGAGGACCGAGCTGACCGCATGATCCGATACTGCTAAGTATAGTATCAACCGCTCCCCAGCTTCTGGAGTAGAGAGCAAGGGTGGTGATGATAGGTAGCTTTTTAACTCCTGGAAAGCCCGTTCCTGCTCGGCTCCCCACTTGTAGCCTTCTCTCTTCTTTAGAAGTTGAAAGAAAGGTCTGCAGCGGTCTGAGGACTTACTGATGAATCGATTAAGAGCTGCTGCCATCCCTGTCAGCCTTTGGACCTCCTTCGTGGTTTTTGGGCTTTGAAGGCCTTGCAGAGCCGCTATTTGATCTGGGTTGGCTTCAATCCCTCTTTTGGTCACCAGGTGCCCAAGAAACTTCCCCGAGCTGACTCCAAAGGCACATTTGGAAGCGTTTAACTTTAGTTTGTACTTTCGGAGAATGTTGAAGGTCACCTCTAGATCGGCAAGGTGATCAGGCCGCAGCTTGCTTTTGACTACCATATCGTCGATGTAGACCTCCATAGTCTTGCCGAGCTGTTCCTTGAACATCTTAGTAACCAGCCTCTGGTAGGTTGCTCCAGCATTCCTTAGCCCAAACGGCATGACTTTATAACAGTAGAGCCCTCTGGGGGAGATAAAGGACGTCTTTTCCTGATCGGGCTCGTACATAGCTATCTGATGGTATCCTCGATATGCGTCAAGAAAACTCATCCTCTCATAACCTGATGTAGCATCCACAAGTTGATCAATTCTGGGAAGTGGGAAGCTATCTTTGGGGCATGCTTTGTTGAGGCTTGTGAAGTCCACACATACCCTCCACTTTCCATTCTTTTTCTTGACTACAACTGTGTTGGCCAACCAATCTGGATAGCTCACTTCTCGTATGGCATCCGCTTCTAGTAGTCGTTCTACTTCCTCAATTACAGCGTCTGCGTGCTGTGGTGCCGACCTCCTTGCCTTCTGCACAACTGGCTTGTGCTGAGGGTCCACGTTCAAGTGGTGGCATATGACTTTAGGATCTATTCTAGGCATCTCCTGGGGGGTCCAAGCAAACACATCAATGTGGTCGTTAAGAAAAGTGACCAGGTCTCTTTCCTCCAGCTCGGAGAGGGTCTCGCCGATCAGGAAATACCTTTCCGCATCGTCCTCCTGAATCTGAACTTTTTTCAACCCCTCCACCATCTTCTTGGTAGGGTCACCCCCGACGTCTTCCATTGTTGGTTGATCTGGAACCTCAACTGTTTGCACCAGCTCGGCCCTTGGGGATTTTTTCAGTACCATGGTAAAACACTGGTCGGCCACCTTTTGGTTACCCTTGATGCATTCTATTCCATCTGCTCCGGGATACTTGATCTTTTGGTGATAAGTTGATGAGACCGCCTTCATTTTGTGCATCCAAGTTCTCCCTATAATCACGTTATAAGAAGAAGGGATGTCCACCACAAGGAAATCAGTTTTTAGCACCACTGACCCAGCTCGGACGGGTAGTGTGACCTTTCCCATAGGCCACACCGTCTGTGCACTGAAGCCAACTAGGGGGATAAGACATTTCTGCAACGAGTTTACTGGGAGCTCCATCCTTTTGAAAGTATCGTAATACATAATTTCTGTGCTGGCCCCTTGATCAACAAGGATCTTTTCCACGTCGTACTCCCCTATTCGTAGGGTGATTACTAGTGCGTTGTTATGGGGCACTGATACCCCCTCCAGATCATCATCAGTGAAGGTGATTGGGGTCTCCGTGATTCCTACTGCCCACGGCCTCTTCATACCGAGCTTCATTACTTGTTTTGCTTGTTCATTGACCCTCTGGATGTGTCTTATCTCATTGTTGGTGTAAGGGGCAACGAGTCCATGTATCATATGGATCGTCCCTTTTGGACCTTTCTCGTAGTCCAGCTCTTCTATCAGCTCGGCATCATTTTTGCTATCAGCCAAAAATTCTTTGAGATGGCCCTCTGCCACCTTCTCATCCAGGAATTTCTTGTACTCCACGCAATCCTCAATCATATGTCCCCAATCTCTATGGTAGCTGCAGTGCTGGTTAGTGGCTCTTCTCTTTTCTGGGTTCCCAGTCATCTTTGGGGGCCTTCTGAACCACTATTCGCCCTTGATCCTGTACAACATCTTATAGATGGGGATGTTGAAAGTTGCCATAACGCTGAAGTAGGACTTGGGATCTGGATCAGCTTTTTCTTTCTTTTGCTGAGTGTAGTCTTTCCGTCCTGTTATGTACTCCTTCTTGTATGCCCTTGACTCTACTGGCTTTTTTTCCGGAAGCTGAGGTTGCCCTGCCATAATCCTTCCTCCAGCCTGCAAAATATCATCCTCCACCCGAGCATGCTCCTGGATTCTTTCCATGAGTTTGGCCACCGTTTTTACTGGATGCATAGTAAGTGATTCCCGTAACTTACTATGCATGGGCAAGCTTGTCTTGAATGTTGCTAGAGCATACTCTTCGCTGCAGTTCTCAATCTCGTTGAAGGTTTCCCAATAGCGTTTGGAGTATTACCGCAGTGTCTCATCATCCTTCTGTCTCATAGAAGTCAATGCATCAAAAGTCTTTGGAGCTTCTCGGCTTGTTAAAAACCGAGCAGTAAATTCTTCAGCTAGTTGAGCCCAACATAGGACTGAGCCCTCTGGGAGCTTGTGGTACCAACTCAGAGCCACCTTTCCCAAGCTGGAAGGGAACATCTTGCATAGCAAAGCATCATCTTGCTCATGCATGAACATGGCTTGCTGGTAGTGTTGGATGTGAGCCACAGGATCCGTGCTAGTCTCATAAGGGGTAAACGCTGAGTGTTTCACCCTGCTCGGTGCCTTTTCTGCACGAATCCAGTGGGCCAACGGCGACTTTGAGATCTGGCCTAGGGCTTCCTTAGCTGCTTCTCTTGCAGTTTTAGGACCTCCCTCAGCTCGGCCGGCATCCCCCCTCTTTGTGTGCCGCTCGGGAATATGCTCATTGGATCTAGATCTCTCGTATCTGTCCCTAGCATGCTTCCTTCTTTCTCTCTTTTCCACAAAAACACTCCTGTCCCTCCTTTTTCGTGGAGAGGCAGCTCGGTCGGTGGAGGCGTTGTTGTGGTGACGATCTCTTCCCTTTTCCTCATAATGCACGGATCTCGTCCGTGAACGTAAGTCTTTCTCTTTTTCTTGGAGTTGTTTCTTCAGGTCCTGAATCTCTCGTTCCCGTCGAGTGACTTCACGGGCCAATTCTTCTGCTTCTTGCTCTTTTCTGTCAAGGCTATCTTCCCTCTCTTGGTTCCTTGTGTGCCTGTGACCATCCCTTCTTGGGGGGCTCCTGTTCCGTTCACGTCGGGTGGAGGCTTCCCCCCCTCTTGGTGGTGTTTTTGAGCGTCTCCCCCTTGGAGAACCATGGCGTATTAGGCGTGTATCCCTGAACTTTGGAATCTCAGGGATATTCCCTATGTCAAACCTCTTTGTTGCTGGTTTTTTCTGTGGTGCTCTTAGTACCGCAGGGGTTTTTTCCACCCTTGAGCCCTTTCTTGTGGTGTACACCAACGTGGTCCCACCATCGTCTTCCACCTCTTGCCTCCGTGGGGTGCACAAAAAGGGCTCTGAAAGCACCATTGTTGATCCTTTATTGGAGGGAGACGAATTTTTTGTAAGCGTTTCCCACAGACGGCGCCAATTGTACGGGGAAAATTCCATGTAACGCTGGATCACGTGCTTCCTTGAACCAACCCTAGATCTGCAAGACAGAAAAAGGGTTAGAGCACCTTTGCCTCTCGTTGGCAAAGGCCCTCCGATGCCTAAGTTAGTATCGCGTACTTGAATTCTCAAATCACAATGCGTATGAAAGTAGGTTTCACAGCGTACCTTTTGTCATGGTTTTTGTCTTGTATTTATAGGTGTAGATGTTCTTCATATTTAGGCATCTCGTGCCCCTGTTTTCCTATTCTCTTTAGGAATCCTTTTCCTAATAGGACTTTCCTATTAGGGACGAGTCTCCATATCCTGCTAGATCTCGTCTAGCAGGAATCTTCCTTTCCAGATAGGATTCTTTCCTATAGGTGGTATACTCCTAATCACGTTAGGACTTCCCTTATTAATCCCTTTCTCTACGGGATTGCTCCTTATCTCATAAGGAGCCGTTGTAGAATATTCTAGAATGTCTCACCGCCTTATTCATGGCGGTGCCGAGCTTCCACGTAGCTCGGTATGACCCAGCTACTCACGCCGAGCTGAATCTATGTATCCCAGAATGCTATTTAAGTTTTACTCATAGCTTTGCTAGTTCGGCCGTATCAGGGGCATTCCCTTGTGACCTGTACCGAGCTAGCACATCCTGGTATATATTTAATTTATTCAATCATTTTAGCCTTATTCATGGCCAAACCAGCTCGGTAAAGGGCTCACGTGTACCCTATGTGGTGCCAAGCTATTCACCATCTCGCGGTGAAGTCATCAGGCACGTGCTATGCCTAGTAGTAGGGTAATCAGATTTTACCCACTCCAGATGCGGCCAGATTGGGTGTTGGAAATCAAGAAAGAGGTTCAGCGGCAAATAGATGCAGGTTTTCTTATGGTAACAGAATACCCCCAGTGGGTTGCGAATATTGTTCCCGTCCCTAAAAAGAATGGAAAAATCAGAGTCTGTGTGGATTTCAGGGATTTAAACGAAGCCAGTCCAAAAGATGACTTTCCTTTGCCACACATCGACATTTTAGTGGATAACACTGCAGGGCACGCACTACTTTCTTTCATGGATGGGTTTTCAGGTTACAATCAGATTCTCATGGCTCCAGAAGATCGTGAGAAAACTACCTTCACCACAGAATGGGGCACCTACTGTTACAGGGTCATGCCGTTTGGGTTGAAAAATGCAGGGTCTACCTACCAGAGAGCAGCCACAACCTTGTTACACGACATGATTCACAAAGAAGTGGAAGTATATGTAGATGACATGATCGTCAAAGCCAAGGAAAGGGAAGAGCATCTACCTAACCTCCAAAAGTTTTTTGAAAGGATCTGCAAGTACAGATTGCGTCTCAATCCCAAGAAATGTACATTTGGGGTCACCGCAGGGAAAATGCTTGGATTCATGATCACCACACGGGGAATCGAAGTGGATCCATCGAAAATCAAAGCCATCTTGGAAATGGAACCGCCTCAAACGGAGAAGGAAATACGCAGCTTCCTGGGAAAGATTCAGTTTATCAGCAGATTCATCGCCAAGTTAACCTCAACTTGCGAGCCGATGTTTCGTCTATTGAAGAAGGGTGTACCATTCAGATGGGATGATAAGTGCCAGAAAGCTTTCGATGCCATCAAAAAGTACCTCCAGAACCCTCCAGTATTGATGCCACCCATCCCGGGGCAACCTCTTATTCTGTACTTATCCGTCACTCCATCAGCCATGGGATGCATGCTAGCACAAGAAGGAGAAGGGGGAAGCGAAAAAGCCGTGTACTACATCAGCAAGAAAATGATGGGATGTGAGGAACGCTACACTTCATTAGAAAAAGTTTGTTGGGCACTAGTTTGGGCTTCCAAAAAGCTTAGACACTACATGCTAGCTTATTCTGTAAAGCTGATCTCCCGGATGGATCCTCTTAAATACTTGTTTGAGAAACCGGCACTCACTAGCAAGTTGGCACGGTGGTTACTCATGCTGGCTGAATTCGATATCAAGTACATCACCCGTAAGTCAGTAAAGGGGAAAGCAGTCGCAGAATTCCTAGCAGACCATCCTGTGGAAGGGCCAGATGATGTGGAGTTCGAATTCCCAGATGAAAATGTAATGACAGCAACCAACGACGTCTGGGTGTTGTATTTTGACGGAGCCGCCAATCAGAAAGGGTTCGGAATCGAAGTATTTCTAGTCTCGCCAGAAGGGTCGCACATCCCCCTTGATTTCAAATTGAATTTTGGGGTCACTAACAATCAGGCAGAATATGAGGCATGTATTGTCGGAATGGAGGCTGCCCTAGAAATCGGAGTCAAAAGACTGGAGGTAGTCGGTGATTCCAATTTGGTTGTATCTCAAGCCAACGGAGAGTGGAAGGTAAGAGAAGACAAGCTCAAACCTTATCATAAAGATCTCGAGGATCTAATTCCACAATTTCAAACAGTCACATTCACTCATGTGCCAAGGTTGAAGAACCGGTTTGCAGATGCTCTGGCTACCCTAGCCTCGATGGTGGAGATACCAGATGGAATTAAACTGAGACCAATCACAATTGAGCAAAGGGATAAGCCTGTCTTCGAATACGTCATGGCAGTTGATGAACCAGATGACGGTATGCTGTGGTATCATGACATTTGGAATTTTATCGAAAGAGGCGAATATCCAACAGAGACGGATAAGAAGGATCAAATCGCTCTTCGAAGATTAGCCTCTCAGTACATCATCTGTGGAGGGAAGTTGTATCGGCGATCGCACTGCAGAGTGCATAAACTATGTGTGCACGGTGGAGAAGCCACCACGATTATGGAAGAAATCCATGAAGGAGTCTGTGGTCCTCACATGAATGGGATGATGCTTGCTAAGAAAATTCTCCGTCAGGGGTACTACTGGTCAACCATGGAAACTGAGTGCGTCCAGTATGTAAGACAGTGTCACAAGTGCCAAATTCACGCCAATCTCATGCATGTACCACCATCCGAGCTGCACTCCATGACCTCGCCTTGGCCTTTCTTTACCTGGGGTATCGATGTTATTGGCAAAATTACACCTGCTGCGTCAAACGGGAACAAGTTCATCTTGGTTGCCATCGACTATTTCACTAAATGGGTCAAGGCTACCTCGTACACTACTCTCACAGCAGTCCAGGTCGCTCCCTTCATCAAGCAAAACATCATTTACTGGTACGGTGTCCCTCAAGCTTTTGTATCAGACAATGGGGTTCACTTCAAGGGAAGAGCGGCGGAAGTGCTTGAGGAATTTGGTATTCAAGTCCATAAATCAACTGTCTACCGGCCACAGACTAATGGAGCTGTCGAAGCAGCGAACAAGACCCTCAAGACAATACTCGAGAGAACCACTCAATCTGCAAGAAATTGGCACGAACAGTTGCCATTAGCCTTGTGGGGATATCGGACGTCCATCCGCACTCCGACAGGGGCAACACCGTACTTTTTAGTTTATGGCATGGAGGTCGTCCTCCCAATCGAGCTTGAGGTACCATCTCTAAGGGTCATGATCGAATCAGAGATCAATGAAGCAGAATGGCAAAACGCAAGGTTTGAAGAGCTCATGTTGTTTGACGAAAGGCGGCTTAAGGCTTTGTATCATGTTCAGGGGTATTAGCGCCGAATTGCGCGGGCATTCAATAAAAAGGTCAAATCCAGGAACTTACAAGAAGGAGACATGGTTTTGAAGGAAATCCGAGCTCCAGTTTTTGATCCTCGAGGGAAATTCCGACCGAAATGGGCAGGGCCATATATCATCAAGAAAGTTCTATCCGGAGGCGCAACTCAGCTTATCGATCTTGACGGTAACGAATTCTCCACTTTGGTCAACATGGACCAGCTCAAGAGATATTACCCATGAGAGAAGCTCGCTGGACCGAAAACCGCAAGGGCGGGCAGTGCCAGGCAAAATTCAGAGCAAGCCTGCTAGATCGAAAACCCACATTGGGCGGTCTAGGCAAAAGATAAGGCAAAAATATTCAAATAAGCTCACTAGACTGAAAACCCGAAAGGGCGGTACTAGGCAAAACTAAGAGCATTAAAAGGAGAGTGTTAATACACGAGTGAACCCTAGCCAAATTTGTTAGCCTGAACTACGTCATGACCTGATTCCTTTTTCAAGGATACGTAGGCATCCTCACCTTGAGGACCGGTCACAACTTTTCAAAAATCTCTTAAGTTGGGCCAAAGCTATCATTTGCATGCACAATCATTGAGAATCAAAGCGGAAGAACTCTCATAATTCAGTTTATTAAACTTTTTCGATTCCAAGGCTGAGCATGAAGCTTTCATAAACAAAACAAGCATTGGCCCCCACGGGTCCACAATTTATTTCAGGCACATTAAGGTTAAATCAAAGTCAGTTTTGGTGTCCATTTTCTCTTTCTTCAATATCTTTCAGCAGCCATTTTATGTATCGCCTCGTGAGCAGAACAGTGGGATAGTCATCTCTTGGAATGGTCACTCGCTCCCTCCAAGTGTTTTGATAAGCTCGAACAGTCGCATGATTGAAGTTTGGCATGATGAAGTTTTCAGAATTGGCCGACGGAACTATCTGACGGACACCGAGTTGGCGGAGAATGCGGTAGGGGATGTAAAAGGTCCAACCAGTCAGACCAACCAGAACCATTCGCCGGCGTCCCATATTGCTCAAAGCCATGGTCGGACGGTCAAGCCAAGACAGGCGCCAAGAAATCATCTCCCCAGTGAGCCGGGAAAACACCTGAACCCAACCTTGGGCGTTCTCGTGAAACTCCTGAAAATCCCTTTGAACAAAGCCCTGTGTTTCGTGAATGCTATTTCTCGGTACTGCTTCCAACAGATTAGCCTTGTCACAAATCCAAGTCTGCAAGAGAGAGAAAACAAGTCAGTAACTATAGAAAGCCTAAACCCGAGCGTTGAGGTAAAATAAGAACGAGAGATAAACCGGAAAAAGGAGAGCTGAGTGAGAAGCCTACCTGTAGGAGCAAAGCACTTCCTTCAAAAATGTTTGTCTGACCAGCACGAACTTTGTCTAATCCAATCAAAGTCTCAGCAAGAGCCATGGGAGCCACGTCCTTGCGTTCTTCAATTTGCATAGCCACTCCAACAAGTGCAGAGTTGGCTTGACCGTCCGTTCGAACGAACAAGAATGCCGCAAGAATGCTGAGGCACAGTGCAAAACCCTCAGGACGAAACTGGCTGATAAGACGTGCAATATTTATCACGCCTCCTTCCATCATGGACCTTGCAGCGTTATTACTCAAGCCGAGTTTTCGAGACAAGATTTCGGCATAACCTATCCCGTAGACAGGAACCACGAGGATATCCAAGTCAAAACCGCCAAGGTATGCATGAAATTCTTCCACCATCGGGCATAATTCATGAAAGCCAAAGCGAAACACATGTACCTCAGGATCCCAGAATTGCACGGCCGCGTGCAACAATTCCGGACGTATGGTTACGTCTCGAACATAGCGCAATGAGTGAAGCCTGTGGTTCCGGAAGTTTAACCAACCCATGCCGTCAAGCTCGTCGAGCCATGGTCGAATTAAGGCTGAAATGCTAATTGCCATGGAAGCAAAGAAGTATTGGATTTTGGCACTGCAAGAAGAAGCTTAAAGGTTATACAAACAAGAAATATGCAACAAAGGCCTACCTTTGTAAAGAGAAAGGAATGCCTCGGGATGCGTGCCGCCATTGGGTAATGTGAAGATTGCATGGAAATCTGCAAAATAGGTATTCCCTAGGCCTATCAAGACTATGGTGTGCTCAGGTGCAAGCGAAAAGCCAAACAAAAGTCCAGAAGTCAGAAAGCAGAAGCCAGAACTATAACATTTGCATACATGAACCGCGCGGTTCATATACACAAGCCGCACGGCTTGCACATAGGAGCCGCACGGCTCCCCCTTCGAGGTTTTCAAAAGACAAATTCCAGATTAGCACTCCCCGGACCATTTCAGGCATATTTTTGGCACTTTTCTTGCTCATTCAAGTCATAATGGATATTTTAAGGTTATTGAAACAATCATTTGAGATTTTTGGTCGAAATTGGGTGGTTGGGCATTCCGAGATCTCAGATACGGCAAAACCGGCAAAAATCAGCAGACGGGACTCCGTCGTCTCTATTTCTAGGACACCAATGACTCCCGAGAGTCACAATACGTGTTTGCAACATTGACGCAAGGTTGTTGGGAGGATTTGGTGTGAAGTGTGAAATTCAGGCATTCCAAGGCACGAGATTTGCGAAAACGGGGCGTCAACGAGTCAAAATCTGTTCGAGTAACATTTTCTCTGTCTCATTGGTTTAAGCAAGTTACAAGATGCACTTATGACTTGTCAGAAGTATCATTTGGTATTCATCTAGCGAATTGCAAGTTCGAGCATGTCAGGCCCTGTGTCGCTCGATCTCTTTTTCATTTCACATGCAAAATTCAAATCTGTCGAGTCAGTTTGTATTTTCACTCCACAGTCATATATTCTCATAGCCCCAGAGGCGTTTGCCATATTTGTCAGTTTCAGTCATTTGTGCATCAAATTCAGACTTTGAACTCAGAAAATGCCAAAGTAAAAGACGACATGTACAAAAAGTAACATATGCATCATGAAAAGTGAAGGTATATCTATCCGGGGCAAGCAGGCCCAACATCTACAGCTAATTCGGCATGCAGGCCCTATCCATGAATAAAAAGCAAAAAAGAAAGGGCAAACAGGCGCCCGAACCAAAAATCGAGCACGCAGGCTCGTCCTAAATAAAAATCTATCTCCTATACATAAACTGTCAGGTGCTGCTACTCATCAGAGGAACTCAGGTACCGCTCTCAGTCTGGTCCTCATCATGGTCACTGCTACCCTCTGAATCTCCTACTCGCAAGCGCCAACTCCCGGGTCCCTCCACCGAAAAGCGGCTACTCCGCAAAACCCTGCCTGGAACTGGGGCTGAAGGCTGAATGTGCACTGGACCACCACCGGCATTCTTCATCAAAGGCCTGGTACGGCGCGGTGGAGAAGAAAACACGTCCTGCACAAAGAGAAAATTCATTAACAAACAGTTCAAGCATTCAAGTCTCAAAAGCCACAGCACAAAGCATACCTGGTCTGCCTCGCTGCCAGCTGAACTACCCCGCCTCGGCCTCTGGCGACGCCCATACTGGTCTGTTTCACTACCTGCAGAACGGTCACGTCGCGGCCTACGACGACTCCCAGACGCGCCACCAGCGCCACGACTACTACTGGCCCCACGGCCACCAACTCCAGCTCCGCCGCCCCTGCGCTCACCTCCGCGGTCACCTCTCACTCTACCTCCTGAGCCACGCCCACCTCTACGGGCACCTCCGCCTCTGCGCCCGCCTCCTGCTCCGGCATCTCCACCATCACCACCACCGTCATCACCAGCCTGAGGCACAATGCCGGGCTCTGCTCTAGGTCGCACCTCCGGTATACTCCCTATCATGAGGCGACGGACCAAGGCCTCTAAGTCACGTACCAGCTCAACCTGGGACGTGACCCACTCAACAGGAAACTGCAAACAAAAAGCATTAGCCGGTAATAGAGCAAGAAATTCAAATTTGAAATAAAAGACTGACTATTGCTATTTTGTCATTTCAGGTTACCTCTCTCGCTGTCAACACAACTGGGGCAGTCACTCGGGGAACGTCTATCACCCCCATAACCCCGCCAGCCGTCATCACCTCTATCTCTCTCCTCGCCACAGGTAGAGCAGCGTCCGCCGCTGGAGCAGGGCCAGCCAACCGAGCCTCCATACGCAAGTCATGGGCGAGCGTGGTCGTCACGTAGTGGTCATAAGCCACGGAAGGGTGAAAAGTCCAGGACGTGTCCAGCACAGTGAACGCCTCTATCTCAGCCAGAGTATACTCGTGCATACGCAAAACACGCGGCGGAAGTGAAGCAGGTACTCTGAAGTGGCCCAACCCCCAGGACTGACGAGCCACTCTGTCTCCTAGGTACCACTGCCAGCCAAAAGGGGACTCTAATAGTATACGCCCCCGTGTCATCGTCCGACTCCTGGCCAAGAAAGGACGATCCAGCCTGTCCCACACGTCCTAGCGCACCTGCAAACAACTTTGGGTCATTCTTGGAAAACCAACAAAAAAGTTTGAAATAAAGCTTCAAAAAGTTTGCGATGTCATACCGTCTCACCCATAGACCGGTCAAAGAAGAGGCGACAGAACCTCAAGTCCCTGTTCTCTTCTTGCTTTCCCAGAGAGGCTTTTCCCCACCTCATCGCGCGCGGGAGCACTCGATGGTCGTGGTAAGAATTCTCCGGGCCTGGAACTCCGAACACCTCGTAAGCCCATATCTGCATTTCCAAAGAAACTCATCAGTAACAGAAGCAGAATCAACCAAACACAGTGCAAAGGGGTATGAAGCAAGGGTATGTGATGTTTTACCTCCAGTATCCTCCAGTAACCAGCAATGGTGTTCGCCGCACCGCGAACCACTGAACCCAGGAAACAGTAAAGTGAGCACAAGGCAGAGCCACCCCAGTCAAACCGCCCAGCCGTCTCCAACTCTCCCAAAGCAGGCAACCAACCTAAGTGAACCGTGTGCCGACGGTTCGGAAACAGAGACTGTCCGAACATGTATAACAAGTAGGCTCTAGCCATCTGACATGCCTCCAGATCAGACTCAGGCACATGGTCCCAAAGGACTGGCAAATGGTCGCATCTCACCATCGGCTCATCCCCCATCTCTCTCCCCAAATAGTATCGAATCGCTGCTCTATCCAAGTACAAACCTGAGTCGAAAGGGATCAGATCTCCTCCAACTCTCAAACCCGTGGTCGCTGCAAAGTCCAGTGGAGTGATCGTCATCTCCCCAAACCTGAAGTGGAAACTGTTGGTGGTGTCCCACCAACGCTCCACCAGAGCTCTCACCAACTGTCTGTTCCCCCGAGTCTCCATCAAAGTCCGGATAAACGGAGTAAAACCTGAGGCGTCCACAAACCACCTCACTCTCTCAGAGAACATGCCATACTGCTCCAAGCAATCTGAAGAACCACCATATGCGAACAGTCCCCTGTTCACCTGTTTCAAGCACAAACTCACTCAATCAGTACAAGCAAGCAGGAATTGCAATAAACAGAGAGCAAAATCAGAAAGAAACAAGCTCAAATTCAAGTTCAAATACATACCAGAGTCCTGTTCGACATATGTGTCGCTGAATCCCAAAGAACCTGGTCCTCGGGGTAAAAAGGCAACTGCGGCTCGTAAGTCTCACACCCCAGAGGTATGATAAAGTGAAGCCGAAACACATAAGTCTCAGGGGTGAAAGGTGGCCTATCCCTCAGAGCCTGTCGAACCTCCTCAACAACAGTCACATGGACCATCTCCTCTGCCTGTCTCTCCTCTCTCTCGGCGTCCTGGACAATCGCCGGTGGGGTCTGACCAACCAAAACACTCTCCAGCTCCAGAAAGTCTTGCACGCTCCTAGCTAAGGACTCGTCGGTAGCTGCCTCCAAAGTATCTCCTAAAGTAGCTCCCGGAGCTCGTGAAGAACCAACCCGTGAAGGAAACAAAACTGGGTCAGAAGGCTCCCCAGTGTGAGCACTCACCTCTACAGCCCTACCGGTACCAAGTACCCGAGTCAAGCTCCTGAAAACACGGGCAACAGGTATAACAGGGGCCGTCCCCTCAGCCTGTACTCTCTCGGTCTCTACTCTCGCAGTCCCTACTCTCTCCACTCTCCCAACGTGTGCCTCCTCAGTAAGGGTACTCTCTCTCTGCAACACATCACCATCTCTCTCCTCACCGCCGCTATCATCCGTCGCACCTAAATCCTCCATCTCTACATCCTCGGGCTCAACAACAGTCTCTGGAACACTAGTCGGGGGCAAGTCCCCGCCACTGGCGTGTCACCACCTAACACCGCACTCATAACCTCCTGAGGGACCTCAACCTCACCAACTACAATGCCCTCCACGGCTCTCTGATCAACCAAACAGTCCACACCACCCACAGTCATCTCAATCTCATAAATGGAAACATTTAAGTCTAAACCCATGGGTATTGAAATACTTTGAGTAATCACAGTACTTACCCGGACATCGACCATACTCGGATCACCGCCAATGCCGCCATGCGACTCAACCCGATCAACCCTCGCGCTCTCCGGATCATGAACAGTGATACCATCACCCTCCAAGGGAACATTAGCAACCGGATCCTCATGGATCTGAGGCGGACCAACCCTCAACGTCTCCATCGGCAAGACATCACTACTATCAGCCGTGCGGGCTCCTCCATCATCCTCATCACCAACCGACACTGGAACAGGCGCGACCGAGTCATCCACGACCGGATCCACCACCGGTCGACTATCCCCTCTCATCGGCGACGGTGTGCGGCCGCTAGGCGAAGTCGAACCCCCACCATGGCTACCGGAATCGGCCTCTTGCTCGCTGGAATGGGCCCTTGGTTCGCCGGGATCCGCCATGACCGAAAAACTTAGAAGTTTGATTTTGGGTTGTGAAGATTTTTGAAGAAAAACGGTAAAAAAAAAAAGTGAGGGAATGATCGAATCGCCCCCTCTGCGGAAATAAAATTTTGAAATTGCGAGTATAAAGAGGTAATAATCGGGGTATAAAGCAGTTACAGAAAATCGATTTTTTTGAAGCACGGGAACCGTGCGGCCTGCGTTTGGAACCGTGCGGCTTCAAAGCACGGACCGTGCGGTCTATCTTTTCCAACAGGTTTTCCCAAAATCACACTCCCCCCCCCCCCCCGCGGGTCCGGTCATACTTTCAAAGGGTGCCCAGCGCGCTTTTATCCCAAGCTTTTTGAAACTTCCCGCGTTTAAAAGCCCTCAACAACATTGCTTTCTAAAAATCTATTTTAAGCCCTCAATGGCACCAATCATGTTTTTCAGAAAAATATTTCAAAGTCCGTCAGGCACCGTACTAAAACCGTTTTTAAAAATCCGTCAGGTAACATTATGATTTTCTAAAAATCATTGTTTTTAAAATCCGTCAGGTAACATTATGATTTTCTAAAAATCATTGTTTTTAAAATCCGTCAGGTAACATTATGATTTTCTAAAAATCATTGTTTCTAAAATCCGTCAGGTATTATTATGATTTTCTAAAAATCATTGTTTTCAAAATCCGTCAGGTATCATTATGATTTTCTAAAAATCACCGTTTTTAAAAATCCGTCAGGTAACATTATGATTTTCTAAAAATCATTGTTTCTAAAATCCGTCAGGTATTATTATGATTTTCTAAAAATCATTGTTTTCAAAATCCGTCAGGTATCATTATGATTTTCTAAAAATCACCGTTTTTAAAAATCCGTCAGGTAACATTATGATTTTCTAAAAATCATTGTTTTTTAAATCCGTCAGGTAACATTATGATTTTCTAAAAATCATTGTTTTTAAAATCCATCAGGTAACATTATGATTTTCTAAAAATCATTGTTTTTAAAATCCGTCAGGTAACATTATGATTTTCTAAAAATCATTTCAAAGTCCGTCGTGGCATTGTTTATCACTCAGAAATCATTTGACGTCTTCAACAGGCGATCCAAGTTTTTCCAAAATCCCTCTGCGGTATTTGTTAGCCCCGAACTACGATCGGTCTGATCCCTACAAACAGGGTACGTAGGAAGCTCTTTGCTCGACCATGTTTTTGAATCATTTTCCTCTTTTCTTGCACTTGGGGGTTCAAAATTGGGATGTCTATATCTTTGACGTGACTTGCATCTCAGAATGATGACCAAGTCTCGCCAAAGAGGGGCAACTGTAGACACCCCAATTTTGGATACCCGTGCATGCCCAATGACGAATGAAACGTTTAAACCACCTTGGAACTTGTCCAGAGAAATTGGAAAATCAGCCTCACAAGCCGTGCGGCCCCTCATACAAGCCGTACGGTTCTCATTTTTCTTCACAAGCCGCGCGGCTCCCTCATACAAGCCGCGCGGCTAGTGTTGTTATCCCCTGCAAAATCCTGACAGCCAGCTCGCGGAATATCATCATCTCGCCACCGCCGAATCTCATCATTTTTATTCTCTCATTTCGGTTATAAATGGAGGCCTCCTCTTCCTCTCGGGGAGGCCCCCCAAAAAATATATTCCAAGAGAATTTCCGTTCGATTTTCCGACGAAGTTTTCGTTTGAAATCGCCAACAAACTCCCCCAAAACTTCACACTTTCCATCCCCTTTCAATTCCTTTATACCGTTCCCAGTTATACCAAGCCTTGATTCTACAAGTCCAAACCCGAAGAATCCGAAGTTTTCAATCTCTGTTTCGAGTTCCCGAAAGGTATAAACCGTTTTCGAGCTTCGATTTTCAAATCGCTGCTCCCCGAGGGCATCCCCGAGTTGATAACGGTTTCAACAACCGTATATTGACTCGGTAAACCGTTTTCAAAACAAAAACCGGCTTTTCAGAGCCGTACCGGGTGATTTTTCTCGATAAACGCACGGTACGATCCGTACCGCAAATAAATTTCATTTCAATAATTTGTTCACAAACAAAAACAACTCATTTGGAGTACATTTGAAGAAGAAAATCGAATTTTGAACAGGTTTTGGACTCACTGGTCCTAAAACAAAATTTTTGAAAAAGGGTCACACGCAAGCCGCGCGGCTTGTGTTGTAGGCCGCACGGCTCCTGTGTAGGAGCTGCGCGGCTCCCGTTTAAATCAGAAATTTTCCCCTGTTTCTCCTCTGTTCGTACTCTGTTTCTCTGATTTCTCTGCAACTTTTTTCTGTTTATTACACTATTCACCCTCTATTTTCTCGTTATTACTAATTAGTCGTTTTTGTTTAAGTTTTATTTCCGTTATGGTTTTAATTTATTATTATTTTGCCTATTTAATTGTCCAAGTTTTTAATAAAATGTTTTCTATAAAAATCCCACAAATTATTTAGTAGAGATCGAGAACTTCTCGGGCGAGCGGGGTGCTTTTCAATAAAACCTTCCCCGCGCGTAACCTGGCTTCCGAATCCAAAAGAATCTTTTCGCAGATCAAATCTTTTCCAACGTGGCATGAGAGTCAACAACTATTCTTAAAACGGTTTCTCGGGTACCAAACATTTTCTAAGTATAAACCCCGGGTGGCGACTCACATTTTTTCGTTTTCATATCCGAACCTTCGAGCGAGCAGCGTGGATTTTCACCGTCCACACTTTCGAGTCACCGCTGCCATCAAACTTGTCCCAATCCATTGGTTTGAACTTATCGGGGAGCTTTGCATCCGAGAAAAGATACAACTTCTCCATATCAATTCCTGTAGCTGCTATTTTCTCCTGTTTCTGAACAGACTCCTCGAGTTTAGCTAGCTTGGTCAATACCGATTCCATGTTCTGGCTGCTTGAATCCCCTGCTGGTGGAGGGAGTTGAGCGGTTAATTTCTGAATCATGAGCATCATCTGAGCCATCTGCTTGGCGCTATTGGTTTTCTGCTCCTCCAACGCATCCTTAAGAAGCTGAATTTCATCTGTTTCTTCTGCCATAGTTGAACCCCCGGTTGACTGTTCTGTTCCTGACTCAGTTCGAACTAATCGCTGTTCGGGGATTCGAGCCCAGCCCGGCGTGAGGTTTTTCTTCTTCTTGCCAATGGTTGATACTGATGAAATATATAAATGGAACTCAGGGGTGTAGTGTGTAGTGTATGTGCAAAATGAAAGAGAGTGTATGTACAAGAAGATGGTTCATGATGCATGAAAGGATTGCCCCACTTACCCTCTTATTTTGTTGGATATACTCAAATTCCTATGATTTATGAAAACAACGGCCGGACCGGAGGTTGCCTACGTATCCCCGTGGAGAGGAATCAGGCCGTGATGTAGTTCAGGACTACAAATTTGGCTCTTTTTCTCAAAAGATCTTTTCATTAAAAGCAAGGAATTTTTACAAACTGACATGACAGACTTGACAACAGACTCGATAAACAAATAACGAACTTGATAATCAAAGTACCAAGAATCACAAGTTGGCTTGATTCTTCAAAAGAAGCCCCTGCTGGCTGGATTAAGTCAGTGGATATTCGCACCTGGCAACAGACTCGATAATTAAACAGCAACAGACTCAATAATAGACAAAAACCACAAATTGACTTGATTCTTCAAAAGAAACCCTCTTTGGCTTGATTTGTTCATTGCATGACTACTTCTGGCTTTACGAGCCATTCTTAAGAGGAGGGATGATTCGGAGATGTCGACCCTGCGGAGGATCCTGTTTCATCAACTTTCCCTTTTCCCTTGGGGTCTTCCTTCTTCTCCCATTTAGCCTGATCCTTGAGCTGTTGTGGGCTCATGCCATCGTTATTGAGAAGGCAATCTGCAAAGCACACATCACATTCGCATTCATCCCAATACTTGTGGCCCGTGACCGGGTCTTCAAAGTAGTAGACGGGCTGGCCGTTGGCATCAAAGTATTTCACAGGTGGCATGGTTGTGAGCTTTCCGTCATCTTGCTCCATCATCAAGGTGATCTTTTCTGGCATTGGTTCCGGCTCTTCCTGGAAGCAAAATTTCCATCCTTCATTATCGTCCCATTGGAGGGACACTCCTGGTAAGTTGGCTTTGGCCAACAAACTGAGTTTCTGATCGAGTTCTTCCCCCATATGGTCTTCTATGTTGAGCTTTCCTGGTTGAGGCTCCTCTGGCTTGCATGGAGGTTGTTCGGGCTGAACTTCTTCGATTATCCACACGGGCGCCCCTTGGTCGGTGGTGAGGGTGGACTTGAATCGCTTGTATGGTGCTCCAGACATGATGACTCTACCACAAAGGAAATGCGCATTTCATTTTGGGAAAGGGAGCCAATTGTAGCATTTTTTTTTTTGTTTTGATTTTGTGATGATTTTTTTTTTTGGTTTTGATTTTGTGATGATTTTTTTTTTTATTTTGATGAGGAATTATCGTATATCCAACACAACACGCGATTGTCAGGGCAATCCTTATGCATGCAGATATGACCTAAGGCAAAGTTATCCTACGCATGTATGCAAGATGGAGACAATATGCACATGGAGTGATATATACAAAAATAGATGAACAGTTGATAAGCAAATAAAATGGACAATTAACAGATAAACAGATAACAGGATAATAGGTAAACGGGATATAATAGATAGTCCTACCCTGTGGATCCCTGTCCTAGGTTGGAAGGTACTACGGTTTACTATATGCAAAGGCCGGGTTTTGGTTAAAGGGGTTCCCTAGACTGGAGTCAATATTTGCCTCCCAGTGCCAAGTGTACTGCATGGCAAAGGTCAAACGGCAAGCTGACTCATCATCGTTCGGGGTTGCCGAGAATCTTGGGATGTCCTAACACCGGCAAGCCGGGTAGGGTAACCAAGACGCAGCGGCGGAGCTTATCCAACATCGATGCACGTGCAATGCAAAAGTTTTGATAACAAAATATTTTCAAAAATCCCACCATTATTTTTCAAGTTTGGCTCACCAATAAATTAATTTTTATTTTGAAATTTTACACAAGCAAACAACCGGGAAAGCTCCAGTCCAGATTGGTCGGGCGTGGCCCTATTAATGCACCATTCCTTTCTCGATCACGCGGGGCGTGTTCATTTTTGCCAAGCTTTCAGGGGTCGTTTTACAAGTGTAAAATTCCAAAAATAAAAATTAATTTAAAAGTCTCCCCAGCGGAGTCGCCATTTTGTGGACGGTGAGATCCACGCGCGGCTCTTTTTTTTTTTTGAAGTTCGAATATGAAAACGAAAAAAATGTGAGTCGCCACCCGGGGTTTAAATTTAGAAAATGTTTGGTACCCGAGAAACCGTTTTAAGAATAGTTGTTGACTCTCATGCCACGTTGGAAAAGATTTGATCTGCGAAAAGATTCTTTTGGATTCGGAAGCCAGGTTACGCGCGGGGAAGGTTTTATTGAAAAGCACCCCGCTCGCCCGGGAGATTCCCGGTCTCTACTAAATAATTTGTGGGATTTTTGTAGAAAATATTTTATTGAAAACCTTGACAATTAAACAAGCAAAATAAAAATAATAATATATTAAAACCATAACAGAAATAAAATTTAAACAAAAAGGACTAAATAGTAATAGCAAGAAAATAAAGGGTGAAAAGTGTAATAAACAAAAAAGTTGCAGAAAATAACAATGAAACAGGGTACGAACAGGGGAAAACAGAGTAAAATTTTTGGTTTCTAAATGGGAGCCGTGTGGCTCCTACACAGGGACCGTGCGACCTATGCTACAAGCCGCGCGGCTTGTGTACGACCCATTTTTCAAAAATTTTGTTTCAGGACCAGTGAGCCCAAAACCCGTTCAAAACCTGGTTTTCTTCTTCAAATCAACTCCAAATAAGTTGTTTTTGTTTGTGAACAAGTTATTGAAGTGAAACTTATTTCCGGTATGGATCGTACCGTGCGTTTATCGAGAAAAATCGCCCGGTACGGTTCCGAAAAGCCAGTTTTTGCTTCAAAAATGGTTTACCGAGTTAAGATACGGTTGTTGAAACCGTTATTAACTCGGGAATGCCCTCGGAGAGCCACGATTTGAAAATCAAAGTTCGGAAACGATTTATACCTTTCTGGAACTTGAAACAGAGGTTGAAAACTTCGGATTCTTCGGGTTTGAACTTGTAGGATCAAGGTTTGGTATGAATGGGAATGGTATATAGGAATCGAAATGGAATGGAAGGTGTGAAGTTTCGGGAAGTTTACTGGCGGTTTTGAACGAGAGTTTTGCCGGAAAATCGAACGGAAATTCTCTCGGGGTATGATTTTCAGTGTGTCTTGAGAGGAAGAGGATGCCTCTACTTATAACCGGTTTTGAGGGAATAAAAATGATGATATTCGGCGGCGGTTCGATGATGATATTCCTGAATTGTCTGGGTTGTCAAGAATTTTTTCAGAAGATAACAACACCAGCCGTGCGGCTCCCAAGAGGAGCCGCGCGGCTCGTATGGCAAAGGATAAGCCGTACGGCTTGAGACAGGAGCCTTGCGGCCTGTGAGGCTGAGTTCCCAATTTTCTGGACAAGTTCCAAGGTATTTTGATCGTTCATTCATCATCGGGCATGCACGGGTATCCGAAATTGGGGTGTCTACATTGACGAGACACTCTGTCACCCAAGTACCATCGCCAGCCGTATGGCCACTCGAACAACACTCGACTCCGTGTCCACTCCCTGCTCTTGATCAGATAATCCTTGCGCAACCTATCCCAGACATTCCACCTCACCTGCAAGGGAAAGGTTTATCATTTTTCTGAAAATGAAAGGCAAGAGAACATGAAAAGTTGCTCGCAAAAAGGCTTACTCTGTCTCCCGTGGTGGAATCAAGAAAAAGTGTGAAGCTCCTCAAATCTCCCTTATGATCACCAGCCCCTGTGAACTCCAGTCCCCACTTCTTAGCACGTGGAAGCACATTCTCATTGCTATGTGAATTGGTTGGAGCAAATACTCCCAGCACCTCATAAGCCCACACTTGCATGTTCAGAAATCAATCGAGTCAAGAAATATGGCTAATGCAGGGTATGGCACAAAGGAGAAATGCAAGCAAAGTTTACCTCCAACACTCTCCAATAACCACCAAGACTCGTGCCTACTCCACGGCAAACGCAACCCAGGAAGCAGTATACGGTGCACAAGCCTGCACCACCCCAGCCAAATCTCCCAGCAGTCTCCAAGTTCTCCAAAGCTAGCAACCAATCCAAGTGTACCATGCCTTGCCTGTTCGGAAACAAGGAAGCACCAAATAGGTATAACAAGTAAGCCCTCGCCATTTGTCTGGCCTCCTCCTCTGACTCCGGCTCGTGGTCTTAGAAATCCACCAAGATAGTATATCTCACCCCCGGCTCGATGCCTCCAGGCCTCCTCCCCAAGTATAACTCTAAATCAAACGGGATGGGCTCACCTCTAACTCTCAGACCGGTGATAGCAGCAAAGTTAAGAGGGGTGATAGTCATCTCCCCAAACCTGAAGTGAAAGGTATTGGTGGTATCCCACCACCTGTCCACCAGAGCCCGTATCAGCTTGCGATCTGTCCGAGCCACTGTCAAGAGCCGAATAAAGATGGTAAACCCAAAAGCATCAACCAAAGCCCTCACACTCGACGGCAAAGCACGGTAATATGCCAAAGAACTCGCACAACCTCCATAACCACCCATGGATCTCTGAGTCTGTCAACAAAGGCATGGTAAAATTTTTGTCAGTTGTTGTTAAAGGGAATGTATAACAAACAGATACAAACAGCAAAGAATAAACAAGATGCATACCAAGGGATTTCTGTAAGCAATATGGGTCGAGCGGTCACGAATAACATTCGTATCCAAGTATGCAGGCAGCATAGGAGTATATGTGTCACATCCCTGAGGAACAAAGAAGTGAACCCATGGCACGTAAGTAGTAGGCGTAAAGGGAACCCTGTGCTCCAACGCCAACTCAACCTCCCAGACTATGGTCATACGCTCCTCCCCGGCGGCTACCTCAGCTTCTCTCTGTCTCTCCTCCTGCTCAACATCCCTGACATGAGATGGTAAACCCTCTTGAATCAAAATATTCTCAAACAGGGGAGACTCCTGCAACGTCGCTGCAATATCCTCATCTCTCGCTCCCTCTAAAGTGTCTGCCAAAGTCAAGCCTGGTCTACGGGAAGAACCAACTGCGGGTATAAATAACGGAGGCTCTGAAACCTCTGCCTCCCTCTCGGCACTCTCCTCTGGCACTTTAGCAGTACCAATCGCAATGGCCGGACCCAGAGCAATACGTCTCACCAAGGGTACTTCCTCACTGTCAGTACTACTCTCTCCTACAACATCCTCCACCTGCACATCCCTATCACCAGGACCTCCCCGAACCACCGGTATGTCAACTACAACATGCTCACCACCTATAGTAACCTCAGTCACAAGGGTAGCCCCAAGAACATCACTTGGAATAACAACTGTAATAACCCGAAATTTCGTAGATAAAAATTTCGATTTATTAATTCGATTAGTTATTTTTAATATCGCTGAATAAAATAATTTATTATTTAGTTTAAATAATTTGAATGAAACTAGATTTAGTTTGTTTATTTCCTTTTATTTATTTTTCCGCGCCGTAAAATCAACGCGTGCACACCGAGTATTTCACTACATCGCATCCGGAAGGCCTACTAATTTTCCCAACTCCTATGTTGTCCTATTTTGACTAGCCTTAGCCTATTTAAAACCCTAATTAGACATGTGTTCAATTTTGTCTTCCTACCAATTTTGACTTTACTAAACCTAATTTGTATTTTTTTGAATTAATGAGAAGAAAGAAAATTTGACTACTTAACAAGGTAGGCTACTTACCCAATTACAATCTTCTATAAATAGCTCACTCACCTTGCTTCATTTCTCACACCAAAATCTCCCAACTTCTCCACTTTGTGCTTTCTAGTGTTCTTGAATGAGTTCTTGAGTGTTCTTCTTGAAACTCATCCTAAACCACCACACTCCACCACTCTCGACCACCCCTAGATCTTAGAAAGGTAGAATAAGTTAGCAAGAAAGTGTTCGAGCAAAGGTCGACTAGTCGTTACGCCGCTGGAATTCAACTAGCTAATCGGCTTCCGACTAATCATCGGAATTAAGGTAGATACTTTATCTTAACCTTAGATTAGTATTTACTAGTTCATATTAATTATGTTATTATTTTGCTTAAACGTGCTTAATTATGATTAAATGTGATTATGTTGGTGATTAGTGATTTTATGAACAATTAGACTTTGAAAAATACATTTAGTCGTTACTATGCACGATTTAAAATTGACTATCGAAATGCACCGTTATAATGTTCGATGGACTTTTGGAAAACTAAATTACCCAGTTGTAATGCCCGAATGAAAATCGACTTTTCAAATTTACGCAGTTATAATGCCGACCGATTTTCTGAAGAAAAGAGCTTTTCAAATGAAATGAGATTTTCCAGGATTATTGAATAAATATTTTTAATCTATTCAGACTAACAAATAGAATCTATGACTAGCATGTCTAGTCAGGCTTTTTCTTGGTTTAGCCCAAACCAAGTGACGGTTCTACGAGCTAATCTTAAAACACGCCAGCAAAACGAGAATGAATCCTTATGTTTTGATTTAAATTCTCGGAAGAAAGAATTTTTTTGTCTTTAAGTAACACGGTTATCATGAAATGTTTTTGAACGAGAAGTTTATCTTGAAACGATTTCTAAACGGAAGATTTTTATGTAATATGACATGTGTACGTTTTTCGAGACGATACGACACGACACGTTTTTCGAGAAAGTGATCGAATGTTTTTAAATGGAAGAAATAGAGATGAGAATGAAAATGTTGATGTGATGAAAGTTGAGATGTTGATGCTGTTGGAGTCCCGCCTCAGTTCCCCGGTGTGAACTGGTGGTCAAAGCTCAATGGAACTATACTATAAACAATACTGCCATTAGAGTCCCGCCTCAGTTCCCCGGTGTGAACTGGTGGTCAAAGCTCAATGGAACTATACTATAAACAATACTGCCATTGGAGTCCCGCCTCAGTTCCCCGGGGTGAACTGGTGGTCAAAGCTCAATGGAACTATACGGTAGTGCTGTTTGAAGTTTCTCCTCAAATTCCGCGGGTGAATTTGACGGTTAGAACTTACTCAGTACAACACATAGCAAGCGGACCTCATAAACAGACTGATGGGGATTCAGTGATATGGGTAGCCGGGACTATGTCGTGTGTGACGCGGAGTTAGCGGACCTCATACTGCAGGAGTCAGTTTATGGGTGGCCGACCCTTCGAACGGAAAGGTTGGTGACCGTTAGAAAGGGGTTGTAGAACGGGCCAATAACTTTCGAGAGATGTAAGATGTTGACATGGTTGAAATTTGAAGAAGAATGCTGTTATGAGAAAATGATATGAGATACTGACACTGTACTCTGATTTTGTTTAAAGAAACGAGATACTGATACTGTACTCTGATTTTTATTAAAAGAAACGAGATACTGATACTATACTCTGATTTTTCTTAAAAGAAACGAGATACTGATTTTATTAAAGCTGCACTCTGATTTGATCTGATTTGATATTGATGCATTGACACGCATGAACCTACTGTTTTGAGAAATGATTTTCAACTATTTACTTGCCACCTACAATATTGTTCTAGAATTGCTAGTTTAAAGTTGGGGTAAGGTATCTATTGAGCGTCCTCGCTCACGGTTTGCCCTGGCATAATACCACGATGTTGCTTTGCAACTCTGCGTATTATGCTAGATTATCACGTTGGACAGGTGGACCTCTATGGAGAACACGGAGCCGGAGGAGCTGCCGAGATGGAGATCCACCAGGCGGAGAGATTTGCGGAGTCATAGAGTCCACCCGGTCTACCTTTTTGTAATCTGTGAAGGATAGATCATCTATATGTATTTTTGGTTATTATTATTACCGTTTAAGACCGACTTTAAATTGTAATAATAATCCATAACGTATCCCAAAAATGCGGGGCGTTACAAGAGGTAATAACCCGAAATTTCGTAGATAAAAATTTCGATTTATTAATTCGATTAGTTATTTTTAATATCGCTGAATAAAATAATTTATTATTTAGTTTAAATAATTTGAATGAAACTAGATTTAGTTTGTTTATTTCCTTTTATTTATTTTTCCGCGCCGTAAAATCAACGCGTGCACACCGAGTATTTCACTACATCGCATCCGGAAGGCCTACTAATTTTCCCAACTCTTATGTTGTCCTATTTTGACTAGCCTTAGCCTATTTAAAACCCTAATTAGACATGTGCTCAATTTTGTCTTCCTACCAATGTTGACTTTACTAAACCTAATTTGTATTTTTTTTGAATTAATGAGAAGAAAGAAAATTTGACTACTTAACAAGGTAGGCTACTTACCTAATTACAATCTTCTATAAATAGCTCCCTCACCTTACTTCATTTTCTCACACCAAAATCTCCCAACTTCTCCACTTTGTGCTTTCTAGTGTTCTTGAATGAGTTCTTGAGTGTTCTTCTTGAAACTCATCCTAAACCACCACACTCCACCACCCTCGACCACCCCTAGATCTTAGAAAGGTAGAATAAGTTAGCAAGAAAGTGTTCGAGCAAAGGTCGACTAGTCGTTACGCCGCTGGAATTCAACTAGCTAATCGGCTTCCGACTAATCATCGGAATTAAGGTAGATACTTTATCTTAACCTTAGATTAGTATTTACTAGTTCATATTAATTATGTTATTATTTTGCTTAAACGTGCTTAATTATGATTAAATGTGATTATGTTGGTGATTAGTGATTTTATGAACAATTAGACTTTGAAAAATACATTTAGTCGTTACTATGCACGATTTAAAATTGACTATCGAAATGCACCGTTATAATGTTCGATGGACTTTTAGAAAACTAAATTACCCAGTTGTAATGCCCGAATGAAAATCGACTTTTCAAATTTACGCAGTTATAATGCCGACCGATTTTCTGAAGAAAAGAGCTTTTCAAATGAAATGAGATTTTCCAGGATTATTGAATAAATATTTTTAATCTATTCAGACTAACAAATAGAATCTATGACTAGCATGTCTAGTCAGGCTTTTTCTTGGTTTAGCCCAAACCAAGTGGCGATTCGACGAACGAATCTTAAAACACGCCAAACGGATTCAACTACTAGAGTTTTCTAGTAGGGTATTTTCTTGGTTTAGACAAACCAAGTGATGGTTCTACGTACTAATCTTAAAACACGCCAGCAAAACGAGAATGAATCCTTATGTTTTGATTTAAATTCTCGGAAGAAAGAATTTTTTTGTCTTTAAGTAACACAGTTATCATGAAATGTTTTTGAACGAGAAGTTTATCGTGAAACGATTTCTAAACGGAAGATTTTTATGTAATATGACATGTGTACGTTTTTCGAGACGATACGACACGACACGTTTTTCGAGAAAGTGATCGAATGTTTTTAAATGGAAGAAATAGAGATGAGAATGGAAATGTTGATGTGATGAAAGTTGAGATGTTGATGCTGTTGGAGTCCCGCCTCAGTTCCCCGGTGTGAACTGGTGGTCAAAGCTCAATGGAACTATACTATAAACAATACTGCCATTAGAGTCCCGCCTCAGTTCCCCGGTGTGAACTGGTGGTCAAAGCTCAATGGAACTATACTATAAACAATACTGCCATTGGAGTCCCGCCTCAGTTCCCCGGGGTGAACTGGTGGTCAATGCTCAATGGAACTATACGGTAGTGCTGTTTGAAGTTTCTCCTCAAATTCCGCGGGTGAATTTGACGGTTAGAACTTACTCAGTACAACACATAGCAAGCGGACCTCATAAACAGACTGATGGGGATTCAGTGATATGGGTAGCCGGGACTATGTCGTGTGTGACGCGGAGTTAGCGGACCTCATACTGCAGGAGTCAGTTTATGGGTGGCCGACCCTTCGAACGGAAAGGTTGGTGACCGTTAGAAAGGGGTTGTAGAACGGGCCAATAACTTTCGAGAGATGTAAGATGTTGACATGGTTGAAATTTGAAGAAGAATGCTGTTATGAGTAAATGATATGAGATACTGACACTGTACTCTGATTTTGTTTAAAGAAACGAGATACTGATACTGTACTCTGATTTTTCTTAAAAGAAACGAGATACTGATTTTATTAAAGCTGCACTCTGATTTGATCTGATTTGATATTGATGCATTGACACGCATGAACCTACTGTTTTGAGAAATGATTTTCAACTATTTACTTGCCACCTACAATATTGTTCTAGAATTGCTAGTTTAAAGTTGGGGTAAGGTATCTATTGAGCGTCCTCGCTCACGGTTTGCCCTGGCATAATACCACGATGTTGCTTCGCAACTCTGCGTATTATGCTAGATTATCACGTTGGACAGGTGGACCTCTATGGAGAACACGGAGCCGGAGGAGCTGCCGAGATGGAGATCCACCAGGCGGAGAGATTTGCGGAGTCATAGAGTCCACCCGGTCTACCTTTTTGTAATCTGTGAAGGATAGATCATCTATATGTATTTTTGGTTATTATTATTACCGTTTAAGACCGACTTTAAATTGTAATAATAATCCATAACGTATCCCAAAAATGCGGGGCGTTACAACAACAGTCTGAGACCCACCTTCCTGGGCACTAGTTTTCTCTACAACAACATCAATCCCACCGAGATTCATTGCAATATCAGAAAGAGGAGTATCTGTACCTGGAGGATCGATCTCCATAGCATCCGAACCCTCATGGGTAGCCACGGTACTCTGATCACCACCCACAACGCTCTCTGTATCACACATGGCACTCTCAGTATGCCGTGCAGTACTTGGGTCATCACCAATGGTACCACTAATAGCCACGGTACTCTGATCATCATGAACGGCACTCTCCGTATGGTGTACAGTACTCGGATCCCCGGCCACAGCACTCCTGACATCACCCACGGCACTCTCAGTGTGCCGCACAGTGCTCTGGTCCCCACTAACATAACCACCGCTGGCATCGCCGGTGCCTATGGTATCCTAATTCCCCACCAGAGTTGAAGTCTCACCTGGAAGAGTCTCACCTAACCCCGACAACCCTATGACCGGCACAAAGGATGCCGTGTCAGCCTCTATCGGCGCCGTCTGTGATGTTTCATGAACCGGGTCTGTAGCAACCGGATCAATATCGACCAGAATACTCGCAGGCGAATCACTCCCAAACTAGTCGGACGACGTACTACCCTCCTCGAACGTCGATGATATCGTATCAACGGCGGACATGGTGGAACCGCTTGGTTCCTCACCGGAATTAGCCATAACTGGTGTATCTCGGAAGAAAAAGCTCGATTTTGGGTGTGATTGGACCGAAAAATTGAAGGAAATTTGGGGGTAGAAAGAAAGAAGAAAGGGAATAGAGGTAGAAGTGATTTTTGGGTTTCCCTCTCTCTCGATAAACTAAATCAAGATTTTGAAAAATGGGAGAAAAATCAAGAGTTTGGCAGTTATATAACTATCTGTGCCGCACGGCACACCATCTCCACCGTACGGCACACCCACTCTGCCGTACGGCGCACCTTTCATCACATGGCACACTTGTTTTATTACACGGCATAGTTTTCTACTTACACGACACAATTTTCTATTTACACATCACAGTTTTCTATTTACACGACACAGTTATCCTATTACACGGCACACTTGCACATTTTTTAGAAGTTTTGGTACTAAATCTGATTTTAAAGCATCACATCGCTTAAGCCTTTCTGGGGACCTCGCTGGTCTTGCTCAAACCATTTTGGGGACCTCGCTGGTCTCACTCAAACCACGCTGGTCTCGCTCAAACCTTTCTGGGGACCTTGCTGGTCTCGCTCAAACCTCGCTGGTCTCGAACCTCGCTGGTCTCGCTCAAACCTTTCTGGGGACCTCGCTGGTCTCTCTCAAACCTTTCTGGGGACCTCGCTGGTCTCGCTCGAACCTTTCTTGGGACCTCACTGATCCCCGCACTCACAGAATCTCGCTGGTTGCATCCACAGCACATCATTCGTTTTTCCCTCGTTGAAGAACATAGTGACAATTCCCGCAATCCGATCAAGGTACGTTTTCTGTAACTCTTGTGTTCGCATAAATCTCTGTTTTGCATTTAAAGCCCCGACGAACTACGCTGGTCTGATCCCTACAATGGGGTACGTAGGCAGCTCTTACAAGCGCGACCACATGCATCATAATTTACTTGTTTCCCACAAGTGTTCGAATGGAGGGGTGTCTTCTATCTTTGACGCGACTTTCATCACACAATGATTGACAAGCCTCGTCAAAGAGGGGCAACTATAGACACCCTAAAATGAGACGTTTGTATACATTTTGATCCCCAATGATGAAAAGAAATGCCCGGAAGGCCTCTCGGATTGAAATCCTCAAAGTCAACTTGGTCAACAGTACCGTACGGTACTCTTCTCTCATGCACGGTATAGCTTCAGTCACGTCCAGCAGCTTTTTGAATTTTGGCGGTGGAAGTGTGCCACATGGCACAGTTGGTGTGCCGCACGGCACTGTCATTTGTCAAACAGCTTTTGCAGAGTTTCCAACAGCTCGAATTGTTGACATCCGGTTCCCCCATCTTCATGATGATTTCTTGCAAGGAAGAAAGGCTACCTCATAGCTATGATTGTTTGAGTGGAGACCAAGTTTACGTAGTGACCAAGGAGATTGCTACGGCTATAAAATCCCAACCGATTTCGGATGAGGAGATATGAAGAAATTATGAGAAAAATCATGAAGCTCTACCACTAAATTTTACAATACTTCTCTGGTTACAAACCTTCTTCATACTCATCTATGGTCTCCAGAAATTAATCTCACTCTCCTCCCTAAAGCAAATCCAATAAAAAAAACCCGACCCTCTATTTTTGGTTCCAAAACCATGAGGTCGCCATTCCAAGCTCGCTCAAGTTTAAGCTATCAATCCTCTTTGTCACTATACCAGAGTGAAGTTGAAGTCCAAAGGAAGCTCAAGCCACATTCAGAAGTTCAAGAAAGAGTTTTAATCCGAGAGTTGCAAACCGAGGTACGATCCCGTTTCGCCAAAATTCACAACTTTGGTACCCTGAGGGGAGGGGTGCCAAGTGCGGGATAATCTTCTATATTATCTCCACATTTGGCACACCCAAGTTATAGTAAAGATCAGTTTAAATCGATACCTCCCGGTTGCGTCGTACGGTGAAAATATCTCCTCGTACGGGGTAATTTAGTGAGGAGGAACATCTCTTACTTAAATACATTGTTTTCATATCTAAAATAATCTTCTTTTTATCAAGTTTCATGCCTTGTATAAGTTTCCATTCAATCATTTCGAAAAACCAAAGTTTTTGAACTATTTGTGCAATAAACAGTGCTGCACGGCACTCCTCCTGCACCGTACGGTACACTTGGAGTGCTGTACGGCACTCTTTTGAAAATTTGACCGTTGGAATGATGAACAGTGCTGCCCGGCACACTTTTTGTACCGTACGATACACCTAGTGTGCCGCACGGCACACTTTCTGTAAAATTTGAAACTTTAATAAATGCCTTGCACGAACAGTTTGAATCCTTGATTGATTGATATTATAACTTGCCTTATTAGTTATTTTCATTATTATCATCTATTTTGCTTGATAAATTGTTTATTTGAATAAAGTTCGGCATTGAAATATTTTCTAAAAATCCCACAAATGATTAGTAAAGACCGATTTCTAATCGGGCGAGCAGGGTGCATTAAAACCCTTCCCCGTTCGTAACCTGGCTTCCGAATCCAAAACGAATCTCTGGTTTGCAAATTGTTTTCTAAATCATTAGTTTCTCGGGTCCTAAACCATTTTTCAAAAACCCGGGTGGCGACTCTATTTTCAAACAAACAAAACCGGCGTGGGAGGTCGACCGTCCACAGAGAGTACTAGTAGTGTTCCTGT
>JAFMTH010000016.1:0-25813 GCA_020921065.1 Vaccinium darrowii | reverse complement strand
GGGTGGTGTGAACACCCCGCGGAGTAGTCCACAGAAAATGGTTGCGGTTGTTTTGGAAAATCAATTTGATGGATTGACAAGAGTCGCCACCCGGGTTTGAGGACCGTACCCGAGAAACCAATTGAAAAATGACTCTTTTACCTCTGGAGTGGAAAATGTTTCACTGGCCTCACAAAACGAGATTTCTCGGGTCCGGGAGCTAGGTTACGAGAGCGGAAGGAATTTAAAGCACCCCTCTCGCCCGGTGTGACCACCGGTCTTTACTAAATATTTAAGGAATTTTTGGAAAACATCTGTTTCTTGAACTCAAATCACATGAACAAAATAAGAATGTAAAGATTATCACAATGAATCATGTAAAAGTGTATACTTGTGATTGTGTAGATGACATCAACATGAAAGTATAATGACATAAATATTAGTAACAACAACTACAAGCCATGAAATAAGTGAAATAAAAATTTATTTTGAACCTATTTGCAAAACCAGATCTATCTTTCTTGTTTTCTTTCAAACACCTGAAGAAATATTTCAAACGCCTGAAGCTGAGAGGATCAGGTGCCTGAAAGGGGGTTCAGGCGCCTGAAGCTGCTGCTTCAGGTGCTTCCTCAAAATCATTTTCACCACTGTTTTACCTTTGAAAATGGTAGAATAAACTATTTTAGACACTTTTTAGAAAATACAATTTGGTCTTTGAACTTTCCTTCAAGCACCTAAAGATGTGTTTCAAACGCCTGAAGATGAGGGGATCAGGTGCCTGAAAAGGGATTCAGGCGCCTGAAGCTGCTGCTTCAGGTGCTTACTTAAAATCATTTTTACCACTGTTTTGCCTTTGAAAATGGTAGAAAAATGATGTTAACTCACTGTAATGAGGAAAACAAACTTGAAAGCTTCATTTAAAACCCATTCACACCATAAAATACCATTGATTCTTCATAAAAAGTAAGTTTTTCATCCATTCAAATGGCAAAACAGAGATGTTCTACTCTTGCATGCAAAGAAAATGACCTCCAATAGATATTTTGTGAAAAATACATAATTTTAACTACATTGATGGTCATTTTCCTCCTTAAGAAGTATGATTTTTCATCTCTTTGAGTGGGAAATAGAAAGCAAATAGTTTGTTCCTGGGATTTAAACCACCATCATCATAAAAATAGACCAAGAGAAAACATTTTAAAACAAAAAAAACTGAAAATGACTTGGGCCTAAAGCTGCTGCTTCAGGTGCCTGAAGCTGCTGCTTCAGGTGTCGAGCAAAAATGCTCTCTTGATGTGTTTAAGTCATTGTAAGCCCATTATTGGTATCAAGAACCAACATGAGCCTACTGACTTCCCTCAACAAGAACTTTGCTACACTTATTGGGTAGATTCACTACCTTTTGGAGCTTGAAATGGATGATTGAACAATGGGGAAGAGTTTTTGGGTGGATAATGGAGGATTTAGTGAGATTGTACACTGATTTTGGGTGTTTTCTTGAGAGAGAAAGGGCTGTTTTTTTCAGAAAAATGATGGAACCCCTTCAAATGACGGGTGTGGGGGTATTTATAAGGCTTTCAAAGGTTGTTTTGGCCTCTTAGGGGTCATTTTAGGGGTTCACTTAGGTCATAGACGCTCCTCCCTTGCAGAATCAGTCAAAATCGCATCATAATCATTACACCCACTCAAAATTTAAACAATCTGGAAATAGCTTCAGGCGCCTGAAGCAGCCCTTCAGGCGCCTAAAAGGCCCCTTCAGGCGCCTGAAGGGATGGCTTCAGGTGCAAGAGAAAGGTTCAGGCGCCTGAAGGGAGGGCTTCAGGTGCAAGAGGAAGGTTCAGGCGCCTGAAGGGATGTGCTTTAGGTGCCTTAAGGATGGTTCAGGCGCCTGAAGGGATGTGCTTCAGGTGCCTTAAGGATGGTTCAGGTGCATGGAATAGGTTTGACGGTTTCTTTTAGTTTTGGTTTGGGAGTGTTTGGTAGGGTTTTGGTTAAATTCCAATCATCCTTTCTAAGCTCCAAACGTATTTGAAAGTTCATTTTCATCATCGGGAGAGCTACGGATTTTCGTAGGCCCAAATTGGGGTGTCTACAGTTGCCCCTCTTTGACGAGACTTGACATCATTAATTTGATGCGAGTGTCGTCAAAGACAGAGACAACCCAACCTGCTGCCCTAGAAAATCCTAAGCCACAAACGCAAACATTAAAATGACATGGTCGCGCTCGACGAGCTGCCTACGTACCCCGTTGCAGGGATCAGACCAGCGTAGTTCTTTGGGGCGATTGAAAACACCTTAATGAATGAACAAACATCAATGGATTCAGGATCCTCAAACATGATTCAAACGGGCTTAAACCCTTCAAGCAAAGATTTAGACAGGCTCATGGCCATCAAAGATGATTTAAACAAGCACAAGGCTTTCAAAACTATTTAAACAGGCGCAAAGCCCTCAAAGAAAATGACTTAAATAGGCACAAGGCCCTCAAAACGATTTAAGCAGGCACAATGCCCTCAATGAAGATGATTTAAACAATCACAAGACCCTCAAAACGATTTAAACAGGCCTAAAACCCTCAATGAAGATGATTTAAATAGGCACAAGGCCCCCAAAATGATTTAAACAGGCACAAGGCCCCCAAAATGATTTAAACAGGCACAAGGCCCTCAAAATGATTTAAACATGCACAAGGCCCTCAATGAAGATGATTTAAATAGGCACAAGGCCCTCAAAAATGATTTAAACAGGCACAAGGCCCTCAAAATGATTTAAACAGGCACAAGGCCCTCAATGAAGATGATTTAAATAGGCACAAGGCCCTCAAAAATGATGATTTAAAATGAGTTTAAGCCATTTTACGTGAATCAAATAAATTTACTTACCGGTCAAAGGATTAAGCAAATGATTGGTTACGACTAACTGCTTAACAATGAGGTGGTTGAAATGATTGAATGGTTGGATGGACTACCTCTTGAACAAGGAAGTGGTTGGGATAATTGAATGCACCTATGCGGTGGCTAAAATGATTAGGTTGCGCTAGCTAAGCGGCAATAACGAATGAGAAACCTATCTCCAAGTAATGGCGAGAAATCTATCCGTTGGACAACAAGGCGAGGGAATGTCGTCCCATAGGACGGCGACGACAACGCAGGAGACCTTGGCGACCCTGGTCAGTAGGAGATGGCTTCGAGGTGCTGAGTCTTGCTTTTGCTTTTTGACTGGGCCTGTGTGCCTTGGTAGATTTGAGATTGGGCCTGTGTGCCCCTTTTTGTTTTTGGGGCGCCTGTTTGCCTTGTAGCTAGGTTCTTTTTTTTTTTTTTGCTTTGCTCATGCAGCTTGATTTATGTAGATGCTGTATTATCATATGAGATTTGCACTTTCAATTTATTCTTATCTTAATTGTTTATTTTAAAGACAAGGAACAAAAAGAAATCATCTTTTGTAAAAGACACATAGCTCCACAATTGCATTGATCAATAGGAATTTGTACAAGCTATTCAACATATCAAAAGAAAGACCAAGCGCTCATGAATTTCTTTGAGCGGATAATGATACAACGGGACCACATGCCTTGGCATAAACTCAACATTTTTATACAACTTGAAAATATATACATCCACCGACTCAACAACTCAAAATAACCCTAGAACGGAATTTGGTGTTCATAGAGCATGATTTAAAAGACGACCCTTCATGTGATGCTCGGAACCACATAAACCACTGATGCACCAATTCTATGGAGTGATTGGCATTTAAGAGCATTCCCCCAATATTGCCAACTTGGAAACTTCAATGCATCATGTTATACCAAACCATGTTCCCCTCAGAAATCGTAGCGACAGATCCTTTGAGAAAGCCCCGAGAGAAGCAACCGAGACCCTTAACATTAGCTTAAAGGTTCCATTTGACGAACGCATCAAAACCCCCATTTCTTTCGAAAGATACACCAATAAACCTTTCCATGAAGTCATAAATGTCTGTGATGAGGAAGATTGACAATTGAAACTTCGCCGGGATGCTTAATACTTCAAACAGATAACCGAAACCAAGACAGGCTAACATTTGGTTTAAGCACCTGAAAGAACAACTTCAGGCGCCTTAGAGGATCTTCAGGCGCCTAAAAGGTGTTCAAGCACCTGAAAGGAATTGCTTCAGGCGCCTGAAAGGTCTGCTTCAGGTGCCTTAAGGATGGTTCAGGCGCCTGAAAGGGCCTGCTTCAGGTGCCCCAAGATTGTTCAGGCGCCTGAAAGGGACTGCTTCAGGCGCCTAAAGGGCTTCCAATGGACAAATTTTTGCTACTTCCCAAGATGACTTTTTGCCTTCCCCATGGTGTTCTGATTGTCCTAAGCCATGCAAGAATCCTTCCAAGCTATTTTTACTCATTTTCAAAGCATTATACTCCTATTTTCAACAAATACCATTCTTTTCCAAGATCTTTCAATATTTTCCATGCAAACCCTTCTTGAAAATCCACATTTGACTCTTTGAAAATTGAATTCCCTCTTCCCCATTTTGCATGTTGAATTGGCATTATTCACCCCATTCCCCCTGTAAATACCATGCTATACCAAGCATTTTATTCATACCAACTTTCACCATTTCACTTCTTATACTCCTATTCTCTGTTTCTTTCCACTCCACCTCTGCACCATGGCCATGCTTGCCTCTGCCGTGCTTCAACCTTGGATTGCGAGTTTTGAAAACATCGAATGGTTCAACTTCCGAGGTCACCGTCTCAACTCTTTACGCCACATTCACTCCATTCCCATTCGTCCCGAGCTCTTGCACGCCGCTATTCAATTTTGGGATCCGGAGCTCCACGTGTTCCGTTTTGGTCTTCAAGAGCTTTGTCCTACTGTTGAGGAGTTCCACGCGTATCTTGAAACTCTCCCCGATACCGAGCCAGTGATCCCTCCGATTCGCATTGGCCTGGTTAGGATTCTTCGAGACAAGCTTGGCGTCAGTGATGGTCTTGCAAGGCATTTAATTCGTGGAGATTCTCTCGATGTTCATCGTCTCTTTGCGGATTTCAGTCCGCGTGGCAATCCGTTGGACTATACTATTCAGAACCGTCGCATGTTTGCTCTTTGCATGTGCCTCCTTGCCACCTATTTGTTGGTTTCAAGCGACGATAATCCAAGTCCCTCAATTGTTTCTGTTGCTGCGCAGATCGAGCAGCGGAGAGATGTTGTCCCTATGGTTTTGGCAGAGACTCTGATGGGTTTGGATGCAGTGAGGTTGGGTCAGACTGACATGTTTGCCGGGAGCCCTCTTTTGCTTCAGGTTTGGGTTTTAGTTTTGGTATTTGGGTTTGGCCTTTGGATTTTTGGTTTGTGTATTCTGGATTCGGCTTGGCTTATTATTATTGTTTTTTTTGGGACAGATGTGGCTGTGTGATAAGATGAAGTTGATTGCGGATCCGGCAAACGACTGGGTTTATCAGGCTAGGGATTGGAGAAGCAGGCGTTTTGTGGAGATTCGTCACAATGTGGAGGAATGGTTGGACTTCTTTATAGCGGTGGAGGAGGAACACATCGTTTGGAGGTGCCACTGGTTGCCTTTGCCAGACATGACAGCCAGCCACATGGGGCACTCGTGGGTGGTTTTAGCAGGGCTGACAGGTTTCACTTTCTACTTTCCGCAGCGCATCCTTCGTCAGTTCAGCATCCGCCAAGATGTGGAGTTCTCATACCCTGCTGATTTTCATCTCCCCGAGTTCAAGCATTCCGTTGTTGAGGCATACCGTCGTGATTGGGGAGGCAGGGTGACTTGGGTTCGAGACCAATATCCTAGTATCAATCTGCGAGCAAGGTACCGCCAATGGCTCAGGAGGGAATTGGAGGCAAGATTTGGCAACAACGTGGACTGATTCTCTCGACTCAACTAAGCTATTTCCCCAAAATAAATGGTGCATCCATGTAGTTGTTTTCTCTTTTCGAGTGTGGCTTGTCGTTGTCTGCCTTTAGGCTTTTTATGCTCAGCTTATGTAATCGAAGAAGTGATTTGAATAAAATTGAACTATGAAGGGTTTCCCCCTCTTGGTTCATTTGATTCCATATGATATCTCCTTTGGTACTGCGAGAGAGTGTGAACCAACTCAGCGGATTTAGACCGAACCCCAGGATGAGGTTGCCTACGTATCTTTTTGCAAGGAATCAGGTCATAACGTAGTTCAGGGAAGGGTTCACTCGGGTATTAACACTCTCCTTTTGCGCTCTAAATTTTGCCTGGCACCGCCTTTTCAGGTTTTCGGCCTAGCGAGCTCTTTTGAATTTTGCCTTGAATTTTGCCTAGACCGCCCAGTGTGGGTTTTCAGCCTAGCAGGCTTGCTCTGAATTTTGCTTGGGTCGGCCCGCCCTTGCGGTTTTCCGCCCAACGAGCATCTCTCAGGGGTAATACCGCTTGAGTTGGTCCAAGTTGACAAGATTGTTGAACTCATTGCCATCCAAATCAATGATCACTGCTGCCCCACCATCGAGTATGGTCTTGATGATGTACGGTCCTGCCCATTTCGGCCTGAATTTCCCTCGTGGATCAAATATTGGTGCCCGGATCTCTTTCACAACCATATCTCCTTCAATCAAATCTCTGGATTTCACCTTCTTGTTGAATGCGCGAGCAATCCTCCTCTGATAACCCTAAATGTGATACAATGCCCGCAGTCGTCTCTCATCAAACAACATTAACTCCGCAAACCTATCACTTAACCAATCCGCCTCGTCAATTTCACTTTCTATCATCACCCTTAGAGACGGTACTTCAAGCTCAATGGGAAGTACTGCTTCCATACCGTAGACCAACGAATAGGGTGTTGCCCCTGTCGGAGTACGGATAGAAGTGCGATACCCCCATAGTGCTAATGGTAATTTCTCATGCCAATCCCTGGATGATTCGATGGTTTTCTCCAAGATGTTCTTTATTGACTTGTTTGCTGCTTCTACAGCTCCATTGGTTTGTGGTCGGTATACTGTTGATTTGTGCACTTGAACATTGAATTCTTCAAGCACCTCTGCTGCTTTTCCTTTGAAATGCACCCCATTATCTGACACGAATGCATGCGGGACACCATACCGGTAGATGACATTCTGTTTGATAAAATGTGCCACTTGCACTGCGGTCAGCGTGGCATAAGACGCGGCTTCTACCCATTTCGTGAAGTAATCAACTGCCACTAAGATGAATTTGTGACCGTTAGACGCTGGTGGCGTGATTCTCCCGATCACATCTATGCCCCACACTGAGAAAGGCCAAGGTGACGCCATCGTATGAAGCTCAGTAGGTGGAACATGCATGAGATTAGCATGGACCTGGCACTTATGACATCTCCGCACATACTGGATGCAATCTGTTTCCATAGTTGACCAGAAATACCCCTGCCTCAGAATTTTCTTTGCCAACATCATTCCGCTCATGTGGGGACCACAAATTCCTTCATGAATCTCCCCCATTACCCTTTTCGCGTCGTCACCATTGATGCATAATTTGTGCATGCCACAATATGACCTTTTGTACAGCCTTCCCCCACAGATGATGTACTGCGATGCCAATCTTTGCAAAGCTATCCGGTCTTTTTTGTTTGCTCCTTCTGGGTACTCTCCTTTCTCAACCAGATTCCAAATATCGTGGTACCAAGGCAGACCATCATCAATTTCTCCAACATTCATCACATATTCATAAGCTGGTCGATTTCTTTGCTCAATCATGATTGGCCTCATCCTCACTCCTATAGGTAACTCAACCATGGACGCCAGAGTAGCAAGTGCATCGGCGAATTGATTCTTCATTCTTGGGATATGTGTAAAGGTGACTCGTTCAAATTGATGAATCAGATCGTCGAGGTCTTTGTGGTACGGTTTCAACTTCTCCTCCCGTACTTTCCAATCACCATTGGCTTGAGAAACCACCAAATTCGAATCTCCCACCACTTCCAACTTCTTTACCCCGATTTCAAGGGCAGCTTCCATTCCCACAATGCATGCCTCATATTCCACCTGATTATTGGTAACTTCGAAGTTTAACTTGAAAGAAAGGGGGATATGTGGTCCTTCTGGTGAAACTAGTAGTATTCCGATTCCAAACCCTCTTTGATTGGCGGCTCCATCAAAGTACAGCTTCCAAATATCCTCTGTTACCGTCATAACATGCTCATCGGGAAACTAAAATTCCGTATCTTCAGGCCCCTCGATCGGGTGATCTGCCAGGAATTCTGCCACAGCCCTTCCTTTTACCGACTTTCGTGTTACGTACTTGAGCTCAAATTCAGCTAATAGAAGCAACCATCATGCCAACTTTCCAGTGAGCGCTGGTTTCTCGAATAGATATTTGAGAGGGTCCATCCGAGAAATCAACAACACCGAATAAGCTAGCATGTAGTGCCTTAACTTTTTGGAGGCCCAAACAAGAGCCCAACACGTCTTTTCCAACGGGGTGTACCTCTCCTCAGCTCTTACCATTTTCTTGCTTAAGTAATAAACAGCCTTTTCTACCCCGGCTTCTCCTTCTTGCGCCAACATGCATCCCATTGCCGACTGTGACACAGATAAATACAGAATCAGCGGCTTTCCAGGTATCGGTGGCATCAACACCGGTGGATTTTGGAGATATTTCCGGATTGCCTCGAATGCCTTCTGACACCTATCATCCCATTTGAATGGCACACCCTTCTTGAGCAGACGAAACATCGGCTCGCAAGTTGAAGTCAACTTGGCGATGAATCTATTGATGAACTGAATTTTTCCTAGGAAACTCCGTACTTCTTTCTCTGTCTTTGGTGGCTCTATTTCTAATATTGCCTTGATTTTTGATGGATCAACCTCAATCCCCCTGGTGGTGATCATGAACCCTAACATTTTTCCAGCAGTAACCCCGAATGTGCACTTTTGCGGATTGAGGCGCATCCGGTACTTCCGTATTCTTTCAAAGAATTTGCGCAACGCAGGGAGATGCCCTTCTCGCTCCTTAGCCTTCACGATCATGTCATCAACATACACCTCAACTTCCTTATGCATCATGTCGTGTAACAGCGTCGTTGCAGCTCGCTGGTAAGTTGACCCGGCATTTTTCAATCCGAACGGCATGACCCGATAACAGAACGTGCCCCATTCAGTGGTGAAAGTTGTCTTCTCTCGATCCTCTGGTGCCATTAAAATCTGATTATACCCCGAGAAGCCGTCCATGAATGATAAGAGCGCATGACCTGCCGTGTTATCCACCAGTACATCAATGTGAGGCAAGGAAAAGTCGTCTTTTGGGCTGGCTTTGTTCAGATCCCTGAAATCTATGCATACCCTGATTCAGCCATCTTTTTGGGTACCGGAACAATGTTAGCAACCCATTTCGGGTACTCTGTTACCATTAGAAAACTGGCATTGAATTGCTTGGTAACTTCTTCTTTAACTTTCTCTACCCAATCCGGCCTAATTTTTCTCAATTTTTGCTTCACGGGCTTTGCATCAGGATACAATGGAATTCTATGTTGCACGATTTCAGGATCGATTCCGGGCATATCTGCGTGGGACCAAGCGAAAACGTCTTCAAATTCTTTGAGTAAATCAATGAGCAGCTTTTGTTCCTCCGAAGATAGCCCGGAACCGATTTGAACCATGCGAGGATTTTCCTCATCTCTCAAGTTTATCGAAATAACTTCTTCTTTTATTGGCTGAGCATGCCTTTCATTTTCCCTTTCGATTAGGGACCTAAGTTCTTTGGGTATTTCTTCCTCGAACTCGGTCTCATTATCGTCAGGATCAACACAATTTATTTCAGGAACAGCAAAGTAAGCGAAATCGTAGTCCATTTCATTCATGAAACCCTCAGGGGTGCGGTACATAGCAGTGGACTCGAACTCAAAAGAAAAGTGATGACGTGGAGTGGCACGTGGCTCGATCTCCGACTCAAAGCTAGGTACAGACTCAAACTCAGAATCAAACTCAGACTCAGACTTAGGGGAAGTGCCAGTGAATTTTACAACAGGTGTGAAAGTGCAATTCTTATACCCTCCTACAGCATCCACAATCAGCAAACTGGGGTCTTCAAGAGCCTCCTGCCCGACCATCATCACTGCTGCTTCCTCTTTATCCTTACCCGTCAGACTGACCTCTTCAAACATTGACATCAGGACTCCACCATCCAGAGCCTCCATCCAGTCTGCTTTGAGTTCTTGTACCAACTTTTCTACCTTTTCATGTTCATCTTTGCTGTCCCAAGCATCATTAGCGAAGATTTCAAATCCGGGGTGTAAGGACCCGTGTTTTTAAATAATTCTTTGAAATAACAATGGGTTAATGTAAGGAATTGTGTAAAGTGTTAAGATTGACTAAGTGTTGGATTTTGGGTGATGCATAAGTTGATTTGGGTGTATTTGAATTACACAAGCCACATTTGGACTTGGGGTGTAATTATGTCATGTGTTATAAGTGTGTGTGGTGAGAGAAGAGGGAGAAAATGTTCATCATCCTCCCCCAACCCCAGCCGACACTCTCTCTCCCTCCTCCATAGCTCTCCAACTTCTCTCTTCATAAATCAAACCAAATCCTAAGCTCCAAACTTAGTCCCTTCACAAAAGCTTCTCCAAATCTCGTGCTCTACGCATTGGTATGCTCATTTCATCCTGATGTTTGAAGAATTTCACTTGGAGTTGAAAGCTTGAGTGTGGGTTTTGCTTCTTGGAGATTTTTCAAGCTAAATCATTGAGGTAGGGAACCCATTTCTACCTCCTCTAAGTGTATATGGTTTGAATTAATGCATAATGTTCATATCTCTCCTTGATTTTCTACTTAACTTTCATACCTCCATGGAAATTGGGTTGAGCTTGTGTAATCTTGATTCTCCATAATTTGTTGGATTGGTCTTTGATTGGGTGTTGAGACATGCTAAAATGATGCTTTGTTGTGCTTTGGAACCTCCATTTTTGCCTTGGATTGAAGCCCCATTCATTTTGAACAAGCTGTCAAAATTTCACTCGAAACCCGTTTGGATCGATCCAAACATAAGTTGGATCGATCCAAAACAGTCTGATGGTGTTTTGAACCATTTTGGATCGATCCAAAATTTGTTCGGATCGATCCAAAACCTTCTGTTGGCTCCCGGATCATTTTGGATCGATCCAAACACCTTCGGATCGATCCAAACTCCTCTTGTTCAGGCAGATTATTGAACCAATTTCGCGGGCACGTCCCGGCTTCGTCCGAACTCCGATTGAGGTGATTCTTGAACCGTTGGAAAGCTCTATGAGTCTACTTTCAAACCCAATTGATCTCATAATTCATAGCCTTTGTATTTTGAGAGATACGTGCTTTTACTATCAGCGTGTCATATTTTCTTGAGATTTATAACTCCATTTTCATGTTCCATTGCTCCGGGCCCTCATTGGTCCTTTCAAAGCTTCTTGAATTGACCTCTAAGGTTCGGTATCATATCATGGTGCATTTTATGCTTTGTCTTGGTTGTCTTGGTTTCTCACGCACTTGGACATGTGTTAACTTGACCATCGCCGACACATTTTGAGTTTTTGAACAAAGATGATTGTGTGAATATTTTGGACACTTGTGAAAGGGTATTGTGATAAGTGAATTGGCTTTGAGCACTAAGTTGAATGTATAAATTGATAAGTGGAAATGTAAATGTGAAATATGTGACACGGGGCCCGAAAGGGTATGCCCGGAGTGACACAGGGCCTGAAAGGGTATGCCCGGAGTGACACGGGGCCTTTAATGGTATGCCCGGAGTGACACGGGGCCTATATGGCATGCCCGGAGAATAAACGAATGATTAAAAGGAATAAGATGTATGTGATAAATGTAAAGGGCACTTGGGTTATTTTAGATGTTTTGGGTATTGGTGAAGTATTGTGAAATGAAATGTTTGTGTATATGACTATGTTTTGAAGGGACTGAACCCATGACGTGAAATGTAATGGTTATGAGGAAACTTATGGACATTCTGGTTTCATTAGATCTTTGAGGCATCTCCTAAACACTCTGTCATCGAGTTGATTTATCTTGGTCCATCTTAGCTTACTCATTCATGTGTATCATATCTTCATGTGCATCTTTCATTCTCTATACCCTTAGTGTTGGTAGAAAAGTTTCCTACGAGCTAGTGAGCTCACCCTATCCTTCTCAGGTACACGGCATGGAGCATGAGATCAGATGTTTGGAGTGCGAATGCATGTCATGAAGATTTTATGATCATGAAGTTATTTTCTCATCTTCATACTAAGTACAATTTTGGAAGATGATCCTGTAACTTTAATTTGTCCAAGCTTTTTGACTATTTCAACTTATGTAATAACTTTAAAACCTTTGTTATTTTACATGGGTACGGGTATCCTTGAGCAGAAGCTTATTGTACTTTGACTTTGACTTTTATGGAAAACTGTTTGACTTTGATCGATCCTACGTGGATTTTAATTGTATTTTGGCTTATTGAAATTGAGGGCGTGACACGGGGTACACCTCTCCATTTATTTCATTTACAAACGGTTCCAGCTGACCGTGATAAGGTGCATTTGACCCCTCCTTGACAAAGCGGATTTTACGATTCTTATTGCTGCTTGCCCCAATAGTTTTTCCCTTTTGCATTTCCTTTAATGTGGGCTCATATCCTAACCCAAAGCGGCCTCGTTGAGATGGAAATTCTGGGAACTGAGCCACCCCTTGGTGAGTTCGACCCAAACCAGTGCCCGGCAGATACGACATCCTCCTCATCATTTCAAGGGCGGTGGTGCTGATTGAGAAATCATCATCAACACAGAGCGTGCACACACCGCCAGATGTATCGAAAGCAAAACCCCCAAGTTGGATATCATTCTCATCATGCATAATTTCTAACAGAGGTGCATTATCCTCGGCATGTGGACGAATGCCCATGTCTCCGTAAAGAGCAACTGTCCCATTTTCTAGTCCAAGCAAAACCTTTTGGTGCAGAGTGGATGGAACTGCCATTATATCAGGACGATGCATCCAAGGACGTCCCAACAGTAAATTGAACGAAGCTGGAATCTCAAGTACATGAAACTCCACAGTCGACTTAAACCCCTCCGCAGCAATCTCCATTTCTACAGTCCCAAGCACACTGCGACGGGTGTTATCATAAGCTCGAACAGTGAGATTAGACGGCGTGAAATCCTTTGGTTTAAGTCCCAAGCATTGAGCTGTTCGGAGAGGACAGACATTGAGCGCAGACCCGTTATCCACCAATACAACTGGGATCCACTTCCCCATGCACTTCATGGTGACATGCAATGGTTTGTTGTGGTCAGTCCCTTCAAGTGGTAAATCAGCCTCGGTGAAGGTTACGGTGTGCTTGGTGGGTTTAGTGGCGATGGTAGGTTTGGTAACAATGGCGGCCATCATGGCTTCCGGGGTAATATCAGGAGCAATCTCCATGCAAGACAATGCTTGAGCAAGTTTCTGTCGATGCTCACTGGAGCTCATGAGTAGTCCCCAAATGGTTAAGGCAGCCTGGGTTTTCTCAAGTTGCTTTTGGATGGGATTCTCTTCAGTGGTTGGTGAGGGTTTTGAACGAGGCACACGACTGTTGGTTGCAGAGGTAGCATGGGATTGGTTAACTGGCGGGTTAAAAAGGGTTTGGAAGTCGGTAGAGTTGGCAATTGGGTCAATGGGGTTGTTTGGTGGATTTGAGTTGTTCTGTGGAGTTGGATTATTTTGGTGGAGCTGGGTTATTTTGTGGAGTTGGGTTAAAAGGTGGCTGGTTTAGGGAGTTAGGAGGTGGGTTAGAGGTACTTCCGGTGTACATTTGAGGCGGTTGATAAAACCGTCCACTCCGAAGAAGATGAAGAACTGAATCAATATCATCCCCCCACAAGTCGGTGTAGTCCGTGTAGAGATCAACTAAATCGCCTTCCGCCTTTCTCTTTCCTTTCCCGATGCTAGTTTCTTCCAACCCTAGTGATTCCCTCCACCGTTGCTTCACTCCACACATCCCCATTTTCCATTGCGGCTTCATTAACGGCCCAAACCTCGTCATTTCCTACCCATAGCAGAGCGAGTGTTATACCTTCATTTGGATTGGCCCACACATTGGCCAAGACGTTCTCTTCCATTTGTTGATCCCAAATGTCGGCTACACCATCGTTCAACACCATAATATTGCAATTTTCTGGAATTTGTACTTGAGGCGTCGGAAGATTCTCATCAACTATGTAGTCGTATGGTGTGAACTCTATTCCTTCCGTCATTCGGTTTATGGCATGTTCACTCATCATGGAGAAATCGGGACGTCCTTCCCACATTGGTGGCATTGGAACCAAATATGTCTCATCAAAGAATATGGGAAGTGTGGACCCATCCAAAGGATCATTAGGGTCCATGAGTTGCCATTCAGTGGGTGTCGGATCCCATTCATCTTCTTGCACATTGTTGGCTTCTTCAACTTCTTCTTGCCAATTTTGCCCTTGTCCTTCCTCCACAGGCTGCTGGTTTTGCATCATGGGCAGCGGTTCTCCAAATAAATTAAGAAGCGCAAATCCATCAAGCGGATCGGCAAACATCGGGTCCCAAAACTGGTCGATCATGGTGGCAAGTGGGGGTTCGTCATTGAATTGCATTTCATCAACTGGCCATGCTTCTTCATTTGCCAGATTGTTGGCCACCATCATTTCATATTCCCGAGCTTCCATGACCATCATCAAATCTCCCCACTCTTGCCATATAGTGGGATCCATGTGAGCCTCGAGAAAGCATATCTTGCGCTCGGCTGGTATAGGTACAATGGGCTTGGGATCTGTTTCGGGTATGATGTACTGGCTTGGGTCGAATGGAGTGAAGTTTGGGTCTTTTTGAGTGGAGCTGAGGGTAATCTGGCCTATATTAATATTTCTTTTGTGGGTTGGCAAAGGATTAGTGAGAATGTTGGGCTTTTCGGTAGGATCTCGGATTTGTTTGTTGTCGATGAGATCTTGAATCTCATGGCGCAGACGTTGACATCTCTCGGTTGGGTGGCCAGGCATTTGATGGAAGATGCAGAACGTGTTTGGGTTGTAAGATGGCGGGGGATTTTGTGGAGGTGGAGTTGGTTGGAGCGGTTTGATCTTTCCTTGCTGCACAAGTCGCTCAAAGACAACAGGGAGTGGCAGGGGAAGAGGAGTGAAAACTCGACGTCCTCTTTGGTTTTGGGCTGATTGGGCTGGTTGTGTTAACTGAGTTGGTTGAGCTGGTTGGGAAAGAATAACGTTAATAGGTTCGGTTTTATGGAATTGGTGATTTATGGAGCTGGATGAGGCACCGGCTGTGTAACTGGGGTTTGCGTATAGGGATGAGGTGTTTCCAATGTAGTTGCGTTTGGGTTTGGGGATAGGATCTCCTTTCTTCAACACCCCACTCTGTAGAGCTTCCTCAATCGATAGACCCATCTCAAAATAGGTCTCAAAGTTGTGCGCTTGGGCCATTACCATGTATTGTGCCAAGTCAGACTGAAGATTTTTGGTTATGATGCGCATTTGGTCCTTGTCACTAGGACGATCAGTCATTTGTGCGGCCTTCGCTCTCCACCTTTTCACAAATTCCGCAAAGGATTCCTTTTCTTTCATCTTGATACTCTCAAGTTCACGAATAGTGACCTTGAGCTGCACATTGTACTCATACTGCTTAATGAAAGCAGCCACCATTTCTTCCCAAGTTTGTCTCTTCGAGATGTCAAGAGACAAGAGCCATTGGAGTGCGGGCCCTGTAAGGGTTTCATGAAACATTTGCGCCATGGCAGGCTCATCAACCTCTTGCAACGAGAGAGAGCTTACATATGCCTGGATATGTCCTCTCGGATCCCCAGTTCCGTCAAATTTCTCAAAGTCCACATGTTTGAATTTTTGGGGAGCTTAGCTCCCGGGAAGATGCAGAGTTTGCTCATGTCAAAACTAGTAATGGCTCGCTTCTCACTTTTGGTAACAGATTCTTCCAGCTTAAGTATCTTAGCTAGCATTTCAGCCAATTGAGGATTCTCGGGGGGAGGAGGCTGTTCCGGATGTTCATCATTAGGAATCTCTTGATTCCGAGCTTCGCCATCAGGTATTTGCTGCTGAGGCGGAGGGAGTCGACTCTGAATGTTCATCATAATTGCCACGAGTTGGGCGATTCGGGTATCATTCCGGACCCTTTCATCTTGCATCTCCTTCCTCAGTTGCTCAAATTCATTAGGGGGATCTTGCTCCTGTTCAGCCGACATACTCGTTTCAGACTTTGGCGATGAAGGTCGAGACAATCTTTGTCCGGGAGGTCGAGTCCAAACGGGTAAGGTCTTCTTCTTCCTTGCAGGCCCAATGGTTCAGAACTGGTCAAAAAGCAAATATCGGACTCAGTTTACAGCCTCTGAACACCAAATACAAACAAACAAAACAAAAAAAAAGTGGTGCCTAAGATTGCGTGTCGCTCCCCGCCGAAGTTAGTCTTACTTCTAGGCCTAGGGTTAAACTACCGATTTCGGATCTCACTTGGAGCCGTTGCACAGAAGATTGTATCGACACCACGGGTAAGTCATTTACTCGGTAGTTACGGCGTTTCAACCTAAACCTAAATGTTGAGGCCGTAACACTTTTCTTGACCATCCGAGACAGAGCAATGAGGTGCCGCCATCCAGATACACACAACTCCAAGGTTAGTCCGAAACACGGGCAGCCCGTTCGGGCACGACCAACCACTGGAGGTATCTCAAACTCCATGGATTTAAGTCTCCTAGACTGGCATGTAACCTAAGGTTAGTCTACCGGATTCGAATCTCACTTAAGACCATTGCACAGAAGATTTTTCAACACCCCGGGTAGGCCATTACTCGGCAGGTTAAATTCCAAACTTTGTTGGAATCAGAGCCAATCGCTTTTCTTGACCATCCGAGACAGTGCAATTTGGGTGTTGTAATCCAGATACTAATGGTCTTAAGGCTTCGAAACACGGCGGCCGTTCGGGCACGACCAACACCGGAGGTATCTCAAACTCCATGGATTTTAAGTCTCCCTAGACTGAATTCGACAGCTTTGGAAGATTGCCCCAATCCTCAAATTTTCTTTAAGTGATAAGTCCTTGATATCGGATGGTCGGATTTGGGAAATTCTGATTCACACGAATTCCGACAATGATCTAAGATCAGATGCCTAAGGGCGATTGACCCTCCTCGGGCCAATGTCCCTTAAACCTGTTTAGATCAGTGTTAGGAATTTGATGATCCAAATTTTCCCACGTCCGGTCGTCCTAAAGGCTAACTCGTAAGAACAACGCGCATATGGGATGCACGACTCATCATCGGGCCAAGGCAACCTTCTACTAACTGTCGGGAACCTAAACTATACTAAACTAACGACGCACAGGGAACGGACGATTATATGTACAGATGCAAGTGCATGCATGAATGCAGTGCGGCAAACTGAGGAAAACAGTAACACATAGCACATAGAAGGGTGGAGAACATAATCCTAACACATGGATTGGTCACCTAGCGTGGGGTTCTACGGTTATCTATATGCAAAGGCCGGTTTTGGTTTGAAAAGGGTACCCCGGACTCAAAGCCAAAGCTATCTCCCACCACAAGGATCCCGCAAGGTGATGGTAATAGCGACAATTGTGACTTATCACGGTCGGGGGGTGCTGAGCATTTCGGGATTCCCCGTCACCGGCAAACCGGGCGAGATTGCCGAAACACGTCAGCGAGGGCTAGTAACCATGCACGTGCAATGCAAAAGTCTAAAAACAAATGTTTTCAAAAATCCCTTAAACACCTTTCAAGTCTAGCTCTCTGAATTAATGCATATTTCAAAGTAATTACAGAAGTGTAATTAAATAATAATATGCATTAACCATCGCTCCCCAGCGGAGTCGCCAGCTTGTGAACACCCCGCGGAGTAGTCCACAGAAAATGGTTGCGGTTGTTTTGGAAAATCAATTTGATGGATTGACAAGAGTCGCCACCCGGGTTTGAGGACCGTACCCGAGAAACCAATTGAAAAATGACTCTTTTACCCCTGGAGTGGAAAATGTTTCACTGGCCTCACAAAACGAGATTTCTCGGGTCCGGGAGCTAGGTTACGAGAGGGGAAGGAATTTAAAGCACCCTCTCGCCCGGTGTGACCACCGGTCTTTACTAAATATTTAAGGAATTTTGGAAAACATCTGTTTCTTGAACTCAAATCACATGAACAAAATAAGAATGTAAAGATTATCACAATGAATCATGTAAAAGTGTATACTTGTGATTGTGTAGATGACATCAACATGAAAGTATAATGACATAAATATTAGTAACAACAACTACAAAGCCATGAATAAGTGAAATAAAAATTTATTTTGAACCTATTTGCAAAACCAGATCTATCTTTCTTGTTTCTTTCAACACCTGAAGAAATATTTCAAACGCCTGAAGCTGAGAGGATCAGGTGCCTGAAGCTGCTGCTTCAGGTGCTTCCTCAAAATCATTTTCACCACTGTTTTACCTTTGAAAATGGTAGAATAAACTATTTTAGACACTTTTTAGAAAATACAATTTGTCTTTGAACTTTCCTTCAAGCACCTAAAGATGTGTTTCAAACGCCTGAAGATGAGGGGATCAGGTGCCTGAAAAGGGATTCAGGCGCCTGAAGCTGCTGCTTCAGGTGCCTGAAGCTGCTGCTTCAAGTGCTTACTAAATCATTTTTACCACTGTTTTGCCTTTGAAAATGGTAGAAAAATGATATTAACTCACTGTAATGAGGAAAACAAACTTGAAAGCTTCATTTAAAACCCATTCACACCATAAAACACCATTGATTCTTCATAAAAAGTAAGTTTTTCATCCATTCAAATGGCAAAACAGAGATGTTCTACTCTTGCATGCAAAGAAAATGACCTCCAATAGATATTTTGTGAAAAATACATAATTTTAACTACATTGGATGGTCATTTTCCTCCTTAAGAAGTATGATTTTTCACCTCTTTGAGTGGAAAATAGAAAGCGAATAGTTTGTTCCTGGGATTTAAACCACCATCATCATAAAAATAGACCAAGAGAAAACATTTTAAAACAAAAAAAATGAAAATGACTTGGGCCTAAAGCTGCTGCTTCAGGTGCCTGAAGCTACTGCTTCAGGTGTCGAGCAAAAAATGCTCTCTTGATAGTGTTTAAGTCATTGTAAGCCCATTATTGGTATCAAGAACCAACATGAGCCTACTGACTTCCCTCAACAAGAACTTTGCTTACACTTATTGGGTAGATTCACTACCTTTTGGAGCTTGAAATGGATGATTGAACAATGGGGAAGGGTTTTTGGGTGGATAATGGAGGATTTAGTGAGATTGTACACTGATTTTGGGTGTTTTCTTGAGAGAGAAAGGCTAGTTTTTTCCAGAAAAATGATGGAACCCCTTCAAATGAGGGGTGTGGGGGTATTTATAAGGCTTTCAAAGGTTGTTTTGGCCTCTTAGGGTCATTTTAGGGGTTCACTTAGGTCATAGACGCTCCTCCCTTGCAGAATCCAGCCAAAATCGCACCATAATCATTACACCCACTCAAAATTTAAACAATCTGGAAATAGCTTCAGGCGCCTGAAGCAGCCCTTCAGGCGCCTAAAAGGCCCCTTCAGGCACTTGAAGGGATGGCTTCAGGTGCAAGAGAAAGGTTCAGGCGCCTGAAGGGAGGGCTTCAGGTGCAAGAAGGAAGGTTCAAGGCGCCTGAAGGGATGTGCTTCAGGTGCTTTAAGGATGGTTCAGGCGCCTGAAGGGATGTGCTTCAGGTGCCTTAAGGATGGTTCAGGTGCATGGAATAGGTTTGACGATTTCTTTTAGTTTGGTTTGGAGTGTTTGGTAGGGTTTTGGTTAAATTCCAATCATCCTTTCTAAGCTCCAAACGTATTTGAAGTTCATTTTCATCATCGGGAGAGCTACGGATTTTCGTAGGCCCAAATTGGGGTGTCTACAACTCTCTCTCCGTCTCTCAGAAGAACGGAGGACTCGGCCTGAAGGTGGAGTCACTGAAGTAGCTCGAGGCATAGAACGCCTAACACTCCGGGAACCCGACGCTCCCTGTACAAGCAATAAAAGTCTGTCAAGAATGATGAAAAGCATACATGATCAACAGAAGGGAAAAGGCAAGTCTAATGTATACCTCAGCAGCTCCAGCACTAGGGGTAACCCCTCGGCTAGCTCCTCTCTCACTACTAGTACTCTCTCTCCTCCTGCGAACACCACGGCTGGCCTCTCTACCTCTGCTTGCCTCTCTAGCACCTCAGCCTGTGCCTCTGCCAGCCTCCCTGGTACCACGCGCCGGTGTCCTCTCTCTGGTGGTACTCTATCTACGACCAAGTACAACTCCTAGCTCAGCTCGCGCTGAGCTAGGAGTTGTACTTGGTCGTAGATAGAGTACCACCAGAGAGAGGACACCGGCGCGTGGTACCAGGGAGGCTGGCAGAGGCACAGGCTGAGGTGCTAGAGAGGCAAGCAGAGGTAGAGAGGCCAGCCGTGGTGTTCGCAGGAGGAGAGAGAGTACTAGTAGTGAGAGAGGAGCTAGCCGAGGGGTTACCCCTAGTGCTGGAGCTGCTGAGGTATACATTAGACTTGCCTTTTCCCTTCTGTTGATCATGTATGCTTTTCATCATTCTTGACAGACTTTTATTGCTTGTACAGGGAGCGTCGGGTTCCCGGAGTGTTAGGCGTTCTATGCCTCGAGCTACTTCAGTGACTCCACCTTCAGGCCGAGTCCTCCGTTCTTCTGAGAGACGGAGAGAGAGTTGTAGACACCCCAATTTGGGCCTACGAAAATCCGTAGCTCTCCCGATGATGAAAATGAACTTTCAAATACGTTTGGAGCTTAGAAAGGATGATTGGAATTTAACCAAAACCCTACCAAACACTCCCAAACCAAAACTAAAAGAAATCGTCAAACCTATTCCATGCACCTGAACCATCCTTAAGGCACCTGAAGCACATCCCTTCAGGCGCCTGAACCATCCTTAAAGCACCTGAAGCACATCCCTTCAGGCGCTTGAACCTTCCTTTTGCACCTGAAGCCCTCCCTTCAGGCGCCTGAACCTTTCTCTTGCACCTGAAGCCATCCCTTCAGGCGCCTGAAGGGGCCTTTTAGGCGCCTGAAGGGCTGCTTCAGGCGCCTGAAGCTATTTCCAGATTGTTTAAATTTTGAGTGGGTGTAATGATTATGATGCGATTTTGGCTGATTCTGCAAGGGAGGAGCGTCTATGGCCTAAGTGAACCCCTAAAATGATCCCTAAGAGGCCAAAACAACCTTTGAAAGCCTTATAAATACCCCCACACCCCTCATTTGAAGGGGTTCCATCATTTTTCTGGAAAAAATAGCCATTTCTCTCAATAAAACACCCAAAATCAGTGTACAATCTCACTAAATCCTCCATTATCCACCCAAAAACCCTTCCCCATTGTTCAATCATCCATTTCAAGCTCCAAAAAGGTAGTGAATCTACCCAATAAGTGTAACAAAGTTCTTGTTGAGGGAAGTCAGTAGGCTCATGTTGGTTCTTGATACCAATAATGGGCTTACAATGACTTAAATATATCAAGAGAGCATTTTTGCTCGACACCTGAAGCAGCAGCTTCAGGCACCTGAAGCAGCAGCTTTAGGCCCAAGTCATTTTCATTTTTTTTGTCTTAAAATGTTTTCTCTTGGTCTATTTTTATGATGATGATGGTTTAAATCCCAGGAACAAACTATTCGCTTTCTATTTTCCACTCAAAGAGGTGAAAATCATACTTTTTAAGGAGGAAAATGACCATCAATGTAGTTAAAATTATGTATTTTTCACAAAATATCTATTGGAGGTCATTTTCTTTACATGCAAGAGTGGAACATCTCTGTTTTGCCATTTGAATGGATGAAAAACTTACTTTTTATGAAGAATCAATGGTGTTTTTATGGTGTGAATGGGTTTTAAATGAAGCTCTCAAGTTTGTTTTCCTCATTACAGTGAGTTAATATCATTTTTCTACCATTTTCAAAGGCAAAACAGTGGTGAAAATGATTTTGAGTAAGCACCTGAAGCAGTAGCTTCAGGCGCCTGAACCCCTTTTCAGGCACCTGATCCCCTCATCTTCAGGTGTTTGAAACACATCTTTAGGTGCTTGAAGGAAAGTTCAAAGATCAGATTGTATTTTCCAAAAAGTGTCTAAAATAGTTTATTCTACCATTTTCAAAGGCAAAACAGTGGTGAAAATGATTTTGAGGAAGCACCTGAAGCCCCTTTCAGGCACCTGATCCTCTCAGCTTCAGGTGTTTGAAATATTCCTTCAGGTGCTTGAAAGAAAACAAGAAAGATAGATCTGGTTTTGCAAAATGGGTTCAAAACAAATTTTTATTTCACTTATTTCATGGTTTGTAATTGTTGTTACTAATATTTATGTCATTATACTTTCATGTTGATGTCATCCACACAATCACAAGCATACACTTTTACATGATTCATCGTGATAATCTTTACATTCTTATTTTGTTCATGTGATTTGAGTTCAAGAAACAGATGTTTTCCCAAAAATTCCTTAAATACTTAGTAAAGACCGGTGGTCACACCGGGCGAGAGGGGTGCTTTAAATTCCTTCCCCTCTCGTAACCTAGCTCCCGGACCCGAGAAATCTCGTTTTGTGAGGCCAGTGAAACATTTTCCACTCCAAGGGCAAAAGAGTCATTTTTCAATTGGTTTCTCGGGTACGGTCCTCAAACCCGGGTGGCTACTCTTGTCAGTCCATCAAATTGACTTTCCAAAACAACCATACCATTTTCTGTGGACAACTCCGCGGGGTGTTCACAAGCTGGCGACTCTGCTGGGGAGCGATGGTTAATGCATATTTTTATTTAATTACACTCGTGTAGTTACTTTGAAATATGCATTAATTCAGAGAGCTAGACTTGAAAGGTGTTTAAGGGATTTTTGAAAACATTTGTTTCTAGACTTTTGCATTGCACGTGCATGGTTACTAGCCCTCGCTGACGTGTTTCGGCAATCCCGCCCGGTTTACCGGTGACGGGGAATCCCGAAATGCTCAGCACCCCCGACCGTGATAAGTCACAATTGTCGCTATTACCATCACCTTGCGGGATCCTTGGTGGTGGGAGACAGCTTTGGCTTTGAGTCCGGGGTACCCTTTTCAAACCAAAACCTGCCTTTGCATATAGATAACCGTAGAACCCCACGCTAGGTGACCAATCCATGTGTTAGGATTATGTGCTCCACCCTTCTATGTGCTATGTGTTACTATTTTCCTCAGCATGCCGCACTGCATTCATGCATGCACTTGCATCTGTACATATAATCGTCCGTTCCCTGTGCGTCGTTAGTTTAGTATAGTTTAGGTTCCCGACAGTTAGTAGAAGGTTGCCTTGGCCCGATGATGAGTCGTGCATCCCATATGCGCGTTGTTCTTACGAGTTAGCCTTTAGGACGACCGGACGTGGGAAAATTTGGATCATCAAATTCCTAACACTGATCTAAACGGGTTTAAGGGACATTGGCCCGAGGAGGGTCAATCGCCCTTAGGCATCTAATCTTAGATCATTGACGGAATTCGTGTGGATCAGAATTTCCCAAATCCGACCATCCGATATCAAGGACTTATCACTTAAAAGAAAACTTGAGGATTGGGGCAATCTTCCAAAGCTGTCGAATTCAGTCTGGGAGACTTAAAATCCATGGAGTTTGAGATACCTCCGGTATTGGTCGTGCCCGAACGGCCGCCGTGTTTCGAACTAGCCTTAAGGCCATTAGTAGCTGGATTACAACACCCAAATTGCACTGTCTCAGATGGTCAAGAAAAGCGATTGGCTCTGATTCCAACAAAGTTTGGAATTTAACCTGCCGAGTAATGGCCTACCCGGGGTGTTGAAAAATCTTCTGTGCAATGGTCTTAAGTGAGATTCGAATCCGGTAGACTAACCTTAGGTTACATGCCAGTATAGGAGACTCAAAATCCACGGAGTTTGAGATACCTCCGGTGTTGGTCGTACCCGAACGGCCGCCCGTGTTTCGGACTAACCTTGGAGTTGTGTGTATCTGGATGGCGGCACCTCATTGCTCTGTCTCGGATGGTCAAGAAAAGTGTTACGGCCTCAACATTTAGGTTTAGGTTGAAACGCCGTAACTACCGAGTAAATGACTTACCCGTGGTGTCGATACAATCTTCTGTGCAACGGCTCCAAGTGAGATCCGAAATCGGTAGTTTAACCCTAGGCCTAGAAGTAAGACTAACTTCGGCGGGGAGCGACACGCAATCTTAGGCACCCTTTTTTTTGTTTGTTTGTATTTGGTGTTCAGAGGCTGTAAACTGAGTCCGGTTTTTGCTTTTTGACCAGTTCTGAACCATTGGGCCTGCAAGGAAGAAGAATACCTTACCCGTTTGGACTCGACCTCCCGGACAAAGATTGTCTCGACCTTCATCACCAAAGTCTGAAACGAGTATGTCGGCTGAACAGGAGCAAGATCCCCCTAATGAATTTGAGCAACTGAGGAAGGAGATGCAAGATGAAAGGGTTCGGAATGATACCCGAATCGCCCACCTCATGGCGATTATGGTGAACATTCAAAGTCGACTCCCTCCGCCTCAGCAGCAAATACCTGATGGCGGAGCTCGGAATCAAGAGATTCCTAATAATGAACATCCGGAATAGCCTCCTCCCCCCGAGAATCCTCAATTGGCTGAAATGCTAGCTAAGATACTTAAGCTGGAAGAATCTGTTGCCAAAAGTGAGAAGCGAGCCATTACGGATTTTGACATGAGCAAACTCTGCATCTTCCCGGGCGCTAAGCTCCCCAAAAAATTCAAACATGTGGACTTTGAGAAATTTGACGGAACTGGGGATCCGAGAGGACATATCCAGGCATATGTAAGCTCTCTCTCGTTGCAAGAGGTTGATGAGCCTGCCATGGCACAAATGTTTCATGAAACCCTTACAGGGCCCGCACTCCAATGGCTCTTGTCTCTTGACATCTCGAAGAGACAAACTTGGGAAGAAATGGTGGCTGCTTTCATTAAGCAGTATGAGTACAATGTGCAGCTCAAGGTCACTATTCGTGAGCTTGAGAGTATCAAGATGAAAGAAAAGGAATCCTTTGCGGAATTTGTGAAAAGGTGGAGAGTGAAGGCCGCACAAATGACTGATCGTCCTAGTGACAAGGACCAAATGCGCATCATAACCAAAAATCTTCAGTCTGACTTGGCACAATACATGGTAATGGCCCAAGTGCACAACTTTGAGACCTATTTTGAGATGGGTCTATCGATTGAGGAAGCTCTACAGAGTGGGGTGTTGAAGAAAGGAGATCCCATCCCCAAACCCAAACGCAACTACATTGGAAACACCTCATCCCTATACGCAAACCCCAGTTACATAGCCGGTGCCTCATCCAGCTCCATAAATCACCAATTCCATAAAACCGAACCTATTAACGCTATTCTTTCCCAACCAGCTCAACCAACTCTGTCAACACAACCAGCCCAATCAGCCCAAAACCAAAGAGGACGTCGAGTTTTCACTCCTCTTCCCCTGCCACTCCCTGTTGTCTTTGAGCGACTTGTGCAACAAGGAAAGATCAAACCGCTCCAACCAACTCCACCTCCACAAAATCCCCCGCCATCTTACAACCCAAACACGTTCTGCATCTTCCATCAAATGCCTGGCCACCCAACTGAGAGATGTCAACGTCTGCGCCATGAGATTCAAGATCTCATCGACAACAAACAAATCCGAGATCCTACTGAAAAGCCCAACATTCTCACCAATCCTTTGCCAACCCACAAAAGAAATATTAATATAGGCCAGATTACCCTCAGCTCCACTCAAAAAGACCTAAACTTCACTCCATTCGACCCAAGCCAGTACATCATACCCGAAACAGATC